>VXBC01000234.1:0-210917 GCA_013399945.1 Ploceus nigricollis
AATTGATAATTTGAGGAGTGCACATACACTAGAATCACAAAAGGATACTCAGGCTATTGACAGTTAATACATTTTTGTCCCTCCAAGATCAAAACAAATGAAGTTGCACCATATTCTGTTCTTGTACCAGTCAATTTAACTTCTCCTGCCAAACTCTCAACTTACTTTTGGCAGCATGGGAGCTCATGATAGGAGTTTGGCATTAGATAGGTGTTTCACCCATCTCATATTTTTTACTTTCTGCCTTTCTGAGCAATTCTATGTAGCTTTCATTTCAGCTTTTGCTTTCAGAGCTCATTGACTCTTCTAATCTGTTCAAGGTTTTTCTAAGCTACATAGAGAGTCCAATGCAACTGCTCTTTTCCTACTTAAGGAATTTCAGGTTTTGCTGTGGATTTCATGCTTAGGATGCTGTTTTTTATTTAAGTGCTTGTTATGATGAGCTGGAGTTATTTATAACTCTGTCACTTGCAGAGACCCCTCAGAAATCACCTCAGCTGAAGCTCCTAAACTCGTTAGTTCCTAGCAGGTATTTTTGTTCTGAATGAGCTGTCTTGTCTCTGGATGAGCTTTCTTGTCTATGAAATAAATTGTTATGAAAACTCTCCCCTAGAGGAATAAATGTTAGATGAAAATTTATCTCTACTAGTGTGATAATTGTAAAAAATAATAACAGGTATGTAGGTATACATATGGCTGCTTCTGTAGAACAGTATGACAGGATGACTGTTTTGGCTGACCTTACTTATCAGGTACTGAGAAATGTAAGGACTAATAGCTGCACACCTCAAGAAGTGGAAGGAAGGGCATGCTTTAGATTTGGTTCATAGGTAAGAGATGGAATTTGGTCTTTACATCGCCTCCTCTTCTAGAAATTTGAGCTAGATTTGTCATTGAGCTCCAAAGCAAAAGATCATGTCACCTCATCACCCTCACATCTTCACAGGGTTTAAATGGTCCCAAATACCCACACTACACAGTTCCACCTGTCAGTTCTGAGACTCAGCTCTTGTTTCAAAGACTATCCATGAGCTGCTTGTAAAGCAAGATCTGTGATCGATACCAGACAATAGATTTATTGTGGGACACCAATACTGATTGCTGTATCCCACCTTTCAGGTAGGGCATTGCAGTCAAACATCTTCCTGAATCAGCAGCAATATTCTTTCTGAATATACTGAAAGGGTGTTGTGAAGAGCCCTGCTTGAAAGATTATCAGTCCTGAAGATACCATTTGCCTTTAACCTGAGTTTGTTATTAACTAGATAAAGTTTTAGCATGTAAGCATGCGATAATCTTAAAGATGCTCATCTAGATCAGCTCTACTCTTTCCATTATTGCACCTACAGGCAAGCTGTTTCCTGTCCTTGACAAAGAATTATTTTCAAGTACAGAGCTAGGGCAATTACAAAGTTATGATATATCCAGCACTAATGATCAAGTCTCGCTTGCTATTTTTCCTCAGGCAGACTCTATTGAAAGGAAACAATTCAGTAACAACTGTTTTCTGAAGAAGTAGTGGTAATCAGCTCAAGGCCATCCAGAGTATATTGTCAGAAATATTATCCATTGTACATAATGTGCAACTCCATTCTGGATGTCAGGCTACAAGAAGATCTTTAACAGAAATGACATTGACACAATGCAGAGCTTTGCCTCTAGTCATGTGGCACCCCTCCACTTCATAGCAGAGAGTAGCTGTTCATATCCAGCTGTCATGCAACAGCAGAGCGAAGTAGTGACTGTTACTCTTTGGTGAAATTAGGCGGTTCATGCTTTGCAATGGCTTAAAGTTACAGGTCTGAGGAGACAGCATTTTGTGCCTGTTTTATGGTGCATGTAATTAAAGATTTCTCTGGATAAATGGCTTTACCAAACAAATGTTCATTTCCCAGCTTTTTTAATAAGTGAAAATGAGACATTTTTTGGCGTGGGGAAAACCTGCTCATAGATGTCAATTACTTTTTTTCTGCCTTTAAAAAATGAACTATTCTAAATTGAATAGCCATTTGAATGTAGTATTAATTAATATTTCATTGCTTTACACTGGAGAACAGATCAGGGAAAGGGTTTTTTGTTCACTGACATCTGGTTAAACAAAGCTAAGTGGAACCTTCTGACATTATCAATGGAAAGATCTGAAAGGAAAGCTGTTCTGTACAATGGCCTCCTTCATGTATTTCTGCAACTGTTCTGTTCTGGTTTGGTACAAAACAATATAGTTTGGGCTTGTTATTTTTTATCTCTAGAAACAAGCTGTAGTTAGAGTGTGCATGAGCTATTTTTTTATTGGTTTTAGAGCCATCTATAATGCATTTGCTTATGTTTACATGATTTCTGAAGCCTTTGTGGAGTAAGCTCATCTTGCCTTATTGAACTGTTAGTTTGGCCACTGACTAAATCAATCCTATGAACTCAACCACAGTAAGTGATCATTTATTTACATGAAAATCCAGTTACCACCACCACCTACTGCAGATCATCAATAAATGAGTCTGTGCCTTTCAGATGAACAGCAGAAGTTCTTAATTTTCTTCTGTAGGTTGTTTTTCTTATGAAAGAAACTACTCAATGAGTATGGAAACCCTCTGATTGCTGCATAGCATATAGCATGAGACTGAGGATGTGTTTTGCCTCAACTAGTCTGTTCTTTATAGGAGCTTCTGCTTTCCCTTACACTCTAGTTTCTGCCTAACTATTTAGGTATTGCAACCCTCTCTGCTGGCAGGCTCATCCAAGAAGGCGGCCAAGGTCAAGGGCCCAATCTTAGCTCAAGTTAACGCTCCTGTTCATAATGCTATCTCCTTCTCACACACAGAGACACTTGCACACATTGCATTATGCAAAACAGCATTGTATGCATACTTTTGATTATATATTCTGAAAACTTAAAAAGCATTAATGTATTTTAAGCAGTTAAACATTTAGCACTAGTACTAATCCTATGAATTAGAATGAACCCAATATAAGATATAAAACGGTATTTGCAATGAAGTATTTCTTGTAGACTTTAAATGTCATTATATATGACAGTGGAGGAATAAAACATGGAAATGTTTGAGTCAGAAAACCAGGGAAAATATATAGCAAATTGAAAACCTGTGTGTTAAAAATCTACCATACTGAATAAAAATTTGACTAAATTGAATAATACTTTGCAAATAATGAAAACAGTTTCTGATCAGGAAAAGAGTTTTGTGCTGCCAGTAAAGTCGACAAATGTAAGGAAATCTGATAATTTTCACTGAAGTTTTATATTCTCATCGAAGTGAAACATATGTAACATGAAGCAAGACAGTAGGTTTTGGTCTTGCACACAGGGAAGAATAACCCTCCCTCCCCATCTTTGGCCATGCACTACTTATAACAGCTGGAATACTGCACTTTCCTGAATTAATTGTCACTGGTTTTACAAATTTGAGTGTTTCTTTAAATACTTTTAATAGTGTTACAATTGGTATGTTTGAACATGAAAATTCAATAGTCTTTTTCGCTACATGTTATTTTCATCACAGAGTTGGTAAATTTATATCATAGTAATTCCAACAGGAAGTTAAATATTTGAGTGTATGTAATTTAATTAAATATTCAGTTTATCTGTCAATATGTCCACTAATTAATAAACATTGAGCTGTTGTAGCATAATGAAAAAACAAAATAAAATATTAAGAAAACAGCATGACAATGAAATTACATTTGTTAAGTCCTTTCATAAACTGGTGCCCTATAAAATTAAAATCCCTGGACACTGTTAATGTCTGTAATGACAAAAATGCAAATAGTGTTGATATAATTTTAGAATAATGTAAATCCCCTGTATAAGCCAGGTTGTCAACTCATATTTTTCTGTCTGCAGCAGATGAATTAAATCAGATTTTCTATTTACCTTGCACCAAGTACAGAACTGAGTAAAATAACTGCAGTGCTTTATGCTCCGTATTAACAGTGAATAGTACATGCAGCATTTGCTTAGCATTCAGAGCCTATAAAGAGCCACTAGCTTGCCCTGATGTAAGATGGAAGCTGTGGCATTCATACATTGTCATCTTGCTCATGGTCAGGATTTACACTGCTGTCACTTCCCTGCTTTGGTCATACACCACATTACTGCTCTGCTAAGGCTCAAACAGCAGCGAAACCTCTGCTGATAAACCGGGCCTTTCCTGGTGCGTTTCTCACGCTTACCTGTCCTTTAGTTCTGCAAATATAGAAAATTATGAATTTAGAAGCCTTGCCAGAATTCTTTTTCTGCTACAGAAGGTCAAATGCTTTGCTGATCTTGCTTATAGAGCCAAACCATGAAAATTCACTTCTACGGCGACAAAGAAGTTTGAGGAAAGTGTTCATTCAAATCCTACCCTGCAATGCCTGCCCTCTAGACATAACAGAAACGCTATTCATGTTCACTGAATAAAAGCCCCAGCTTGGTAGCCCCTTCTTCAAACTCATCGGTGTGTTTGACTCATTGAATACTGAATGTAGCCATCACATTTGGCTCAGGGATAACACAGATTGCTGAATATACCTAAATAATGAGTCTTCATTTGACTGCAAACATACTTATCCATATAAATTTACCAGTGCTAGATTTCCCTTTTTTTGAGAGAAGCTGAATGTGAGTGATCTTTCAAGTCAAATATCTGGGTTTAGCAGTAATTCTAGGGGAAAATATAATTTACAATGTAATCAGTAGCTGTTTAAAACCTCATGAGGCTGTCCTTGTACCATACAATGAACAATAGTAATTATATGTTGAATCAAGGATTTTAAAATTAGTCAGGCAGCTCTCTCCCTATACGTGCTTATCTAGATAAGCTTGCAAAAGTGATTGATGGATAGATAGATAGATAGATAGATAGATAGATAAATAGATAGATAGATTTACTAAAATGCCTGAGGAACAGTAAAAAATTTAGCACAAAATAAACCATTAATTGCAGATATTTTATGGTTTATAATATTTTTGCTGAAAGAATCTGTCAAACTTGGGATAAACAGTAAGGATTCAGGACTCCTTTAAGTTGCCTTTCTTTATTTCTTGAATTCTGTTTAAAAGGTTGGAAGTACTGCTTTTTTACTACAGCACTCTGGAACATTTACATGTTACCAGATCCTGCTACAGAATCTCCCACATCCCAACTCTGCACCAAGATAAACTGGGAGGTGTACCTTTATCCCCTTCCTGTTTTACATAAAATATGATATTAAAAAAACACCAGGGGATTGTATGCATGGACAAAAGCATTTTTGTCATAATCAACAAGACATGAGAAAGGACAGAGATATCATTTCAGTTCTCTGAAAACAGGTGTGTACTGACTGCTGTGTGCAACACCCTAGAATTTCCAGCGCTTCCACACAGAGCTAACAGACCTACAGGAGTCCTTGTTTTGGAGGAGCAGATGGACAGGTCAGATGCCCTAGGCCATCCTACACAGAACTACTTGTCTAGGTTTAGACAAGTGAATCACGTTCAGAGAGTCTGTAAAGTAAACTACAGTGCCAGCTGAACTGAGGAATAACTCCAGCAGAAAATGGAGAGTGTGTGAAGTTCGCACTAAGGCTAATGTTAAGAAAAGTGCTTCAAGTCTGTATTGAAAATGTGAGAGTTCAAACTGGAAATGCAGTTTCCATCTAAAGCTGTTAGTACTTGATACAAGTACAAATACTGCTTTTTTAATTTGGCGTGCTGTTTGTATGTGTTCCTTAGTCTTGTGTTTCAAAGTCGAATTTAAGTGTATCAGCCTCCTCCATAGTATATTTCATAATACCTAGTTAATAAAGAGCAATTTAAGTTTAACTTAAACTACATTCAGCCGTGAGAGTATGTTAGCATCGTGCTGTAGAACATTGTATGTCATTGCCTGTAAATTATGAAAACTAGTAATTATTAAAACTGGAGATTTACTGTATCTTCTTTTGCAGAATTGTTTTAAAGTTGCCATCCTCAATTTGATTAGAAAAAGCCTACGCATAAATGTTCTTTTATAGCTTTTGTGAATCCTTTCTTGAAAAAATTGCTCTTGAAATTCTGCCAGGATTATTGGAAGATGAAGTTTCTGGAACATGTAAATAAAGATATTATTTCTTCTGTGAGTAAGGTATTTAACCTGTAATGTTACATTCATCGTATTTTATTCACTTTTAATAAACAATTTTGGAAAAAAAATGTTTTTACACTGTTACAAGTGCACATCCAACAACAAATCACATGGATAACTTAACAGTTCATTAGTGGATCCATTGAATTAGCTATAAAAACACCTGTTTTTTCTTTTTAGCTCACTTGAAGTCACCATTACAAATCTGTTAAACCTCTGTAATTGTAAAATGGTGTATTTTAGAAATGACAACTTAAACTTGTGCATATTCAACAGAGTCACTGTTTCTCAGACATAGAAGTGACTTCTAATGGCCTACTGTCCTTCACGGTAATTATCTAGCTTTGTCTGTTAAGTCCCAAATCAGAAAAACCTTTGTTTTAGCACTTCAAACTTCTCAGGTACTCAGTCCTTCCTAGAAACTAAAGATTTATATTTTGAAAATAAATCAATAATCCCCAAATATTCTATATATTAAAAAATAAACCAGTGAACTGTCAACTCTGGAAGGAGGCAGTGTTAACCTAAAAAAGTTGAGCTGAGAATTCATAATTTTCCAAAAGCAATAACGAAAAAGCTAGTCACACTAATAGGTGTCCTGCAGAAGATTAAATGAGTCCTCATGATTTATTACAAATAAAAAGCCCCCAGCATTTGAATCCAAGATAGTAAGCAAAACACAGGAAAACAAAATGAGGCAATAAAGAATTTTAAAAAATGAAATTCCCATTAATGGTAGCAATGACTGAAATGATGGACGAGCTCTTTTTTGTAGCTTGTTTGTATAATTCCCTTAGTAAAATTACATTTTTGTAGGAAGAACTATAGAATAATTTTTTGTCATGTGATTCTTAAATGATGAGTATCTCTTTGCAAAAAACATTTATTTTATACCATTATAGAAGCTTTCTTTGAAAAAACAACCTTTCCACATGCTGAACTCACTAAATTTATCTAGCTGTCACCATGACCTCCCATAAATCTACCTATTCTGAGGTCTCCCTGCAGTGTATGGAAGTGTAAGCATTCTGTTCAGAACTTACTAAATGAAAGTTCTGACAAGGAAGAGTGTCATTTGCAATGCCCTGTAAGGGTCTAATATGCAACACACCAGAAGTATTCTCACTGACATGACCAGGCATTGTTTGGGGCCTGAAAGGGACTCCGCTAGCAGCATCCTTGTTAACAGCCAGAGAATTAAGTCTGGTTTTCTAAAATGGGCTTGTGTTCTTTCTTAGAGAGCAAGTAAAATGTTAGCTTTTACTTCAGATGAACCAGTTCACCAGACTCAGGAAGAAATAGTACAGTGGCTCTAACATGAGGAGAATTGAAATGAGCTTGTGAATTATCAGGGAGCTTGTGTGTGCTGTATTTGTTTTTATATATTCAATGCTTACAATTTTCAAGTCTTTAAGTCCTCAGAAATCAATTTCGTATTCAATATTTTATTTTGAAGTAGCGATTGTATTTGAATTTCCTATCTTAAGGTATATTCACTCTGTCTCCAGTGGAATATACCTTTAAACTGGCTTGATTTCTACTATCAAAGTTCAAAATTAGAAGCAATACCAATTGTATTTCAGCATTTCATAAGCTTATTTTCCATGGTGACATCCCCTCTGAAACTGACATTTCCTGACATTATTTATTGCTTGTTTGTAGTGGGATTTCTGTACTGACAGTAATGACAGCACATTTCTTCCCTTTGGCTAACTAGAAATTTGCATTTTATTCTAGTTGATCAGCATTGGAAAATAAGTACATACTCATGCAACAATTTTGTTATGTGGAGAGTGGTATGAATCAATTATTATGCAGATGTTAATTCTTGCATATGAAGGTATTTGCATTTGTTTTTCAAAGCTGTTTTTGAAACTTGAAGCAAAATAGAAATATTCAAAGAAGAAATTTTCACACTGGTTAAAATCTTCCTGCATCACGGAAGTCAGTTGGAGTTCTGCTTCAGTGGGGCTAGGATTAAATCCTATTAGCATATAATATAATATTTCTCCTAGCCTTTTCCATAAAGCTGACTAAAAAACAAACAACAGCCCTCTGGCTTTAGCCTGCAAACCAATACTATAGTTGCAATCAATAATGTATGTTCATAGTAAATTAGCACCGTTAATTTAGTAAAAGCATGGTTGAGACGTGGGTTTTCTATGCAACATTTTCTCCTATTGTGAGCAAACTTTTCTTATTACGTATACACTAATTATTTGGTTAAGAGCCATTCAATTTCACAGCCTCTTCTTTGAAAAACTTGTGACCACACTAAGCAAGAGAGGTAGACAGTAGGGGGAAAGATGCAATATCTCCCTCCCGTTTTGTGGAGAAAAATCTGGGACCTGCAGAGTATGTTGCATACTGGCATTTGCAGAATTTGTGACAGGTCTGGAAACTGAATACAGTGCTCTGGTAATGTTCTCTGAAGGCTACTGTCTTCTTGTCTGGCTGCACACAGGTGCAGCTCTGGCTTCCATTTGGTCCACTCTTCTCAATCTTGTTGCTCTCTGTAACTGCCTGAAAGAAGATTACAGCAAGGTGGAGTGTTGGTCTCATCTCCCAGGCAGCAAGTGACAGGACACGAGGAAACTGCCTCAAGTTGTGCCAGGGGAGGTTTGGATTGCTATTAGGAAACATGTCTTTTCTTAGAGTTACTAAGCAGTGGAACAGGCTGCCCAGGGAAGTGGTTGGGTCACCTTCCCTGAAGGTATTTGAAAGACGCGTAGATGTGGCACTGAGGGATATGGTTTAGTAGTGGACCTGGCAGCACTAGTTTGATGATTGGACCTAATGATCTTATAGGTGTTTCCCGACCTAAATGATTCTATAAAAATAAGATTGTAAAGTTAATACTCTTTTGCATTTTTACATCAGACTAAAACATTCGTTTGTTAATTAAAAAAAAAAACCACAAATTGAGAAAACTGTAAAAAACATAGCTTTAACTCTTGTTGACGCGTTGACTCCAGTAGACATCAGTGTTACTCAGCACTTTGTATTACTGATTCAAGAGATACCACCTTATATGAATACTTTGTAATATACATAATCTCAGTGAACCCATTTCAGCCAAAAGAAATTAAGTAAAACATTCCTGAGAAAACAGGTTTTCACAACAGTGATCTTCTTTCATGTGTGTAAATTTTAATGACATGGAAGATGGAAGTGGAATTTTTCTTCAGTTTTACTTATGAAATAGGCTCTTGAACTTGTTTTCTCCAACTCATAAACACAACTCTTATTTTCTGAAAAGCTTAAGTGTCACTTTTCCATGCAGCTGTATGGATAACATCAGTGCTTTTGGAGCAAGTCACTTAAGGGCTACTCCACACAATGAAACAGTGCAAATAAGATGTTTTTATGAAGAAAATTGCTTTTACTGCTGTTTTTTACACTATTTCTATGCAAGTGAGTAAAGAAATCCCTCCTCCTTCTGTATGCACAAATGAGGTTTATGTTTTCAAGTGTTAACTGATGATGATACCAAAGTTTCAGTGATCACGGGACTGATTGAGCCTAAGAAAAATATGAAAGATTTTGAATAAATTTCATTCTACAAGGCTGCTCATAAATAACAAGTAAATGAATTATTTTGCCAAAACCTTCACATATCTTATCAACAAAATACGTCCAGAACGTCTCTAAAAATATTTCTAAAGAATAACAACAGATATCTCTCAGAGGAATAATCATGTATTTTTTTATATCTGTTGTTTTTAGATTAGCTTCAATGTGTTTTTTTTCTCTTCTAAGCCTTGAATATCTGTCTTCTCTTTAAGAATATCCGATTTTTCCCATTTTATCATGTGTGTTGCAGCTTTGAGTAGGAGGTGCTGTCTATTTTTCATGGTTTGTTTTGAAATGCACATCTTGTTTTCATGTTGTCTTTAAAATTCCCATGCCCACTTATCTTTACTTGAAAGAAAGCTGTTCATTTATGCAATAAGATATGATATACATTTGAGGAAGATAATTGCACTTTTTGTGAAGTGTACCAGGGCATAAGAATGAAGGTCATTGTTTTCAATAAAGATATTCTGGCTGCTCCAAAGTGATTAAAATAATTTTCTTGAATCTTGAATATATGCTTTCTTTCTTTTATGAACTGGAATGATATGGGAAAACTATCATATCCAGTTTTTCTGATGAGTCCCCTCTTTTGTCATATGTCTGCATATCTACATTTTCTAAAGTGTAAGATATCTCTCTCAGAAACACTCAATGGAGCATGTCTAGCAAGAGCTACATTCCTCAAAGGCATCACTGCTAGGAATGACAATTTGTCAGAAAATATTTGCCTGAAGCTGTAGTGTTTTGCAGAGTCCTGAGAGTCTGAAGAGGTTCTCTGGAGGCACTAGCTTTTTTTCATAGGTCTCTTCTATGGGTTCCAACTCTTCCAAAAGAATCCTTGGCCCAAGGATCTTCTAAGAGAAATTGAGGCATAAATCGCCTGACTATCTTGCTTTGGAAAAGACAAAAGAAAAAAGAAAAAGAAAAAGAAAAAGAAAAAGAAAAAGAAAAAGAAAAAGAAAAAGAAAAAGAAAAAGAAAAAGAAAAAGGAGTCCAAGCGGAGGTATCCCTGGTATCTCTGAGGTATCTCTAGTGAAACACTTCAAACTCAACATATTACTGTTTCATTAGTGAAACTGTTTTGCCTTTTTAAACTTAATTTCTTAGTTACCATTCTCCAGATGTAATCATTGCCCCTTTGTACTATTTTTTATTCTGTGATGATCTTTGTCCTGGAGACTGCAGCTGCTGACTCCACCTGTGCTCATGCAAATCACCAGTGCAGCTTAAGACACCTTTTGCTGAAGTGATTTACTCTGCTTTATTTTACCCTTTTTAAAAAGAGGGTTAAATTGAACTATCATCAGTTTCAGACTACACTCTACCTATCTTGATCCTTCTATGCTATAAAACAACAGTTACATGGATTGGGAACCCAATACTAAAATCTGTAATGAAAATCCTAATCCCAAATCAAGGCACTGGAAAGCCAGACCTATTGAAGTTACAAAGTTGTGCAACTGAGCCCGGAGCTGAAAGATTTGAGCAGATTCTGAGTATAGAAAAATAGTGATCTTTGTATACACTGAAGGCAGAAAGAACCTTTTTAGGACTAAGTGTAAAAATTAAATGGAATTAGGTTAACATAATAAAACATTTTTGCTTGTTTTAGGGTATAAATAGGATGTGAGGAATTGTATTTATCTCTATTAAGATACCATTTATTTGGAGTTCTGTAGTTAACAGATCATCTGCAGGCATCATGCTGCATTGCCTATTACTAAGATAGCATTAACATTTACAAGGCTTTAAAAAAAAGCTTGACTGTCCATCATTTGGTCCATTTACATTTTGTTATCTTTGCTTTCTGAACCAATAGTTGTTAGTTATTAACTGCCATAACTGTCTGTCAAGTTATATACTGGATTCATTCCTTGCTTTTAAAAATTCTATCTGTAGCTTCACTGCTTTTATTCTCTTTAAAGCTAAATTAGATTATCTGATTTTTTTCCTAATACAAGAGTCAAATCACTGTGGGTGATTTGTCGTCCATAAACATATTTAATTTACATGATTTTAAAGCTTAGTATTCTAGAAAGTCAAGGTTTTTTGAAGCACAAAAGTATGAATTTAGAATGATCAAGAACTATTATGCTATATCCTTCAGGAAACTCCTGGTAGGATATAAGATTCACATGCAATGCATTAGCAGAAAAACTCATATTTAAATATATTACAGCATGTTCATATACATCTATATAACAGAAAGTATAATCTAGATTAGAATATTTCTCTTTTAAAATATGTTACTGAATTTGCTAGTGGAGTTCTTAAAGTTTTTTTTATTATTATAATTCTTCATTATTATAGTTCTTATACTACTATTTTATACAGTAACAAAATGAATCATATTGCATTGTCATATTTGCTAGTGGTTTGCATTCAATCCTCTTCTTTCAAAAAAACAAAACAGTTAAAAGTAAAATTAAATTATTTTTGTAAGCATTTAGGCCAGCATTCTTCTTTGCCTACTCTGCAATATTCAAGTAATTTGATTTTCAAAGAATGTACGTGTGCATATCCATTCCATTTCCTTGTGTGTCAAAATGTATACACATAATTAAATAAATAAATGTTTATATTTATATCTGAAATTAATATTCATTAGTTAACATGATCTTCACTTTGACCTACCGTACTCATCATGTTGATGAATGTTATCATCACAAAGTCTGCTGAGTTTACATGGCAAGAGGACAATTGGAAGATTAGAATCATAAAGATGAAAATGTCGTAGTTCAGAAAGAATGTGTTCAATATATATGTGGATGTCTTTATCACAGAATTCTAATACTTGATTTAACAATGAGAATATATCTTCAGGTTCAAATTTTAAATGTATGAATGCATTTACAATTTCTGGAAGTCATTTTCTTCTTTTTCTAGTGTATCTGAATTGTTATCGAGTGTAAAAATATCTTCCGCATCCTCACTACTTAACCTAAATCTGATGAGAAATATTTTCAATCTCCATAAATCAAAGTCCTTGTTGAGAATCAGGCTACTTTCCTAGTCAAGGGAAGTGGGGATTTAGCACTATTTCTTTATTTATCACTTGGATGCTTAGGTCTCTGTCCTACCAGCTCAGATGTTAAAACAGATTTACAAGACTGACAAAAGTTGTAAGGCACATTATTAAAGCAGAGGCATTATCTTATGGCCAGAGACACTAGAGAAGCTTTGTATTCATATTGTAGAGTGGAAGACACTAAAATTTAACTATACTGCTACAAAGTTTATTTATCTCTCAGTTGAAACTGCACAGAAAACATTTTGCTGTAATTTTTGCTAATAACTTGGCATTACTAATAACTAAGAACATGTTTTAATGACAATAATGATGAACAAATAGCCATAATCCTCAAGAGGGAACACTGATTAAGAGAATAGGTGATAAACTGTGCAAAAGTTCTGATTAAAATATGCCATAGATGAATATGCAAGGTTCTGTCTAAGCAGAGAGCCCCTAACATACTGAAGGTGTGCATTTATCAGCCCCTTCACACATTTGATTTAGATTACTACTTTGCATTTTTAAGTCAACATTTTTATGCTTAAATAATAATCTCCCTCATAATTTATACGTAGGCTCAGGAGACCCTTTTGTAAATGTGTAACATTTCAAAAGAATAGTTTGCTTATATATTAATGCAATTAACACAATTTGTGAGGGCTTTATGTTTCTCTCTCATTTTTGTCTTGTTATATGGTTAGATGTCTTCATTTGTTTTGTTTCTTTTGTCAGGAGATATTTTGTTGTCGAGTCAGCATTTATTTGCACTGTCAATAGCATGTCAAATCAACTTTATACTAGCAAAATTTAGCCATGTCCTGCTTATGTCATGCACTGCAAGAGAATACTACACAGACTAGGGCATAAGTGGCTATGGCCTGTGACTTTCAGAAATCACACGAAGAAGGAAAATCTGTCAATTACCCATCTCACTGGGACTATAACAAGGCTCAGCTAATGAATTTAAAGTATTCAGACAGACATTACTGATTTATACTTCTTTTATACGTCATATTTTTAGGACTGCCTTTTAAGTATACTAGCATGTCCATCCTGTTCCCTAAACCCAACAGAGGTTTTTTGCCATATTTCATCAAAATGTGCTTTGCCTAGAGTATATATTTTCCATGGGAAACATCTCTTCCAGATTGCAAAGACATTGTTTAGTAATAATTTAGAGAGATGCGTGGGAAGGTACTATGCCAACCTGCTTGAGATATTGCTCATTTGCTTTGATCATTTGCCTTTGATCATCTGCAAATTTAGGCCCTGTTACTGGTAACGCTCATGGGTTTAATTCTCCTTTAGATAAAGGCTTGTAGCAGTAAGATCTTGAAGGTTTTTTTTCCTCTTTTCATCCAAGACTGAAGGCTCTGATGTTCTTGGATGAGAAATGCTAGATAAAATCAAAGGATACAGGACCTTTTCCCCTATGAATTCCACTAGAAATTTCCTTTCCTGTACTCCTCCTCTTCCTTCCTCTTAACACTATTAGGCAACATGCCCAGGCTCTTTGCTACCACCACACACAGTCTGAGTACGTACTTCTCTTGCAATAGCTGTATGTGTCCATTCACCTAATCCAAAATGTGATTTTCATAAATCTGCAATTAGGAGAGACACGTAGGAGGAGGTTTCTTAGTGCCAGTTTGGTACTTCCCATAAATTATCCCTCGGACAGGCACTTTTAAATGTGATGAAACTCTGATTAAAACAACAGATTATTGTGTAATGGAAATAAACAAGAGATAATAATGCCTTACACGGCTGAGAAGAAACTATCTGCCATATCTCATCCCAAATTCTCATTAGATTGTTTCCATATTAGAGAGCATTTCTGGGAGGAAAAACAAAAGGAAAAAGAAAAAAAGAAAGATAAGGAAAAAAAAGCTTTAAGACCATTGTGTGCTCGTTTCAAGGTGGTAACATGCAAATACCAAAAGCCCAAGAAGAACTGGAGACATCCTGATCTGATATTCTGTTTTAGGTGCATAAAAGAACAATAGGAGCATATGTGCTATCACAAACCCTGTGCAGAATAAAGCAGTATGCATACCTTTCATGTTCATCAGAGATCATAATAAGGCTTTAAGTCAATTAATCAGGGTTATTTTGGGGTAATTCAGAGAGATACACCCTTGCAAAATTAAAAGACATGAAACTTACCCTTTTTGTTCCTACTCTACCAGCTGAACAGACACTTGAGTAAAAAACCAATTCATATTTCTTTGTCCTGCTAAGGCTAAACAAAGTAAAACCAGCTGCAGAAACGACATATGATGCATCTGACAGTTCCTGGCAATTCTTTTGAAGTTTTACAGTAGGAAGTTTAAATCTATTTTGTCTGTTCTATTGCTGTTTGAAAGACAGCCACCACAAAGGAAGCCTGACTAGAAAGTAGGTAGTGACTGCTCTTGTTCTAAGTGATCCCTGCTGCTTGTGCTTGGAGAGCCCTGCTACAAGTAGGAGGGCTGTCTGCTGACTTCTTAACCAAAGTAGCAAATCCAATCTGAAATTCCAAGAAAATGGAAGTAGCAATTAGCTCAGAGCGTCTAGTCAAAACTCTGTCGGTTTGCAACCAACTGTGCTGCTTTCAAAGTCAAGAGGAATACAAGTGGTGAAGCAGTTTTTGTATTTTGGCTGTCACATTCAAACCTATGGGGGTATTTTGGAAGAAGAATATCAACTTGAAAGGTGATAGTTACAACCATCATCTTAAACAAAATTAGGCTTTCAAAAGTCTACTATTTAAAGACAAAATTCTGAAATTTGCATTTCAGTTGTTATTTTCATTTTAACATATGGATGGGAAGGATGTAAATCCATTAAAGCTATAGACTTGCTTCCTAAAGCAAACAGCTTTGAAAAATGCTTAATATTACCTTAAATCAATATGTAAGTAATGTTAATAAGACGGATGTTCAATAATTTTTTATCTAAATATATCCAAAACCAAGATGGAAATAGATGGGAACTGTGGTGAGAATAAAGCTAGAAAACTGTCATGACAGTTGTGCCATAGGACCCCAGAAGAATCATGGAAGTGGGCAGCATAAAGTCTCATTCTGGCTAATAAGAACATTCTGACCATTATTGACAAAAAAGAAGACTTCTGACACTGAAAAATGCCCAAATGTAGTGAGTGATTCTGACAGGCTTTATTTACACAGCAAGCAACATTTAACCATGCTGGAAAGAATCAGCTTCAGATGTTAGCCAGTTTCAATTCATGTCCCTAATAAGAGTCTTTAAGCGCCATGAAAGCTGATAACATACCATTAAATAAAACAACTTAAAAGCTTGATAAACAATTTTAGTATTTGTTGTAAAATGTCAGCTCATTCAGTTCATATTCAGTAGCTCCACTGCATTTAAGATTTTTACAAAATATATAATATATTTGTATTTTGAATATTAAGGTTTGGCAAATGTAAATATGCATGAGTTCTGAGCATATTTAAAAAATAAAGGAATAGTATTACTTTTCTCTAGAAAAGATCTTGTTTATAGTGGATGTTTATATACGTATCCTAAATTTTTTTTGTTTGGTTCCACTTGAAATCTACAAAGCTTTATTTTGTTTACAGATAACAAGCTGTTTCTTACATTTTATTTTATCCAGGTGAATTAATATCTCCTATTACAAAACACATTATGTCCATTTTCCTTTTGACACACCAAATAAGTATTTTATTCATCATTTGCTGTTGCAAGTTCTCTTCTGTGTAAGTTTGCATAAAGTAAAAATGATTACTGTAACTAGAAAACTGAGTATTGATTTAGAGATAAATATAGCTACATTTCTTCTAAACTTTTTTGAATGATTAATTGGCATACTGGGAACAATCAATATTATCCTCTTAAATAAGACAGCTGGGATGAAATGTTATTTGACAAGTTTGTAGAAGGAGGACAAAATGGCTGCAAAAGCTGTATTTCTGGACTATTTGGCATTCCGAGACTATTTGGTTATTCTGTGTGTTGATTTTGAAGTGTTCTTCAGTTAGGAATAAACCTTTGATAGATCATAATTTTAAAGGAAATTGTCTTACTGTGGACTACATTCACCTTACTATGGACTTTATTCACCTTGGACTTATCCTTTGTTTAATATGTATCTCATGTAATCATGCAAAAGAAATTCATTGTTCTATTCTCTTGATCAGTTTTGCTAAAAGGAGTTAGTGGGAGTTAGTATTTGGTGAGAATGATGATTTGAACTTCTGTAAGGTATTTTGGATGGTATTTCCTTTTCTTAACTGAAGGAAATTAAGGTCTTCAGAGAAGCGTCATCCACTGCTTCGTTGGGACGGAATAGTCTGTAAGCATTCAAAATTTAGTCATAGAAACAGTTCAATATCAATACAAAACAGCAAAAACAGGAAAAATTCTGGGCGCTATTGATATGAGAAGGGCTTGAAACTTGGGAAATAACCAAGGTAGGGCATTGACAGTTCAGTTCAGAAGTTGTAATACTTACAGAGTAGCAGAAATCCTCTTGGCACAGGTTTTGAATAGTTTTGGCACTGTATAGCTGGAGCACTGAATCAGAAATAGCCATGATGAAGAAAGCCATGGAGAATCCTTGCAGGATCTCTGTAAAAATATTCCTGAAAATTAATGGTGCTGGAAATAGTAATCTTGGTGCCTGCTGTTACCCTCAAGCATCAGAATGCTAATGAAGGCCACCTCATTGATTGAGTGTATCTTCATTTGAGTTAAGCAGAGACCAAAGTCTACCTCTGCACATGATTTCTAAAGTCCCACTTAAGTTTCTTCAGGCTCTGAATTGTGAAAAATAAATATGTATGCAGTGACAGCAAGGGACATTAATCTCTTATTTGCTGGGAAATGGACCTGTTTACTTGCTGAGTTAAGCAGGATGTGTAGAAAAGCATGTGCTTGTTCTGGCTCATCTGTTGTCTTCTTAACCCTAGAGAAAGTAGGAATATATGGGAGAGAATGGGTGGGAAACAATTTTACCTGCAGTCCAGGGAATCTATGACACTATGAGTATCACCTGCTGGTGAGACTTTTTTCACTCCTCTGTGCCTCCTGGTAGGTTCAGACAGAGAGAAGTAGATGAGAAGCCAGACGCCTAACTGCAAAACTGTAAAACGTTCTCATTTCAAACATGTGCAAAGCATCAGAGAATTGGGTTTTATTTTAAGGAACTAAAGGAATACTGTGTGAAAGGAGTGTGTCATTAAATCTGGTGATAATTATAGACTGGAAATGTAAATTGTATTTCTCAAGCATTTTTTTTTCATTTCATTTCCATTGTAAATACTTCAAACAATGAAGCCTCATTTACTGCAGAGAATGTGTGAAATGACATGCAGTATGCTCTGTAACATCTGTCTGCACACATCACATTTCATTCACTAGCAATAAAATATGTTTTTTAAATTATATTGGCTGACCATAACCTTCCCCTTCTAGTGAAAAACATGGCACTAGGCATTGCCCAGCTGCAAGTTTCAGCTTTTATTTTACCACTGTGCTGATAGAAATGATGTTCAGTTATACTGAAAAATAATATGCAAACTACGTACTCAGATTACAGAGTAGATCACATGTTAATAATTGCATTATATGCTTCTCTATAGATTTGTGAGTAGGAACATTTTTCGAGAGAGTAAAGGTCATTTGCTTAACAATATTTGCTTTTCTAGTAGATTGAACAGCCTATTCTTTCCATTGTATTCTGAAAACACTGGCATGGGGCACAGAGCCCCCTGCACTTAACACTATGTCAAGATTAGCTGTTGCAGATCTGGACTAACAGTTATTGCCCAGCAGTGGCTCTTTGGAAATATTTGAGGCTGGTGGCTAAGCTTTCAGTGCACGTTGTCATGCATTGGACCCATATATGAAAATACAAACACGGTGAATATGACTGCGAGCAGTCTTGGCAGGACAGGAGATACACACTGGAGATATGATGAAAACATTACAACGTTTTTCTTGAACATCACTATGAAACTCGTGTTGTTCTATGCAGGAGCAGCTAGATTCTCAAAGACAGTTTCTAACTATTATCTCTGTCCATTTTGTGCACCATTCTCTGTCCAATCAGCATTATCTCTAGGCAAGTTCATTAACTATGAATGCCAGGTTGAAGATCCAAATAAGGATTCCTTATTGCTTAAATTTTCTTGTTTCTCAAAATACGCTTGGGATATATCTCAGGTTTGGCAAGTTATTGCTGAAGCCAAAATCCTTTCCTATGTAGGATGAACCCTTTCAAAGAGATTTCAAGGATTTCTAAAGGATCCAGAGTGTATGTCTCAATATGTAAAACAAAGAATTAATGGGTGTAATTTCCTGCCTGCTCCTTGGCTCCTGTTAAGCTGTAGAGGAGACATGGGACTGAATTCAACAGGGGGAAAGTCTGAACTTTCGTCAATATCAGACTCAACATCAAATAACATCTTATTTGTTGCTGAATGGTCTAAAACGTAATTGCAAAGTACTCTTCTAATTAGTTATCTTTAAAATTTTGCCTTTAGCATCTTACATTCGGCAGTTTTGTGAAGTGTAAAAAATGTAAAATAAATGGATACTGTCTGGGGAAACAGCTACTTTTTTCTAATCCTAAAAAAAAAACCAGCTTGTAAGGGTCAATCTTTTAAAGTGTATGCTTCACTGAATACAATTATTAATCATTTCCCTTCAGGAAAAATATTAAATTAAGTGTTAAAGTACAGATCTAAACAGTGTTAAGTGCCCAAAGCTACCGAGTTCATAGTTTCAGCTATATTTCAGTGTGAGATAATTGACCTTCCACAATACAAATGTAGAGCTGGCACTGACTGATACAAAATGACTCATCCTGTCTCAGTATTTTATCTCCTTGCATTTATTTATTTATTTCTGTGTCCATCCTCAGTTGCCATGAAGGTCTCTGTGGGTGTGCTTCAGATTGAGTCCATAGCTTCCTACATTTTCACTAAGCACACAGTTTTCAGGATGCTTTCTTCTGATATGACACCAAATAATGTGGTAAAGGCTTTTTTTTCCCCCTAATGATTTTACTACCTTCTAAGCCAGTTGAATTTATTGAGAAATAAAACTGTGATTACCTACATTCATAGGTAAATGAATGAAATCCTCAAACTGTATCAATCAGGCACAAAACCAAAAGGGAAAGATGATAAGAGGGTTTTTTTGCCGTGCATATGGTACTGAAAAAGACCTGTAATAGTCATTCTAGTGTTTTATTATTAAAGTGCTTTCTGTAATTACATTTTAATAAGTTGACTGACGTCACTAATTACAGATTATGGCTTTTCTGAAGCAATACCCAATTGCAGATGCCTTCTCAAAGTATCATGCTGATAACATCTAAACCAGAAGAGATACTGGGGGTTTGCTGATCAGAAACAGCAGATATGAAAAGCATTTAGAGTTGAAAGGAGACAAGGTGGTGCAACTGGTAGGATCTAAAACAGTAGTGTCCATTATATTTACCTTAAATGTAGTGTCTTTGTATGTGTGTATGTATAAGTCTGTGTACATAAACATGTGTACATAAACACATAGAAATATCTACACCTCTCTAAGTACACACGTATGTGTTTATCTTTGTCCAACTAGTCTGAGAAAGAGAGCTGCTCTGTTACTATCAAAATATGCTAGCCTGAATTTGCATTGTTTTGTATCCCTGGCAGCATTTCACAGTGGAAGAAGTGTTGCTGAAAAGCAGAGACTTTGAAACGTGTGATTAGGAAAGAAAGAGTGCTCTGGTGGGAAAGATTATGTTCTGTGTGATCAGAGATTACAGGTTGAATCATTACTCTTTCACAAGACAGATAACTTTAGACAAGTAAGTTATTCTTATCTTATACAATGGCAAGCAAATACTTTATGTGAAAAAATACTTTTATCCCAGCTTACAAGAAAATTATAAAAATGTCTAATTTTTTTCCATATACGGTGTGGTTTGTTTTTGGTTTTGGTCCATTTAAAGGCTTCATTCTAAATATTGTTGTGGATTTTCTACACATAGAAATCTCAAGTATATTCCAGACCAAATTAAAAATATGAAAAAAAGCATATTTTTACCCACAAAAAAAGCACTTCACTATAGTGCTTTGAAAGGTAGCCACAGGAAGGGAGAGACGTAGAAAATAAAAACAATTCAGGTTCTTTGTTTCTTTAGGTCAGAGCTTATATGTCAAATCCATTTTTGATATCTAGGTCCCAGTCGTCTTAGCGAAAACAGATTCTTATGTAATTAGTCATACAATACAGAAAGTGGCATCTGAAGAGACTGATCACAATTATTTACATCTGCTGCTGCCACATCTCCTTCCATACAACAGCCTAACAGCAGAAGTCCTCAATGGAAACATGGGATGTTGCTGTCCTGACCTTAAGTCAGTGATCTCTCCTGCAGAGACAGCAGGAGCTTCAACATGTGTCTCTGACATCAAGAATTGGGTTGTAGGGCTGTAGAATCTCCTTCTCTGATGTAGTCATTTGATGTAGAAGAGTTCTGAGAAATGACCTCCTTGAAGTCAATGACTTGAAATCCTGTTGTTCTGTATATAAGGTGGCTGCACTGATGACCAGCACAGCTGTCTGTTCTGGACTTATTTCTGCTCTCAGAAAAGACGTACTCAGGTCTAGATACAAGGAATCAGACCAAAGAAACCCAAATCTAATCAATAGATTCATGCAGAAAGTTCCAGTTTTGACAACAGGCATTTACATATCAGGTGATATTCTGCTGAGGATTTACAATGGTGAACATATACAACCATTTTAACATTCTTGAATGTGGATAGCCTCCCCAGAAGAATCATAGAACCAGAGAATCATAGAACCTGTATTGGCAAAAGCACAGTCTAGACAAGATGGCCCAGTGCCTTGTCCAGCTGGATCTTAAAATGTCCAATGTTGGAGAATCCACCACTTCTGTAGGGAGATTATTCCAATGGCTCATTGTTCTTACTGTGAAAAATTTTCATTGTGTGTCCATTAAGAATCTCTTCATGAGTAACTTATACCCATTACCACTCATCTTTTCTATGTGACTCCTTGTAAAAAGGGAATCTCCATCTTCTTAGTAGCTACCTCTTAAATACAGAAACATGGTGCTAAGGCCTCCCTGAAGTATTTTTTCAAGGCTGAACAAACCCAGCTCTCTCACCATTTCCTATTCTGGCAGGCTTCCTGGTTCTTTGTTCTCCTCTGTGGCCCTTCTCTGGACCCTCTCCAGCCTATCCACTTATTTTTTTTCTTTATAGTGGGGACCAAAACTTAACAGAGTATTTGAGGTGTGGCCTAATAAGTGCTGTGCAGGGAGGGATAATAATGACTTTTCCTCTCTCAGCTGGTGATGCCCTTGTTGGTGTTGCCCTTGCAGCCCAGCATCCTGTTGGCTTTTTTGCTGCAGCGTCACACTGTTCACTCATATTGAGCTTGCTATCCACCAGAGAATCTTCTTTTATCTACCTTTTATTCCCCAGTTGTTGACATAATTTTGAGTTTGTCTTACCAGTCTTTGGTTGCTTACTCTGTATATATTTCAAATATATTCTTATGGGTTTGAACCTTGTTCAGGTAATGATACCAGCTTTTAAGTGAAGGCTAACCTCCTTTTAGATGTTCAGATATTTTTATCTGACTATTTCTGTTAGGGCAAATTTAGAACCATACACCACCTGCCAAAATTCATTAATCACATAAGAAAGCTGTCCTGTACATTACTAAATGACCCCATGAAGTGACAGTAAAGCCATAATCCATTGTTTCAAGACATGATGAGGCTTGCAGCACTTCCATCAGTGCTTTGTGTAGTTCAAAGAGAGAAAAAAAAACATTTTTCCATTAATACTAGTTTAAGTTGCAGGTTCATGGCAACTGCTGTCTTCGTGCTTTGGCAAACATTTATTTCTATATTCATTCTGCTTCTTGCTTTACTCCTACCCTCATTCTCTTTTCTAGGATTTTGCAGAAGACACAGCATCTGCTGGAAGAGGGGAGCAAGTTCTGAGTGTTAGAGCACATGGCTGTTTCTGAGTACATTGTTCCAAAGTCTCTACCCCTTGAGCAAATGATCAGTTGAAATTGCACAATGGAAACTGCAATGTTGTTGTTGTACCTGGAATCTCTTCTCCTCAGCTTGTTTTAGCTTCTGGAGTGCATCTGTTTATATTTTTTCTACTTTAAGTTAAGGCACACAAGATATGTTAATTGTTCTCAGAGAGCAGATCAGAACATGTCTAAAATACTGAGCTTCTTTCTATTTAAATTTCATTTCTAAAAAATGGAAGTGCAAAATTTGTTATAGTGTATTTGGAGAGCTCACAGAGGAAGTTAATCCTATTTAATTTTACTCACATACCTCACCTTGAGTTCAGACTCTGTGTCCTTGCCTTG
Source organism: Ploceus nigricollis (assembly GCA_013399945.1). Lineage (NCBI taxonomy): Eukaryota > Metazoa > Chordata > Aves > Passeriformes > Ploceidae > Ploceus > Ploceus nigricollis. The sequence continues at coordinate 23,080 of VXBC01000234.1, forward strand.
AAAGACCCTCAAAGTTTTGCCCCAAGCTATCTCTCTAACCTTATTCCCTGTAGCATTTCTCTTCTTTATGCCACCAACACCTGTCTTCATTTGTCCCTGATCACTCTCTCCAGGCTTTTTTCCATGCCTGTACATTCCAGCTTGCACTTCTTTGCCAAGTCACAATCCTTTCATTAAAGTCCATTAGCCAAAATAAAAGCAATGCATTTTTTTCACCAGATATAAAGTAAGGAAAGCCCACCCAAATGATACAAATGAAAAGCCTGCCCAAATCCTGGTCTGAAGCAATAAACCAGTGTCCCATTTCCTTGGGTCAAAACTACTTGCCCAGGAAAATGACCAGGCAGATAAAACTACAGGACTTGGGAGATGATCCTTCTCACAAAAAGAAATTAGAGCAGATTTATATTTATATAAAGTCTGCTACATTGCACAGTCAGTATGACACTAGTAAGTAATTTCAATATTTAAGTGTTTTACGTGGCTGTCTTTTTAATATGATTTCTATGACACCTACATAAAGGTATCATTGCAGCCTGCTGAAATTGCTATTCAAACAGAACAGTAATTCTCATCTATCTTTAGCAATGTCTCATTAACACTGAGCTAATGAAGGCTAGACTCTGCCATGAGGAAAGTTGACAAAGCAGTAAAAAATTCACCAAGAAAATAGAGTATTTTTACATGGCCTTAGGTTTAGTGTCCTTTAAAAAGAGACCAGCGAAGCTCAAGGCTGATCTGTGCTTCTCCCTCAATCCAGGAAGCAGCTGGCACTGCTCCTTTTGCTGGAGTTGCTGGCTCCATTTCTGCTCCTTATAAGGTTGCCCAGTGCTCATCCTCCAAGAATCTAGACATCTTCTGCTATCTAGACACTGTCTGCTGTGGCTAATATCTGTCCCACATGATCCTGTATCTGATCCAGGTGCTGAAGAGGTGTTTTAATTTGTTTGATTCCTTCCTAAAATGTAAACTGAATAGAAAGAAAAGGAAGGAAAAAAAGAAGTCAATCAAGCAAGCATTTCCCAGCCAGAACTTTTTGAGCTGCTGAATTTGAGATTTTTACTTGAGGTTGGATGTGGACTCTGTTCACTCTTTGCCCCTTTCTACTCAGGAAAACACCAGCAGTGGTGGCAGAAAGAGCAGGTCTCTACCTACCACTACCCCATGGACACTGGCAGGGTGTGTTCCACCCACTGCAAATGCTACCCAGGCACAATGCAGAGCTCACAACCTACTCTTTAAATGTTTAATTTCTTTTTTAATTATTTACTTATAAAAGTATCATGGCACTTAAAAACATGCTTCACTGAAGGTCAGTCCTAAACTTTATTCATTCTGAGATGTGAAAGTGGAAACATAATGCATAACCTTTAAAAGATTAAAAAAATTTTGTTGGGTTTCACTCAAGAAGACCCTCTTCCTTGCATCTTAATACCGCAAAGTAGGTTGGCAGAAAAATAGAGAAAGCACTACATGAGAAAGTTTGTTTCCTAATCCTTTGACAGGTCTTCTATTTTTTTTTTCTCCAGTGTTCTAGAAAATAGACCAAAAAAAAAATCTCAAACAATGTAAGTGCTAAACTTAGCACTGTCAGACAGTAAAAGATCAGAGCTATGTGTTGTAGTCTGGGCCTGGAACTGCTGTCAAAGATTTTCTAACTAACTCTGCTTAATAGCATGAAAAGATTCAAGGGGAAACTTGGGGTTTTTTTCTGTTTGCTTTTAAAAGTTGATTAGTCTAGTGGGCATTAAATCTTTCATTATGAAGTTTCCTATCAGGACAAAATGTTTATTTTCAATCTTGAGAAAAAAAAAAAAACACTTTTAATCATTCAAAAAATCCCTTGACTTTTCTAGATTTTGATTGCATATGTTATCTTTTAACCATACACAGGAAAGTCCCCTAAGAATTGTAGTGTTGTTTGCCAGTATTCCTTGAGGGATTTACAGGAATGCTCACAGCACTTCCTGCCTCATCAATTATTTTCCTCACAGATTAAATTTTATTTATCTGTATAAAGAGTTCTTCTTCTTTTCATGCTATTATTCATTTTCTCATTTGTCCTTATTTCCCTGGTTCATTAAATGATCATGAAGAAAGCAACAGCTGTGCTGAAAGCAGCAGGGCTGGGGGAAAGAAATACATTCTTGTCCAGGTTTCTTGCTAAAAATGTGAAGTAAGAAAAAAAGAGGCTGTCAAAAAAAGAATAAACAGGAATTTTGCATTTCAAAAATGACCTGTTTTGTAAAGAGCCAACATTATTGTCTGCACATATATAGAAGAATTTTAATACAAATGACATCACCTCCTGAATTGGTTTCAAGAGCATTTAAAATGCCACAATTCTTTTAATTTCTCTACAGTGCTAAATTTTTTTTATGATTATTCAAGTCTGAGTCTAGCTGAAGTCAACTGACAAAGAACAATTTCTTCTCAACAAACGGAAGACTTTTCAGCCTTTCAAATATCCAAATCAAGCAAAAGTTTGCTAGCAGAGAAATGCATGTTTCAATGGTGTCTGTAGGTTGTCTTAAATGGTGTCTGTAGTCCTGTCAAAATTAACAGAATGTATAGCTGAAGTGTAAAGGATACTGGATGTGTAAAGGATAAAGAATAATGTTTAATCATTACATGGGTTCATTGTTTCAGTATTTATGTATAGGGAAAATTTACTTTTCTTCACTATAGGTAGATGCTCTCACTGTTCCAGTTTCTGCTTGTTGCTTCTTGCTCTGTCATTGGGCACCATTCAGAAGAGTCTGTGTCCACGTTCTTAACTTCTACCCCTACCAGGTATGTGTATTTATACACATGCATAAGATGCCCGTGATCTGTTATCTCTCCAGGCTGAACAATGCCATCTCTCTCAGCCTCTCTACATCACTCACAGGCTCCAATACCTTCATCATCTTTATGCTCTTCACTGGATTTGTCGACTGTGTCCAAGTACTGCTTATACCAGGAAGCTCGGGATTGGACTCAGCCTTCCCTATGTGACTTCTCTAGTGCTGAGGAGAGGCAAAGGGTCACAGTCTCAACCTCCTGGCAATGGGATGCTGTTCCTGACACAACCCTGGAGAGGCTGTCTCCCCTCCTTGCCACAAGGGCATGTTGCAGGCTCACTGTCCTCATCAGAGCCTTCTCTGCAAAGCTGCTTCCCAACTAGCCAGCAGTTGTGTTTCTTCAGGTTACTGCCATCCCTCTGAATGTCACAACAAGCATGCGATTCATCAGCCATTCCCCTCAGTTTTGTATCTTCTAGAAACTTGCTGGAGGTGCACTCTGCCCTGTGGTCCAGGTCATCAGAGAAGATAATGAAACATATTGGCCCTAGTACCAGCCACTGGAGTACACCATTAGTGCTTGAGCTTCCTCCGGACTTCATGCTCCTGATCACAGCTTTTTGAGCCCAACAGTTTAGCCAGTTTTCAAAACTTATTCAACCCATATTTCATCAGTTTATCTAGGAGGATTTTGTGGGATACACTGCTGTAAGCCCTTCTGAGGTTGATAAATCAACTCCCTCTCCCTGTATGCACCGACCCAGTCATCTCATTGCAGAAGTATTTTGGGTCCATACTGGCAATTCCTACTCACCGTCTTGTCTTTCCAATGTTTGGAAATGGTTTCCTGGATTATTTACTCCATTACTTTTGCAGGGATCAAGATGAGGCTAACTGACCTGTAGCTCTGCCCATTGCATTTCTGCCCTTCCTAAAGACAGGAGTGACGTTTGCTGTCTTCCAGTCCTCAGAAGTCTCCAGCTTTTGCCATGACCTTTCAAAAATTAATGCCAGTGATCCTGCAATGACACTAAGTATCCCTCTCACCTCTCACCCTTCCTGGGTGCATCTCATCAGCTTCTGTGGATTTTATTTTCTTTAAATATTTCCTGAGCAGATTCCCTTCCACTGAGGGAAGTCTTTGCTGCAGACTTTCCCTCTGTTCTTAGGGACTTGGAACTCCTGAAGTCTTGCCTTTGCTTCAGTAGACACTGAAGAAAAGAAGGCATTGAGGTGTTGGACTTTTCCATGTTCTTTGTCAGCCTGAACCATCCAGCAGCTTCTATGTTTTTTCTAGTGTTTTTTTTTTTTGCTTCTAGTGTGCTTTTAAATGCCGCATGATGCTTACTTAATTTTCACTTTTACATTTCTGTCTTTCTTTACCTAAAAATCCCAAAACAGGAAAGAAAATAAAAAGAAAAAAAGGGGGGGGAGAAAAAGAAAAAATAAGTGGTATGTATTAAATAAAATACAAAATGCTGTAGTGAGCCTTATATTAGCTCTTTTACATATGATAGAATATTAATGCACTGGCTTTACTGTGGATAATCCCCAATATTTGCTAAAATGTAGTTCTTTGCCCTGTTATAATTTAGCACTGCTTGCAAAGACTTCATATAGATGTAGAGAGAATTCTGGGATTACTGAAATTATTTTTAAGTTGTTATACGACAACACCCAATTCTTTTTTACATTAGTGTGAATAAAAGCATTGTATTGTTGTACTGTAAGCACATAATTTGACTTACTAGCATCCAGGATCCCAGATACAGTCTCACATAGCTTCTTTAAATAAAATAAGAGCTTTACTGAGTCTGGTATAACATGTTGTGTGCTTGGATGATAATTTAAGCAAGCAAATCACACATTTTGGTATCTCCACTCAGAACTGTAAGGGTCTTGTTAGAAACATTATGAATTTTATCTCAGACACAGCTTTCACAGTCAGTACCACATTCTACTCGCATCAATTTACTTTTCACATCCCCAACACTCTGAACATCATTTATCCATTCCCATCTTTTACCCATATTTCCCACTCAGTATGGTCTCTCTCTCTTTTTTCATCTCCACCTTCTTCCTCTTCTTTTTCTGTGTTAACCCTTCATTTTCAGAGATAACAGCTCAGCCCAAATAGAAATACTTTCTTTCCCTATAGAAAAGTAGCTAGAGAGATGAACATAGGATCTCAACAGAAATGTCTACATTTCCATAAAGTTAAAGCAGCTTTATTACCCAATGTTATATGTGCACAGTCATCAGTAGTCTGATTTCCAAAAGATCCAGCAATATTTTACTTTCTTATACTTCCCTTGAAATCAAGGGAAGGAGGCTGTTGGAGGGCTTTTGTATGTTATCATTTCCTAGAGTTTGCTCTGCTTATATAGAGAGAATTTTTCAGTGAAGTGTAATGGTGTCAATTCAAATGCAATTTCAGCTGGAAATTTGTCCTTATTGAGAATAGTTTCACTGGCAAATGGGAGTTTCTGTCTTTTAAGGCCTTTCAGTGATGAAGTTGTTTATGACACAAGTACACCACACATTTTTTTTTTCTTCTAATGGGGAAAACTTTTCTCTGTGGTTGACTAAACTACTGAAATATTTGAGTCACATATTGCTACAGTTTAATGCAATAAGATAATATTTTCTCCCCTGCCTTCTTATACTCCTTGTTGTGCCTCATACAACTATGTTGATTGTTAGTGTTTTGTATTATACACAGTTTGTAATTCATTTTGCACAGAAGCAAAAAGCAAGAAATAAAAGATGAAGCTCCAGATTATTTGTTCTCAGAAGATGACAGACTGTTCAGAAGGTTTTCAGGAAATGGATGGTAGAATAGAAAGAATTATGTCATCTTTCCTAGAATGACTGAGATTGCAGTTACAACGCTAAGAAGTTAGGACTGGCTTGCGAGCCGGTGTAAATCATTACAAATCCTCCTTAGTCAAAGCTAAGCTAAAGTAAGGGTCATCCTTCTGACTGGCTGTCAGCATAATAATCAATTTTTACATCAGACTGAAGTATTTAAAAAGAATAAAAAAAGAAATATCAGCTACATTAAGAGTTTCACTGGCATTTGAACTAACCAGTACATTTCAAAAGTCACTATCAAGGTGATGTGCCAAACCAGACTATAACAAGCCATTTATAAATTAACTTGAGTACACAGCGTGTCCAAGGACCAAATGAATTAATACAAGTCGATACATTTTCACCTTGACATAACACCACAAGAAGGAAATAAAACTAAGTTAATCTTGAAATTAATTCAGGCCAGCCTACCAATTAATCAAGTGTAACATTAAATAGGCTTTTGGCCTCACACATAGTATCCTGTTTCTTATCTAATTCTAAAAATAAATGTCCAATCACATACCTTTGATATCCAACAAGTAGATTAAAGGCAGATCCTTTAATTTAGCTATAGATTGGAAGGCAAGACTCTAGAAGAAAGCCCAAGGTACCTAAAGGTCCTTTTTTGTACTCATTTTGCATCTTTTTACTGCCCTGTTGCAGTAACCTTAAGTCCTTTCCCTTGTCACTGACTGCTTCATTCCCTCCTCTATGTCAGTGTGAAGATTTAGAGCTGGGCTCAGATTTCACTGTAAAAGCAAAAAAAATTCTTGCTTTTGAATTCCCCACCTTCCAAACTAGGAACCCATTCTTGTGCCTCAGTATCCCTTCTGTCTCCCTGCATACTTCAATTCCATTAAAGCAAAATCCCAACCCAGTTTCTTGCACCTTTTCCCAACCTTTCTGGTACGCTTTGTTACATTCTCTTTGCTCCCTTTCCCTCTCTTTCCTTGCAATTACCTTAAACTTCAGAAATTAGCTTGAACTTGTTATTGTCCAGGGTGATAGCTGAGGTTTTTTTATGAAGAGGGACAGCATCAAGAGCAGGGAGTAAGATGAGAGACACAGGGATCAAAAAGTGATGCTTAAGCCATCAAACCATAGCAGTTCTTACTGTAAAATCAGTGAGCAGATGCCAACTAGAAATATGAGGAACAAGTACATTACACATTAGAAAAAATTTTCAAGTGTGAGAAAGTTGTATGGATCCATAAAAGTCTTAATTTGTCAGTGTTGAAACATATTCTTCTGAGGTAATACCTGGCTAATTTTTTTAGTAGTCAAGACAGTGTTGCTTAGTATGCATAACTCATTCCCTTCCACAGCACCTCAGTTTTGAATGTCTAGTAGAAGCATATATTTTTACAGGAAAGAAAAAGTATGAATATTTTACAAAAGATCAAGTGAAGATAAACTTTGAACCTGGCTGTGCTTTTAACTGTGATGTGTAAGTCTTGTAGTATTTCATCATTAAGATACAGGTGAAGAGTATCACCACATCTTACTTGCTTTTACTAAGGAAAAATACTGTTTTAAGAAAATTATTTCAATAGCAATAAAATAAAAAAAAATAAATCCTTCATACAATGTGTTCAAAGTTCATTCTTTCATTTTTGCTTTAATGCTAGGCCTAGAAGTTCTGTCATCCTTATTCAGTCTTTCATCTGCAGCTGAATTTTATGACAAATAAGAAAATAGACTCTTTAAACCCTAACCCTAAAATGAGTAAATCAGTTTTACGCAATGCCTTAAGGCTTTATTTTTATAGCTAAAAAATCCAACCCTTCAATTTAAAAATTTTTTTCAATTTACCAAGCAATCTATGGAATGCCACAGAATCCAGAAGGCTTTCCAGCTGCCCACCAAAGAGAAACATAGAGAGATAATGCTATTTCTATAGGTACTATCACACCATGTAATAATTTGAAATACTGTTCATATATGAAGAATCTAAAGAGAGCTTTGGCCATTGACCAAAAGTGGAAAAGAAAAATATAAGCCTTATATGTGCATTCAAAAACAAATAAACTAAACTCAGAAATAGTGATTTTCTCTACCTATTAATTATACAAACACATCTTTTATTTATAAAAGTGTTCTCTCCTTGACTCCTTGGAGTGCTACATAAATGCTCAGAACAAAAATGTTGGAAAGAGGCCAGATGGGAAAACAAAATATCCATCAGAGGTAGAACAAACAGAGTGGTGTACTTTAAACTAACATTGCTCTTCAATTCAAAAACTGAATTTGCACTCAGGAGTACAGTTCTGCTTTATGGGCCTGCTTGGATTTTCACTGTTTCTTTTGCAACAATCTGTCTCATATTTGATCACAGAAGGCTAATTCTCAGGACGAGGTTATTTTACAAAGTTTATATCAACTTGTTATTAAAGGTAAACTGAGTATAAGTAAATTAGGGGTTAGAGATAAACTATCCAGGAATTCCAGACAGGAAATCTTCATTGTTTTGGGAATTCTTGCTTGGATCCATGGGGATCCTTTGTTTTTTAATTAGCTGGGAATAAAGGTGAGAAAAGTTGGGAGGGTTGGAGGCAGCTTTCTCTCCCATGGTAGAAAATTTATATTCTGTGTTATATAAATTATCAAGATCATGAAATTAGTACATTTTCATCGATGGCTGAGGTCTTACCTGGTGCTTCATCCACTGCACAAGCCCCTTTCAAGTTAGCTTCACACATCAGTGTATTTCTTCAGGATCCTACTTGGTGCGCTCTGCTCAGGACCACGTGGCTTTACTATTGTCTGCTGGGACAGGAAGGGCTGAGCCCAGCAGATATCGCAAGTTGAGAGTCAAGGACCTAGGCCTGCTGAATACCCACAGCATGCCAAACAGCTTCAGCTGGCTGTAATTAAATGCAAATTATAGTGATGGAGAGGAAATAGCAAAGTCAGGTAATAGTAGCTAAGTCAGGTCAGTAATGCTTCCAGCCTTTCAGCAACTTACAGCCATGACTTGTGTTCCTCACAGGCATCATCCTAGCATCTGGAGGAATGTACCCTTCCTCTATTTAAAAAGACACAGTGGGAGGAATATCTAAAGGAATGTAGGAGACATGAGCTCTTCCCTGCTGGATGCAGGTGCCTTGGACTCCACAAACTCTGATTTCTTGCTTGGTGGAACTGTTCCTTTTTCTGTAAATATTAAAGAGTGAAGGGCAGGCTTATGGCTCATCTGTATAGAATTTCCCCAGGGAGTGGCAGCCCAAGTTCAAACTTCTGTGTCAATTGTTAGATAATTACTTAGACAAAACAGAGCTGCTCCAGGAAGATAAATCTAAATATTTTCTTAAAGAACAGAAAATCAGAGGGGAGAGAATATACAGAAAAGGGCCGGAAATGGGAGTTGAAGACTGCAGCAAAGCAATTCTCCTGGGATTTAAGGTGGCTGTGCCGGAGCCAAGCCAAGAGGCATCACTGAGCAGGCAGCCTGCGTAGCTGCCCCTCCTGCACAGACATGCTGCTGCCCAGCTGAATACACACACTGGGCTAGCTGGGCATTGAGAGCAGCTCTTACAGCTGGACAAGAGAGTGGACCAGCTGGGCACATTCCTGAATCCAGTCCTTAAGAGCAGATTTCAGTAAAGGCCAGTGGGACTGAGGTTTTAATAACACTGATCGACAAAGACACGAGAAGCTCCCCCTGATGTCCTTTCATTTAATGTAATTGGTTTTCTTAGAGAATTCAGGCTTTAACTACTATTCCAGCTAAAGCTCGGGTGGCTTTGTCAAAACTTTGTTAACCTAGTTTGCTTTCATGTTTTTAGCAGTGATTATTAATTAAAAAATGTCAAAACTTCTCAAATGTTATTTTTAGGAAGGAGCAACAAAACAAAAAATCGTAAAATTCTTTCCAGGATCAATGATTACAAGTAAATTGCATTTAGTTATAGTAATTATTAAAGATTTGGATTCTTACACTCAAAGACTAAAACAGCATAGGCCATCACAATTTCTCACAGAAAATAAAAATTTTTTTTTCTATCACTTTATATTTTAGCTAGATCATCAAAGTGTTGGCTGTTATTTGAAGTCATCTTAAAACTTCCAAAATTCTATGTTCTCACCTCCTTTCTTTGAAATCACCATTATCAACAGTTTAGCTTCTATAACTATATGACCTATAAGTCTTTAAGCATCAATGAATGATTAAATATATCTTTCAGTTGGTAATTTTGGTTTAAAGCATTATTAATACAGAATGTCCATAACACTTTCTTTAAAATATTGGAACTGAATTAATGAAAGGAGGTGGGGTTTTTATCCACCCAAAAGATGGCAGAACAAGATTTTGTGTAGGCTAAGATTACCCCCTGTATGACATGGGTAGTTAAAACAAACCTGATGAATTGAGCTAACATTTGAAAATCCAGTTAAGAAGTTTTTTCCCATCAGAAGATTGCTCATAGTTAATTAAATCATTATATCTTTTTCTTCTTCTTCTTCTTTCTTTTGTATTGTCCATATACTGGAATTAATTCTATATATTAAACCAATATTTTGCCGTATTAAAGTCAATGCATCATGTTCAGAGATTAATATGTAAAAAGAGGTGGTTATTCACTTAGATTAGTTCACTTCAGATGAAAAGTCCAAGGCAAGTAATGTTATACTTGTGGGAGGAACAGTTTCTCATCATAACCTTTCATATTAAATATTTTTGTATCAGTTATGTGTTACTGGGTTTTGAAAAAAGATTTTCCAGGCAATGGTTGCACAGTTTTCACTGATTTATCTTTGCTCAATAAGATGGAGAATGGCCTATGAATTTTTTTCTGTGTTTTGTACTATGTACATTGTACAGTATTTAAGCAATCCAAGAGTAGTTTAACTGAGCTATCTACCATTTATAATATAAATGTAGGTCATTGATTTTCAAATACTGTGTCAAGAGATGCAATTATTTTTTGTCATTCCATGTCTCTTTACAGGGTGTTGACCTGTATGGTTGACCATGGTCTTCATGTGAGTCCACATTTTCAGATTAGCTCTAAGACATTTGCCTTCATGCAGACAGCATGAAGCTTTACCCTTTTTCTTCTTACTTTTTCTACAATTTTTCTTTCTTTACCTTTTTTTAAAAAAATGTATTTTGCCTGTGAAACAAAGCAATCTACTACAGCCACAAACTGTTGAGTAATGTAGATATTAGGCCATAGTTTACATATACATAATATAGGTACTCACAGTGCAATGAAACTTTTTTAAGAAATGTCTAAGGTAAGACTAGAACCATAGTGTACTGGACATGGGCTGAGTAAGTGTGAGGTACTGAGGTCTTAGGCTGTAAGCCGGCTGGTGAAAGACCACTAAGAGATCCCACAGCTACTCTTGACAAAAGTGGGAGTTAACTCTGCCTCTGAAATCTTGATGCATATGAGGTCACAGAGAGATCATAGAAATGGAAAGAGTTGAAGAAATTTAATAAGTTCTACCATAACAGCTGAAATTAAACAAGAAAGATTACATAAAAGTAGAAACTGCAGAAAGATAAAATCTGTATGCCCAAGTAACTATTTCTACTTTGATCCAATATGTTCTCCAAGTTACTGTGAGGTCTTCATAGGTCTAAATAATGCAAAGTTGAAAGACTATGAAATTGGCTAGCATGGGACTGGACCTGCTTACAGAAAGAATGTCTCCAACATTTTCTTCATGTTTCCATAACTTTTACCTTTATAAAAGTATAATTGTTTTTTAAAATTAATTTTAGCCATTAGATAATGAAAAAAACCCCATTTTATTTCTGTATTTATTAATATTCAGTGCTGAGTTTTGAAACAAGCAGAATCCCAGGGCCAACTACAAAATGACTGAAATTGTAAATCTGTATGCTTTACTTAGAATAATTTTTTCTATAAACTTGAACATTTTATCACAACAAGACCAGCTCTCCTAACTACTTACGGTATTTCTTGTGTTCATATCAGGGGCTATGACATTTTGCATATCAATTTTACATTGATTTCAAAATCAGATAATTGGTATTTATGGTACACAGAAAATAGCATTTGTTTCAGGAAAAACATAAAAAAAACATTTAGAGCTCACAATACACTTTAAAAATTCAGTACAACAGTGCTGAAATAATCCAGTAACCTAGCATCTAATGAGAGTGCCAAAAAAAATCCAAAGTCAATGTCATAGAAAGACCATAACTTAAAACCAGTTAAACTAACCACTGGTTGTTCTTTTAACCTCTTTAGCAGCTGTAAAATCAGATTTCTTTTTCTTTTCATAACTTTCCTGTTCATAACAAAACAAGGAACACAAGAGGCTCCTAAACAGATTAATGAGTCAGTATCTCTCTGTCATTCTAAAGATCAAATTAAGTTTCAGACTTTAATATCCCTAGCAATCTTAAAGTAAATTTTCACTTGTCTCAAAATATAAATTGTGATAGAAGTTTCTATCAAAGCCACATCCATATAAGCAGGCACAGGTTTGTCAATAGAACCGCACGTGATTCACTGTACATGAATTGGTACATGATTTATGCCTGTAACTCATTTGAAGTTTGGCTTTTCAGTTCATAAGTCAGAAATCTATAAAAAGAAATGTAAATAAGGTTAGTAAAGTACAATTTCATGGCATACTTAAGCATTTAGCTTCAGGTTTTAGCTTGAGGTTAGTCTCAATTAAGATAATAGATGCGGATGTAGATATTTTACATAAATCATGAAAGTTTTCAATCACTGAAGAAGGGAAAAGGCATCTTATGAGGGTGCATATTGTTTTTCTTTGCCCTCTGGGAGTTTCTGTTTCCTCTCCCTTGATTATAAAGATAACTGAAGTTTATGAACTAACTTTAGGATGATTAAAATGGTGTGAAATGGATCCAGCCCGTAAGGTCTGATAGCCTCTTGCACTAAGGACCAGTAGGCTTACACTGCATTCAATCCCAAGAAGGACAATAAGAGCTGTCTCACATCATCTTCTTTTCTATTTACCAACCAGCACTCTGGCCTTTGTGAATTACTGAGTGTTGAGCTTAGGAAAACACAATGAAGAAATAAAAGCTGTCAAGACAGTAGGAGAAACCAAAATGGACAGACAGTCAATTTAAATCTAAATTGTTTTAATTTTATTTCAGTGCCCTGAAAAAAAAAAAAAAAGTCAAGAATGCAGGAATCAGAGACCAGTGTGGCAAAAGTTCTTTATTTGTTCATTTGGTTTTTCATGTACATACTATTATGATTTTCCTCTAGCATGGAAACAGCTACATTTATGTTTGATGTGAAAACATCAGTGCAGGCTTTTCTATTTCAAAATGTTTAAATCCAGCAAGAAGGGTTTATTGTATGGTACAGGTCCTTTTAAGATTTTTCTCAGACTCTTGTAAAATGCAGAGTTACTACTGATATTGACTGATTTGTATTGCAACATAAAAGTTCTTCTAAGAATGGAAAAAAAATCTCTGTCATAATCCTTTCTGTAGCTTCACACCTCAAGGAGTTTGATGACCTGATTTTGAACAAATCTTGTTTGGCTCATAAGTCATATTTCTTATGCTCAGTAAAACTCGGCACATATGAACCCATACGTTAGTGTTGCTACAGGTTTCCAGACTGACAGCAGCAAACTTCTTCAGTGTAAAATGACAAGCAAATAGCTAATCTGACCTGCAGTTCAAGGGCAGCCATCTCGATACCTCTTCATGGTGCAGAAACACACCATCCTTGCTTACCATCATGGTTCCAAGCTGTGTTCAACTACATTCTTGAGCAGCATTCAGCCAAGTACACCAAAAATGGCAGTGTTTTTTAAGATATGCAAGTACATTTAGAATTGCTAGAAAAGTTAACTTCCATCCTGATCTAGGCATCTGCATGGGATTGAAATTCATATCCTGGTAACCATCGCATGGATGTAGAAAATTCTGTGATCCATTTTGAGCATGGATAATTGAATCACTCTTTCCTTTTAAAGCATTGGAGCACAAAAAGAATGGAGACATGACTAATGCTCTGAATTTGGTCATCCAAGGAATAAGTCTTGGACTCCTGGGTTTGAGAACTTTCTCATCCTTTATAACTGGCCTGGCACAGCAGAATAGAGTGTTTCTAAAGCTAAAAAAAGAATGAATTACAGGAATGTCCATCTTTTGAGACATTATCATATATCTTCTGTTGTCAAGTATAGTGAAATTCAAACCAAATGTTCTTCTTCCTGGACAATGCATATTTTCCCCTCTCAAAGTCTGGTGTTAGCTGATTGTTATTTTGATAAACATGTAAAATTAATAATTTTGACACATTAGAAGGCTTTTTAGGGACTGAAGGGGTAATATAATCATAGTTGTAATATTACATTTCTTTGAAGTAAATGGTTCATGTCTTCCACTTTAGTTTGTGCAGAAAATTTATGCCAGTTTAAGTGAACAGCTCATTTGTAATTGAAAGTAAAGTAAAGCTGAAATAAATGGCTAGTAAACTGTAATAGTCACTTATAGAAAGTAAGACAGACTTTTCTAAATGGAAAATATTTAGTTCAAAAAATATTCAGAAGACCCAGCACCATAAGGTTAACTGCTTCACCAGGGGCTAAAACAGTCAAGCCAACTCTGTTTCATTGTAAACTGGATCATTGGTAGAGTAATCGAGATGCGTAACACAAGATGTAGATTTGAGCACTTTCTAACGACTATTGTTTCTGGTTAAAGAGTTTTTCTTGAGGTCGTGCTAAGTTTTGGAGAACCTTGGCAGAAGAATACAGGCAAAACTATTGCTCTGATTATATAAACATGGACTCAAAATGGTTCTGAAGAACACTTATAGTGAAATCTGGCTGATGTCCAGAATATTGACACTTGGGGCTCTAAATTAAAGTGTTGTTCTGAAAACTCTCATGTGAAAGCTACACAACAGCAGCAGTCCTAGGTATTCATAAATATACATCTCTGTGGGCAAATAAAGGTGTTAAATAGTTCTGTAAAAATGAGTAGCCACGTGTATAGTCCATCACAAATCTGCTATTAGTTCTTTTCTTTCTTTTTTTTTCCTCTCCCACAGGTCATCAAATTTATTCCTTGTTCTGTCTTACTGCAATCATTAATCAAGTGCAAATTCCTGGAAAATGTGGTCCTATGAGACTGTATAGCAAAACTCTGTTTGTGGATCAGAATTTTGTGCTGAGACACATGCAGAGCCATGTTGTAGCATGTGAAAAGAATACAGAGTTGGACTGTAGAATAAAACCATCTGCTGGATGTTTGCATGTTCTCCCACATGCTAGAATCTAACAATATGGTGTGAATCAAATAAATGATAAACTGAAGTTAACAAACATTTCGTTTATCACCAAAAAAATACATTGAAACCCGTAACTTTCTTATTAGTAAAAGCACTAAGCTGTAAATGCACACTCATGCCAAACATTTGGTCTAGTGATCTAAATAGCAGAAGAGATATAAAATTGTGCTCTCATTTTAAACATACTAGTGTTTTTATGGGCATCATTTTTGAATATGAAGCAATGTATCTCTTTCAGATTGAAATTACATCTTGAAGAAAGACTTTTTCCCTTCAAGAAGTAGCAACTCTCAAAAGTTAATAATAATGAAATGTGAAATTATATATGCAGTGCTGTTGTCTTCAATTTCTATAACCATTTTTATACATATAATTACAGAAAATCGATGTGGTTAGCTAACCTTGAATTGGGTAGGGTTCTTTAAATTGAACAATCAGTATTTCATGAGTAGCTGGCCTGTGGAGACATATTATCTTGACAGCCCCAAAGTCTAGCTGGCCTAAAAACCTCACTGTGGGGAGTCACTTGCTTTCCAGCCTCCGACGTGCCATGGGCTTCACCTGCTTCACCTTCAAGCTGCCTCTGACTGCTTGCTGAAGCCAGTAGGTGCAGGCATGTGGCATCCCACCAGGCATCCCACCAGGCTCTGGCTATGCCTGCCACCACAATCATAACATAATTATTGACACTGCAGATCTGCTCTTTCAGGTGGTCTCAAGATGGCCCTCAAAATGCCCTGAAATCAGTGAGAGTGCTGTAGCCAATATCTCCCAGCTGTGACAGTTTCCGAGGTGCTCCAAATTACAGATGAGGATTTTTCTGTATCATTTCTACTTTTTCCTCTGTCAGGATGTTGGGGTTTTCAGGCAATCAAGAAAATATTTTAGGTATTTAAAAGTGCATGGTGTCTCACCAAAATTTAAAACTGTCAGTATATGAAAGCAGAGCTGAAAATGTGATTAACATTTGAAGAATAATCTGAGTCTGGCCTGTTTTAAAGGAAAGAAAAAGATGAAGTTATTATTTCCATGCTTCTTAAATTTAATATTTTTGCAAAGTATACAGAAAAGAGCTGTGAATAAAACCAAATAAAAAATAAAGTTTATTTTTCCATTATTTCCATGTTTGTTTAAAAAATATTTGTTTTCTATAAACCACAAAATTTCCAGTGTTAACTTGGTTTTTTTTCCAAAGCATGTACACATTTCCTTAATGAGTACCAAAGACAGAAATATTCAGGAATACAACGGATTTTAAATCAGGCTATTGATGATAAATCAAAATTTAAAGGAACTATGGCATGACTGAAGGTTGTCTCCAATCAACCTCATCTCTCATAAAATTAAATCTCTGACATAAACTCTTAAATCTACTTGAAATTTAGAGTTGGATAAACATCAGGTTACATAAAAAACCCCTTACTCCCTATTTTCAGACAATCAATACATATTGCGTTCAGTTAAAAATAACATTTTATTCTTGAATTTCTGAGTTTTCACACTAATGAAGTTTCTCATCACAAGAAGTGCTTGGCAAAAAATTAATTCCTTTTACTTTATTACCAAAACTGCAAAATGAAAAAAAATAACTTTCAGCTTCACTGAATTTTTATATTACAATATAAACTAATATGAAATAAATCAATATAAATATAAAAATATCCAAACTTCTGTCTCATCTTTCTATATTATTGTAAAAGTATTTAAAAAAGACCCAAAAAACCAAACCAAACCAAAACAAACAAAAAACCAGCAGTAGAGTACTAATCTAAAGAGACTGATGCAGATCTGCCTATCCAAAGCAGGTACTGTCCACTAACAATCCTTTTTTTGCAAGGAGTTATGGTTTAAGCCCTTTGGGTCTGAGATAGCCCTATTAGAGAGGTGCTCAAGGTCCTTTTCTTTCTTAAATATTTAACATGTATGTGCAAAAGACTACATCATGTAAACAGATTAATCCAGCTGAACCAATACCCAATCTATACAGATTTGTTTATTCATGCTTTACGTACAGTTGCTACATTTCGGAATAGCTGAACAGCTGGAAAAGCAGCAGGATGCCACAGACATGTGAGGAAAGAACAATTTCCTATGATTTTTTGTTGTTTGGTTGGTTGGTTTTTTTTTTTTTTTTTTTAATTACATACAGGGTTCAGCTCAGGTGCAATGCTAGATGGGACATCTGAACTTCAGGACCAGTAAGACAGAATGTGTTTTAGGACTGAGGTCTGGCCCCTTTGGGCATGTGCTGTGAAATGTTACTGTCCATTTCATCAGCAACTTCTCACTATTTTCAGTAACCTCACCTGGGCTATTCATGTGAATAATGCGAGAAGCTATCACCCTAACTTGATTAGTTTGCACCTTCAAGGTAATTAGCTCCTTATGTTCCTTTGCTAGAGGCAATCTGTGTTATATTCCAGGCAGCTACACAGTTGTCTTCCCTTCTGTCCATATGCCCTTTTAGGTTACTCAGGAAGGTACATTGTGCTGTAGAATTATTGCTTCTCTTCTCTGTAGAGAAATAGGTTAATGAAGGTAAACTTTTGTGGGGGGAACAAGAGGTATTTGAAGTACAAGTAAGAACAGCTGAGTCTCTTTACTTACAGTTGTATTTTTGAGATTTTGTTTGGTTGGTTGGTTTTTTTGTTTGGTTTTTTTTGTGGGGGGTCTACTTCTCATTTAAATTGGCTGAGAAACAGTATAAAATTATAGGTTGGTAAATATTAGAACTCACTTTCAAGACCTAACAATTTGGAAAGTTAGGACATTGCTTCTACTCAGTTTTTGACCTTGATAAAAAAAATTACAAATTCACTTACATAGCTGCATGTTTATTCTACTATACTCTACAGAGTCTTTCACTTTATATCCTTCAGGTGTGGAATGTTCTAATGCAGTGCTGAGGCTATTTAAAATAGCTGTGCTGTGGCAAAGAAGTAGAAAATTCTTGTTACAGTAAAAATTGCTGTAGGAGGGTCAGTTCATTTTGCTCTCAAGAGTAAGCAATGTGAATAGGTCACCCGTAGATGCATAAAGGAAACTTTACAGCTATTATAGCAGTCATTGGGTTACAATATCTCAAAAATTTCATTAAGAAGCAAATGAGGGAGTGTCTTCTAAAATGCTGTGATTTAATAAGATATCTCAAAGTGAGGTCATTCACACTGGGAATGATAATACCAGTAAATTAAAGGGAAGGTCACTTTTATGTAATGTTAATCATACAAATTCCTCAAATATGACTGTTACAGTAAGGCATTTTGTGGATATTAGCATTCTATGACCTTTATTTGTGTTAGCATTATAACTAAAAATCCATTAATATATGAGAGCAGAAAAAGGTCATCTTCTATCCTTTTATTTTATTATTTAAGGGTTTGGGGAGGTTACCACATGTTGTATGCCATAGACTCACTATAAAACATGTCTTACTTGTCAAATGTCTTACAGGATATTTTCTTCATGAGATTGCCTTTTATAGTACAATCAGGTTAAAAATGAAATTTCTGCATTTGCTTTTGGAGTAAAAATATTTTAAGGAAAAATATTCAATTCCCTGCCTCCTGATTGTTATCCCATATTATGCCAAGTGGGCATAATGCATCCATTCCTATGAACTGTTTTGAAAAGACCTGAAATCCTTGCAGTAGTATTTCCATGGGGTTTTATTATGGAGCCAGTTAATAAAACCAGCATGAAAGTATAACTGTTTAATAAGGAATGATTGGGGAGCTTATTTTTCTTCTCAAGATTATTTTGTTGATGTGACTACATAAGCACAGATGTTCTTCAAAATGCTGTAATAACACGGGAAGGACAAAAGCAATTTTAAACTATACTTTTCATGCAAATTTTCTAGAATTTTTTAATATATCTCTGTGGATTTTTCACAGAGAACAGAAAGTCCAGAACACCATCAAATGTTTTGACAGTAGACTTTTAAATGGAAGTCTTCTAGGAAAATTACTCAAGACACACATCTGAACATTGATAAAGATCAAGTCTAAATTACTGTATGTTTTTCACTGTTTTTCAAGAATACAAAGATATATTTTTTTATATTGAGTGGAAAAATAATGTATCTCCACAGTGTAAATTTTTTTTTTCCTTTTGAACTCTTAATGACAGTCATTGTTGTGGTACCCTGCAGAGTGTTAGGCAGTATATAAAAAACATGACCAGTTATCAGTGGTGCCATCAAAACAGAAGTGCTGCTGGAGTCAAGGCATTTCCAACATTTTATGCTATCTGGAAATCTGGCCCTCGATTTTAGTCCTTAGGGAACTCATACTCTCAAAATAAAAAGACCACAACAGATGAGAGGGATAAATATCCCTACATCATAGAGGAAATTAAGGATTACAATAAGGCATCACAATTTACCACATGGCTTATTTAACAGTCCTGCAAGCTCATGCAAAAAAGTCATGATGGATTTTAAGATGTTTTTCTAAGGGCACATTTTTCTTATCATGGCAAGACACGCTGTTTAAATTGGCTTAAATAATTTTTCTTTAGATGTATGCCATTCTTTTTTTTTCAATCTCTCTTCTATTTCTCCTTCTAGTCTCACTCAATTTGTTTTCCTCCTATCTTTTCCTGTGCCCACCATATCTCTTTCCTCATAATACCTGAGATGAACTAGAAGGGCGAGTCAGGGTGGGGAGCATGCCAAGGCTCTGCATTCACAGCCAGGAGAGCCGAGTGCTTCTTGGATAGGGTACAAAGAGCTGGCTGTGTCTCATGTCTGATATGAGCTATTGTAACACTTCATTTTCCTCTTCTTTACATGAGAAAAGATGCGTCAATAGTTTATTACATTATTTAATCATTAGGCATCATTCCAGATGACCATGTCTTTTTTTTTTCCCCCTCAAAAGTAATCAGCACAACCTTCTGCTGTAAATAGAGGGTATAAATTGGTGATTAAAGCTATTTTCCCTCACAGCAGAACAAATAATAAGGCATAAGTCTTTTCCACCCCTGTCCCCTTATTGGAACAATAACAAGATGAGCCTTCGGGCTTCTGAGGCTATAAATCATCTAAATAGGAAACAAGACCCATGTTTTTCCTAATTTATCATATTGTCATTTATTATAGATACCCCTTCATCTAAACTCTCCTAGCACTATATCTTGTTCATCTTCTTAAGGCAGCTCTCTCAATTGCTGCTATGCATCTTACATTTCTGCATTTACTCATGGCTATTCTCACATCTACTTCCCCAGCTTTGTCACTCTCACTGCCCCCTCTCACCTCCTGCCTACTGCTCCAGTGTTTCCTTTCTGCCAGTCCCACCTCCATATTCTAGTCGAATAATACCTTAGAATACTTTCAGATACTAAAATTGTTGTGCTGGAATGCATTTCTCAGCAAAATTCAGCCTTTCTTATCTTACCTAACATTTAAGCCAATATTACATTCTTAATAATTGATGCAGATTGCCTGTCACAGTTTGAGTTACTCATCTCTGTTCTTTGTTGCTTTGTTTTCTTCAATAGATAATTTTTCTTTTCTTTTTCACTATGGTAAAATTTATTTAAATCATTTATTTAAAATCTGATTGTGTGAATAACTAAAGATTTTCATTTATAAGGTTTCAAGATAATTGCTTGATTTTATTTCAGGTTACTGATAAACTGAGCTCATCCATTTTTTACTGGAATGTTTCCAGTAAGATACTAAATTATTGTCTTGTGAATGCACAATCTTCTATTTTTGATTCTTGAAACAAACTATACCAGGTCATCATTCATTTTTTACAACAACGAAAATTTTTGACTAAAAACTGGTATGTGATATGGTTAAATAATTTCATAAATTATCTTGAATTAAAAAAAAAAACATGAAATCTAGGACACTGAGTAAATTGATAGGTGTTATATTTGTCAAGTTATTTAACTAAGGAATGTTAGGAATACCTTGAAATTTTCAGCTTTTTGAATAGTGAGGGTCATTTCTAGATGCAAGATGAAAACCTGAAAAAGGAATAAAATTAAAGTTCTTGCTTTCTCTATGAAAATAAACTGCACAATCCTTAATGTCAAAAACTTTCTTCCTAAATATCAGATATAATTAATTCAACTTTTTAAAACATTTTACAAATTATAATTATTGCACTATGTAATCTAAAACTTTATATTCTCTACCTATCTAGAAATCATTAAAAATCACTGAAAGTAGCTTAGTATCAAAATACCATTTTTAAAATTCAAATATGTTCTCTATGGTGCATTGTACATTGAGAGCAAATGTTTTCAGGTTTTAGTGTTTGTTCTAATGTAAGAAAAAAATGCATAAATGCTGCAGAACTAGGACAAATATGGGGCTATAAATAGCAATCAGTCTCAGTGAAGCACAGCAACTTAATCTCCATTTGCAGCTATTCTAAGCACAAAGTTAGGTTGAAGGACATGAAAGTTGTTTTGGTTCCCACTGTCTTCCCATCACTGTTGTCACTCCAAGCATTGCCCTGTTCTCCACTGCTCTTGTACTTCTCTAATCTCTCAAATTTTTCTCTCTATATTTTTCTCATCCTTGACATCTCAGATTCTTACTTTCCTTCCTCTGATGCTCAACGGAGCAGAATTCTCCTTGAATTTTCATCCTTCTCATCTACTGAGAACCAGGTCTGTTATTCTTGGGCTTCTTGAAAGAAGCACAGACAAAACACTTTTTTAAAGGACAAGAATATCTTTTTACTTGCTGAATCTTTAAAAAAAAAAGATGAAATATGTTTAGCTGGAAGAACAGCTGTTACTTTTTCCTAATCCTTCTAAACCAGGTAGAGCTTCTTTATGGCATATAGGAACAAAACATATAGGATTATAATTGAATATAAGACAGAGAGTATAGGAATATAGTATGTATAGTAGCACATAGGAGCATAAATCAAACTATGATTGGGAGCTGTTAGGTAGGCGTGTCACCTTTGATCAATATAGCTCTCATATGAAGGAAGCTTCAGTCTAGTACAGCGATTTGGGGTTGAGTCACATAATTTGTCAGAAAAACAAAGTAGCAAAGAGTGGAAAGAAAAGGGGCCTCCTCAGAGCTGTTTTTTGTGTCATTCCAAACCTTTTTCTTGAAAGGTAGCAGAGCTTATTCTCAAAATAGAATTGGCAAGAGTCCTCAGCTTAGACCTCATAAACGCTCTGATATCTCTGAGAGCTTAATACCCCCTAGAATATGATTTAAGTCTTCTCTCTGAGGCAATTGGGCTTAGGATGTATGAACCAGTCTCTGGGGGATTTAGGATGATGCATTATTATTTTCCACAGTCACCTACACACTACCCTGAGGTAAGATGCTGATATGTCTAATGTCATACAGGCAAGCAGTGTCAGAGCTAGGGTTCAGATTGTTTCCCAGACATATTTCTGATCCCTTCAGGCACAGAAGGCTGTCAGTCTCAAAGACTGTTACTCAAAGTGGTCAGATCTCCACCAGTCACTAAGCAAAAGATTTCTGTATGCATTCTGTCAGAGGCAGATAAGGAGCCAAGCAGCATTAATGGGATCAGTGATACCCCACAGCTCTGTGGCTCTGTTTTCTGCCTGGGATGGCATGGAAAGGGAGGGAGTGGGAGTGTGTTTCTCAGCATTCTGTAAATTCTGTCTGGGAACAATTTCTATGCTGCATCTTGAACTGATGTTCTCTTCTGACATTTTCAAGTCCAAGCACACTGAATAGTGAGTGTGCAAGTGGGCATGACTAGACTGACTGAATATTGTCCTTCAGACAGAACCTGTGCAATCCACAGAGCATTTGAGGAACCCTTGCACTCATTTAAAATCCAGTGAAGAACAGGCAAACTAACACTGCAAAAAACCAACTGCCTTTGTTCAAGGGAGCAAACTTGTACTTGGTTCCTATTACATGCATCTAGAGCAGCAGATACCAACCTCATCTGCATCATAGAAAAGTCCTGGAGTACAAGATCAGCCTGGTTTCTTATCTTGGGGTCCATGCTACTGCACAGAGGGAACTAAAATGATTATGAGAACAGGAAGGCATTATCCTTTCCAAGACACCACTACTTAATCTGATACTCTCTGTATTGTTGTCTCATGGTTTACTGGGGATTTTTACTGCACCTCCTTTAGGACTCTGCTTTCTTCTGCTGCTGGGTGGCCAGCAGCAGAAGAAAGCAGACCTGCAGGAAGCAACAGCACCCAGAATTAGAAAGCTGACAGGGAATACAGACTTCACAAAGGCAGTTGTGGGTTGGACAGTGAGGAAAAAAGAACTCATCAGCTACAAGGTTTGTGAAAGAGAAATGTTGGGGAGACAGTGTCTGAGAACAAGCTGATTCAGATCTGAAGGAAAGTCATTAATTTGTAACAGGGGATAAGCTTAGCTCTTGCATTTTCTTCATGTAGGATCCTGCTTAGACACCACCCTAATCAAAGTTTCTTGTACCCACTATCTCTCACAACCCTTTACCCAGAACCCTTTGTAAGGAGAAGAAATGGGCTGAGAATGGGTGCACCAAATGCACCTCACCAATGTAAATGTTAATGTTGCCATGATCTCAGTTTAACAGCATAGTCAAGAATTTTCAAAGCCTTAAGTAGTGCTTTGGTAGTAGTAGAATTCATCAGGTTTTTTCTTCTATATGGATGTTCTTCAGCGTTTGTGGTTTTCCTGTAAGGAAACAGGCTCTAATTTGTATGCCGTTTCTGAAGCATGACCTTGGTGTGTCTTGTGTATTGATTAAGACAGAAGGGATACCTGAGTGTTTAAGCTCTAGCAGGTCATTTCAATATTATGTCCAATTTAAACAGCTTTAATTTGGTTTTTATATAAGTATCACACCACCAAATTGGGTTTTTTGTCTGTCAGTGCAGTTTAGCCACACAGGACAGTTTGCAATTAGCTCTTGTGCTGTTTTGGAGCTCTAAAGGCACAGCTGGCACGTGCAAACAACCTTTTTATCCCTGCCTTCACCTCTTCTGTCTGCCAGAAAATTTGGCTTTGCACACAGACCTCATGTGCACTTTGCAGCCCTCTTCTCCCCTTCTCTCTCAAGATCTGCTGGTCTGTGAAGGGGGAGCTGTGGTTTTGTCTTCTTTCTTGTACCCCGTGTAGCAGTGGCAGATGAAAAAAGTAATTGTAGATAAAGGTACAAAAGCCTTTAGAGCTGTGGAAGCTGTAGAGCTCTGTAGAAGGTACAGAGCTCTTCTCTCTGAAACCTTTTGCTACAGCCCTTTTTCTTTCTTAAGGCCAGAACCCTGTACTAATCCAAGAAATGACTGCACCTTGTGGATACAATCAAACCTTTACTAAATAACCTTCAGTCGTTTCCACCATGAAATTCCTTTACTTTTAAGTATTATTTTTGCTGTTGTTAAAAAACATTGTGCTACACTGTCAATGACAGAATTTATTTCTGTTTAACCAGTTAACCTGAGTTTTGGAAGGAAAGGGTTATATATGATCAGAAACATCACTCCGATGTTCAAAGTTGTCTTTGCCCTTCTTAAAGGCATTAATAGAGTTGATTCTGGGGTGGGCACAGTGTCCCTCTAAATGCACATGGATGTGCACTCTAAGATAAGTGACATCTGCAGTAAGGGAGCAGAGTCAGAGCTGCTGTCCTTGATGTGCTTATGTTGCTTGGAGCAGAGATAGCTGAATAGAGGATATTGGTTTTGGTATGTTATAAACCTGTGAAAGAGAAGGTTGAGAGAACGAAGCAGGGAGAAACCTGCTCGTAAATGCCATTGTCCCCCAAATGTCCCAAATGTGCAAGGACATCCTAAAAGAGCTCTGATCCTGTGACTAGTCTTCAAGATTTTAGCGGGACCACTGATGCTCAAAATTAAACATGCCCTTAGGAGCATGTCCTCATGGAGTAATGCTAAGAAGCAGCATCTCCCATTGGCTGCTGACAGTCATCTCTTTCTCACCCTGCGTGCCTCCTGATCATGCAGAAAAATGCTTTCTGTGAAGCAATGATGTAATTCAGTCTCATAAAAAAACAGCCCTTGAGAAAACAGGCACAACGATTTTACATCACACAAAAGTGATATATAACGACCTCATCAGTCAACATTTTAACTTTAATTTACACCATTCTTTTGCTGCAACGGTGAGGATTTTAAGCTTTAAAATAAACTAAAAAGATGCTATATCACATCATTAAATCTGTCACTAAATCATTGCTAAAATATTGCTTTTATTTTCTCTTTGGAAAATACATAATGTAAAAAGGAATGAACAGTAGGTTAATAAAGAGAATAAAGAATAAAGATATAATATAAAGCTCCCACAAAGAGAGGGGAGGGTTATATAAGGGAACCCTGTGCACCCCCTGAAATGTCCGTGTATCTAAGATATCAATCTGTCACAGGCAGTATAGGCTGACCTTGTTCACTGGGTAAAGCTGAAATGGAAAATTGAACTGCAGCTTTGGGATCATAGGGGCAGCCAAAGGTCACCCGCCACTCAGGCACTGCCAATGCCTATTCCCTGCTGACTCGTCTAATCCACGGCTAGCTGCTCTCAGTCACCTAGATAGGATCTGCAGCAACAGCCTCCTTCAGGGGAGCGTCTTCCTGAGTGATTTTCTGCAAAATACTCTTTCTTTTGGGCACATCTTAAATGTTGTTTAAAATAATAAAAGGAAATAAAGTGTTTTGAAAATTGAGCATGTTTTACCAGTTTATGAAGATCATGTATATCTGACTGTGCCCTATTCTGAATTTCTGCTAAGGGGTAAATACACCATTACAAGCAGACTTGAGCAAAAAAGACACAGGATAAGGGCTTGAATGTCAAGTTTTCTTTAAGATCCTGTGCTGATCTCATCACTGCTCACAGAGCACTATGGCATCAAAACGTCTAGCAGTGCTTTTCACAAAACTACAAGATAGTCCAGATATAGATGTCTGATATCAATTTTATCAGGATAAATGGATTTTTAAGAATTTTCCAGTAACAGTCTTATTTCCTCATTAAAAGGATTCTATCAAAACAATATAAAGAATAAAACTGTGAAGTCATAACTGCCCTAAGTGTAGGCTATTTGTTCATCTAGACAACACACAGATTATATATATACAACCGTGGCATTAAAGAAAGTAGATATACATGGTATCCAGCATTAGACACAGAGAATTCCAGAGTTCCTTCCTCTGAGCACTGCAGCCTGTTAGGGTTTATCCCCTTGTGCGTCAGAAGGACTTGCATCTTCATAAACTGAAACCACATGCGCACACACATACACACTTTTTTTTCCTCTCTTCCTATTTATACCTCTTAGATTCTTTGAAGTAAAAGGTCTGATCTTTTATTATATCAAGCATGAATGTATCTCCTATATTTAGCAACCTGAAAAAAACTCTTTGCACAGGTGCATCCTAAACCATTCTGGCTTCTAGCTATTGTTATCTATCCCAATTTTCTTATAAATTGTATGGCATTGTGTTTCCTAGAGACATTTGAATGTTGTCTCTTTCTTAGTTTGTTCTTATTTCAAGTTAATTTCGCATGTTTCTTTGATATTATAAATGTGTTGATGCTTCCTACATATCCTGATTTGAATAATTTGTTTTTCATATTCCAATATCTCTAGAGCCCTGCACTTTATGTAATCCTTTACATGTATCTATTGCAAATGCAATACTACTATAAAATGAAAATAATAACTATGAATGTTTGCATTAGGTGCTATACACCTAAGAATTGAACTTTAATTATTCACATCTCCCCTGCATATGGAAGGAAAATGAGGACATCTCTGTACTTCTTGTAAAAACTTCTAAGCTTTGAAGTCTTTTGAAAGATATTTTTAGGTGAGGGCTCAGTTTCTGTCAGTCACAGGTATAAAAGGAAAGTGACTGTGCATGTGTTGTGTGTATGCATGTGCATCCATAAACAAACTTAAGACTTCTTAATTTCCCAGCAATATTGATTGCTGAGATACTGATTATCAATTAGGATCGTCTGTCATGCAGAGAATATTCATTACTTCACGAAGATGCACAGAGCTTCATGGGTTTGACTCAAAATATCTGAAACTGGTTTGCATAACTTCATGAATTAACATAAATAAGTCAGGACTGTAGTTTAATTATGTTACAGGTATGATTTTAGAGTACACATCACTCAAAATGGAAATTGTTTAGCATAGTAATAAGTCTCAAGAAGAAAAAAAGCAGTTCAATAAGTATTTCTGTTTTGGGGAAAAAGCCAAATGCTCTTGTGACAGCACAGGATAAGGAAAAGCATTTTCTGCTTCAATTGTAAGTAGAGGTTAAACAGAAGCTACTGAAGTTAAACAGTTTCAAGTTACCATCTGTAGTTACCTTGCATCTAAGAGCCTGGTAATCAAGGATCTCTCTGGATTATTGATAGTGATTTTTTATTTTCCTTGGAGCAACTAGAGAAATTCTATAGGCATGAAAGATAATTGCTGTTATATCATTATCTAAGGAGAGTAAATAAGCCAACCTGGGAAGTATAAACTTACAGGAAAAGTGATACAACAATAAGTGGACCTCAATTAAGAAAGTATTAACCCAGATTAGTATAATAAAAGACAATCAGAAAGATAAAAGAAAAATTATTCCCTTCAAACACAGTTTCATTTTAATAAGAAGAAAATTACTTTGATGAATATTTTTCATATTTTATATTGAAAATAATGTAAGACAAAGATTTAGCATTGTTATTTTTATAAAAAATGGGGAAATAAAAATTTACTAATAAATCAAAAGGGCTAAGTACTAGCTAGATAACAAAATCATGATCTACATCTCAAACAAAACTGTAGAAGGAATCTTCTGCTATTCTGAGGAGGTCAGTCTCCTTTTATTTAGTATATTGTGAATATATATACAAAAATACATAAATGAAAAAAGTTTTCATTTAACACAGAAATTAGAATACTGATAAATGTTGAAATAAATTGTACATTTTATAGAAAGTAAAGTGGCAAAATCCAAATAAGGTCCTCAGACTTAATTCACAGACCTGTATCAATCCATAGGTAAAGTCCTTCCATTGCTTAAGTCTTTAGTGTTGGTAAAATTCCCCAGTGATCTTGTACCCATTTGAAAACTACATGAAGAATATTAATACAGAAAGAGTACAGAGAAATTTCGTAAAGTTCTTAAGCAAGTGAAAAACAAAATATATGTTCAAAGACTGAAGACCCTCTATGTATTCTCTTTATAAAATAAAACATAAAGTAAAATTGTTCATGACAGTACTGAGGTTGTGGGTAACAATCATTTGTTCTGAACCACATTTGGACAAGAACTAACCTCAGGGAAGCCCTGAAATCTGTGTTATGTAAGCAATAATGATTGCTGAGATTGTTTTGGGTTTATGAACTAGGAATTTATGAAAACCTGTATCTTGGCCAAGATACCATCACAGAAAACAATTTCTAAAGCTAATACCTGAAAAATCTAGAAGATGGTGTTGAAGACCAGATAGGGTTGAACTTTTCATTTTGTTGGACATCATTAAGGAAAGAAAAAGATATTCCACGTAGTTTAATTCCTTGATGCTGAAATCTCATCATGTTGTGAGAAATCCTGTACCTCTTAAATATTTTATTTACAAGAAAAAAAATCTGATTTAATTTTAAACGAAATGTTTTCCTGAGAAATAGGAGACACAGAGTAGAGATCCTCTTCTCAGGGTGAATGGTGAGAGATTAACTTGGTCCAGAGGGTGATACTTTCCTGGAAGTATTCAAATTGGCATTTCTTATAAACATCAACAATACACAACACAGAAACCTTTGTCTTAGGTTAAACATTTATCAAACTCTGCAACTAAGATGTCTGAAACTTCTTCTCTCTGTGCACTGATATACAATAAAACATTTTTAGAACTTTATCTAAATGGATATTTTACAAAAATATTCTCCTGACATTAGAGAGATATGTATAAACTAATTTTACATGAGGGGATGCCAAGTGTGAGAGAAATTAAATAGTTTTCTTAATATCTTGGAGGAAGGCAATGACAAATATGGGACTAAATAGCAGTGCCTGTGATGCTGATGTGAACTGCTGCTGCTGGCTGAAAATCCTATGTATCTTGCCAGCACAACAAGGAAACTATGGCTCATCCTCCTCACAGATGTGGTTGTTTCCTTGATTTCCTCTGATTCGTCAGAATTACAAGTAATTTGTTTCTTAACTCAGTCCAAAATTGCACACACCATTTACAGACCTGTGCCTTATTGCATTTAATATTTTCTCTTTCAAGAGGATTCAGCCCAATTCAAAGGTTGCACTCTTTTTAGATAAGTCTTCCAAATCAAATGGCTTTATATATGACCTCTGATTTAGTTAAAGAGGTCCTTTGGCAACAGTCCCTAAATATTGAATTAAAAGCCACTTTAAAATTGATAATCTCAACTGAACCCAAATAATAGGGTCCTGTCCTGAAATTCTAGGACTAATGTTGAAATAAATTGGCTTTAAATCACCATTACAAGCTTGTTTGTACTTTCTGTGTCTCCCCTTTAGACTGAGTTCTTGCCTTGAAAATGTATGTTGAAAGACATGGTAAGGTTCGTTTGTTAAGCAATTGAAATTACTGAACATCAGAAAGCAATAATTAACTTAGGGTAAATGTGTCAGTTTTAAAAGAAATCATTTTGAGTAAATCATACAGTGGAATTAAGAATAATTTTTTAAAGACAAAAATATGTTACTTTTACTATTGAAATACTCTTTGACTTTTATAAATAGTAGTATGGGGTGCAGAATTAAAAATTGAAAACAGTCACTAATGTTGACGGTGAAAGAGAAGAACTGTAATGATACTGTTAGAATAAGAAGAAGGTGTATCTCCTTTTTTACAATTGTTTTACTTTAAAAATTACATTTCAGGTTCATAATTGAAGTATCCATTTTAACATTAATAATAACATCAAGACACAGCATAGAAGCTAAAAATTCTGGGAAATTTTGTCTGGCCAGTAAAACTCTCTTGTCTTTATCTTTCTGACAGTTGTAATGACAGATGCCTAGTGTCAGCTGTAGCTGGACCTTCTCTTACTGTACCTGCCAGCAGGAAGTGAGCTGTTCCAAAATTTACTAACAGCAGTATGATCAACATGACATCATAATGAAACTTGGGACAATATTAGAATAATATGTCAGATGTCAGACCAGGAACCCTCATTTGTGCAATGGCTCTAAGCAGAATATGGCATTTTTCTGACTGAGAATACACCAGGGCACTTTGTTCCTCCAAGGATTGCTCATGTAACAGCGCAATCTTCTGATTTAAACCCTCACAAGCATGGCTGGAGCAGCTTGTGGAATAAAGCACGTTGATTAAATAATTCAAAGTACTGTAGAGGGAAATGATGTGTAATCCCTGTTCTTGTAATAGCTCTGCTTGAGATCAGGCAAGGTGCAGCACAGCAGCAGATAGAAATGCTGTCTATTAAGGCCCAGTGCTGGGACGTGCAGAGCTTCTCTTGAAGCTCTCACTGGAGTTGCAGTGCGTGAGCAACTCCCTGGAACAAGCTTTCACTTGCCAAATATAGACAGAGAGCATTTTTGTTCAGGACATTTATATTAGTCTTCTCTGCATTCTATACATAGCTGCTGTTCCCTTTTATGGCTTGTTCTCTGAAGGGGGTATTCACACCATCTAATTTCTGGCATCTAACTTGGGGACCTAAATTAAGATTTTGGGCTCCATACTTAGTGTTGCTTCAATTCATAGCTAGTCAGCCCTAAATATCTGCTATTTCAAAAAGGTGGCAAGCAACTAGAGTAAATTGTAGTAAACAGTCTTTTTTATTGTAGCAGAGTTTATATCAAAATACCATACATGGATGAACATACACATTTTAATCAAGGTATAAAATCATAAATAGCAGGTGTCAAATACTGGAGACAGCTCCCTTTGCTAAAGGTAGATTGATGGAATCATATATGTGTAAATACATGTTTATTTATATGTGTTATGTCTGTGATAATTAAGGTTTTACTCACTGCTTAACTTCTAAGCTTCTAAGCACAAATTTTATTTCAGAAAATGAAGTTTAAATCAGTTGGTAATATTCTAATTCTTTTTAGTTATTTTGCTGTGTATTTTAAGGCTATTTGTCTTTTTAAATGCTCTCTTGTGTGTTTGGCTTTTAACAAAAGAGCCATCACTGAGGTCAATGAGAGCTGCTGAAGTGCAGTGTGTCTAAAAATTGGTCCACCTTTACGCAAACCTTTAGGTTATGGGGTTCCCCATTACAAATCTACATGCAGATCTACAGTTTATAATAAGCAGTGATAGTGAGCTCATGGCATGCATGACAGAATTAGGACACGAGATTGTCCTCAACAGCAGACAAACAGAGCCCTGGGGTCTACCTGCTTCTTCTGTCTTCAGGTGACAAGTGGCAGCAAGGGGCTGAGAAGGCTCTGGGGAACAGCAGTTGGGGGCATGAGGCATGAGGGATGAGAGGGAATTCAGAGGCCAAATGGGAAAGGTGACGCACAAGAAATTAAAACAAACAGGCAAACCAAACAAGCAAAAACCCAACCCAAAGAAAGCAAACACCCCCACCCCTGATTTTTTCTAATTCCTATAAGCTGGGAATATAAAGCCTATTATATAAGTATTAAGGTCAAAAGTTCTTCTTACTCTTATTTCAGCCTTCTTGCATGAACAGAAGAGGGTCACATATAGGTAAGCTGTAGTTACTAAGGGAAATTCCAGGTCAGACTGGAAGAGATCTGGTGAATTTCAGTGGTCTGGATCACATCCTTGCTACTGAGATTTTTAAATGCAGAAATGAGAAACACTATGAGGTACTATTCTCACACAGAGTCACAGATGGTTGAAGTCAGAAGGGACCTCTGGAAGTCACTTGGTGCAAGCCACTGTTTAAGAAAAGGTCAGTTGCCCAGAACCATGTCCAGATGGCTTTCTAATTTCTCTGTGGATAAAGATGCCACTGTCTCTCTGGGCAAACTCTGCTGGTGCTTGCTCACCCTCACAGATGAAAAGTCTTTGCTGATGTTCAAAGGGAGCTTCCTGTGTTTTAGTTTATGCCCATTGCCTTTTGTCCTGTCACTGGGCACCACTGGAAAGAGCCTGGCTCCATCTTCTTTACTTCCTTTCCTTGGATATTTATACACATTTACGAGACCTCCACCAAGACTTCTTTTCTCCAGGCTAAATAGCTTCAGGTCCCTCAGCCTTTCCTCATATCAGAGGTGCTCCAGGCATCCTTGTGGCCCTCTAGAGGACTTTCTCCAGTAGTTCCATGTCTCCTATCTTGGGGAGCTCAGAAGTGGACACAGCCACTGGTGTGGCCCTGCCAGTGCTGAGTAGTGGTTCACAAGAATGCTGTGAAGATAAGATCTGAAAGACTGTGAAGATATCCAGTACCCCAGTGACTGGAAAACAAAATAAATCACGCAAATAAACACAGGAAGAGTCTGAGCTAATGCAGTAAGTTCAATCTTAATTATGTTGTTGCATAAGTCTTGTGTACTTGACTTTCAGAAGAGAATAACATTCCTTTAAAGTAGCATAAGTTTCTTTGGTCTCAGATTTTGCACTTTTAAAAAGTAGAGTTTAAAAAAATCCTGTGATGCAGAATAACATTGGCACACCCATGATTTATTCAGGAGGTTTTGAAGGTGTTTAAGAACATGGGAAAGATGTCATTAGGATTTCTTGTTTGTCTTAAGAAAGTCAAAAAGGTATCCTGCCTCACTATGGATCTCTGTTGTATCTATTCCCTTATGCTAAAAGCCCTACAACCACTGCTCCTCCTTTATGTTGCTGTCCTGCACTGCTTCAGCTGCTCGCACCAGCTGTGTATTTTCCCTCTCAAGCTACTCCTCTTGATGCAAGCAATCAGGCCCTGCCCCCATTGTCATCTTTCCACATATCTGCTCTCCACCTTACATCCCAAGGAGCTGCTTGAGTTCCCCTCTCCACTCAACACTGCTTACAAAAAAACCTCTCAAACAACCTCTCCCTCTTATTCTTTGTTCCGTGTTCCTTCCCTCTTGTTCTTTCAATAGCAGTCATTATGAAACAAATATGCAGCATGAAAACTGTTGACCAGTATTTTGGCCTCAAATTTTGTTAAAAAATGCTAGAATGTTAAAAAACTCCCTATTATCATTGTACCAGAAACATGTATTTCTGCATGTAGCCATATAAATTTCACATTTAAAACCTATACTATGATATAATAAATTCTAAAATATTCAGAGTATCAGGACAAACCTAAGTCACAAATGCAGAGAACAACTTAAAATCATCTGAATTCCAGCAGACAGTTACAAAAATGATTTGTCATTTTATGGATATAGTCTCTTTCTAGAGTCAGATCATGGCATATATATAAATAGCAAATGGAAATAGAATATGCAGTATGGTAAAATTTTAAATTTCAAGAAACAACCTCATGGGAAATACTATTTGATATAAGGAATAAAATTTGAATTCAGTCTTAGCTGGTTATTTTCCAGGTTTTGTAGATATTTACTTGGGATTCATAAAGGGCCCATGCATTTGCTTTTTGGTTTGGGTTTTTTTTCTTTTTCTTTTTTTTAGTCACATATGTTCATTTGGGTACATTTGTCTTCTAAAATGCAAAAGGTTTTGTCACATCTGGCTACCCCAAAAAAGAGCATTCCTAAATTATAAAAAGAAGAGTGCTAAAAGAAAAATCCTAAAATAAATGTATCCTTCAGAAAGCTGTCCCAGTCATTGTGCAATACTGCCTTTCACAAATCTTCATTACTTAAAATATAGTTAAATAAGAATTGATCAAACACTTAGTAGTACATAGATCTATGTGGTCACCTGACTTTTAAAATTTAAATGAAATAGAGTTCTGTCCTTGCTACTAACACAGAATTTCATTTGTGGACTTGTGGATGCAAGTGCCTACCTGAATCATCATGGATGATGTGATATCAAATATAGGAGGGAGAAACGTCTGCCTAGAAATTTCTGAATCCAGAGTCTTATAATTAAGGTACAATATCCTTGCAATGGGAAAATGTATTTTCCTTTCTATAATTGCATCAGTATTTTTTGATAGACTGGGGCAAGGAGGGTCCATATCAGTCATTTAATGGAATTGACCAAGTAAATTATCTTTTTTCTTGGCTTCCTTAGTGCAACATTCTCTTTTCTGTACTAATGGCATAGTGGTCTAGTGATCACCGAGAGAAGAATGATAGTGAAGTGTTCAGCTCTACATTTACATATGTTAAGAATTTTTATGGCCCAAATTTTTCTCAGTGATGTTTATTTCTAGGGAGAAGCTTCCTACTCAGTAGCTATTATGTAAATCTTCATGGTTAATCATCACCTGACATTTTGGCTTGACTGATGGGCTGATGCCTTTGCTCAGCTGATGTCTGTAACTTGCCTTCTCAGTGTCACTGTGTTTGGACAACTTTTACCATGAACATAGACACTGCAGGAAGGAGGTACTTATTGGAGGAGTATAAAACAGTTCTGTTATGCTATTGTGCACAACAGAAAATGTGGACCAAAAAGGAATCCCAAGAAAAGAAGGAAAGGAGAATAAGTATGAATATGCTTACAATCCCCTGTAAATCATGCAGCAAGTCTGTGCTGGCCAGGCAGCCTCCATTGACAGTCCTCAGTGCTGCTGATACACCATCTTTGTGCCTTCTCGTGTCAGTGTTTTTGTCTTGGAATGATAGAGATGCCAATGAACCCTGTCTCAGCAAACTAACCTCTGCCTGTCGTTTTACCCTTCTTTTCTAGCTCAGTACTTTTTCACAGCTCTTTCTCACAACTTAACATTTTTCTCAGAAGTTTGAGGCAAGATTATACAACCATGTTATGTCAAAAGCAGTCCTTGATGAGAGGAGCCCTAGGAGAGAGGTTATGCACCAGTGACATTGGGAGATGGACGCTATTTACTGAGGAAAGCTTCTGTGAGTTTAAGTAGGAAGGATGAATTTCTGTTCATCCTGGACAATAGTCAGGTTTATGTGAAATTAAAATGGCCAAAGCCTCACCTTGGAATGGCTAAATTTTAGAGTGAAGCTCCAAAGAAAGGGAGGAATGAAAGTAAAAGTATCTCTCAGCTTCCTCTCAAAACATTGTCCACCATGTACTATGTATTTCAGAACCCTCCATTTTTCTACAAATTCACCTCAAAGAATTTAACTACCATACATTTGAGCCTCCCCTTCCTAGGAGAAGACCATCTGCTCAGGTTTGGACAACACAGTAGTTAAAATGCTGGCATCCTTCCTGCTCTAGCACTTTCATGGCTGTTGCAATCACAGGAGGCGAATATGAGATAACACCTCCACGTGTGTGAGGTGAGGGAGGAATGCTGAACACCAACAACATGGTCATGAGTAGGAGAATGTGTAGATGGAGAAAGGAAAGACTTAGTTGCTGTAGCAGAATATCAAGTGAGAGGCAAATTAAAATAGTCTGTCCAAAACTGAAAGAAAAGGAATTCAAATTCCATCAAGAAAATGAGAAGTGGAAAAATGGAATAGGTCAAAAAGAAATGGACTGACTGCTGTAACTGTGCCAAGGATTCTTCTGAGAGGGTCCAGAGGGGTGAGAGGTGTTCACTTAGAAGAACTGAAATGTTCAGAGAGGTCATAGATTCTGCCTAGNCCTAGTATAAAATATTTGTATTATACCATCATTGTCACGCCAGTAGAGTAGGTTTTTTACGTGCAGTATAATTCAAGATAAGGATAGATAGGCTAAGATATGTATGTAGAAGCACATAGAGATAGGAATCAGAGATTTAAATCATCAGTGAATATACAGCAGGTAAAATTCACATCAGGCAGGCTGGATGCCATATGTCACAGTTAGGTTTCCATTAGATGATTGGAAATAGATGTCAACAGATTCCTGGTTAAAACTATCTACTTGAATATTCAAGAAAAATTGTTTCTCTGCTATTATGATCACCATTTCAGTTTACATTTTTGCCTGTAAGCAGTAGAAATACATCAGTATGTCCTTAAGAAGCTTTGTGGCACAACAATAAAGGGTTCTGCTTTATTCTTGATACCGATTTATTAAGTTTCAAATCCTTTCTAAGGCAATTTCCTTTTTCTGAATAAACAGTATGTTAATCTACTAGTCTCAAGCTCTGTTTCTTTCTCTGTGCACTAAACCTAATATTGAGGCTATCACTCTCCTTTAGTTCCAGGAGGAACAAAAATTTAAAATAAAGAGGGTTTTTTTAGATAAACTCCTCAACCTTTATGCAGGAATAAAAATAAGAAAAATACTGGAAAGCACTTTAGGGGATTAATATCACAATGTTTTATTAAATTCATTAAGCATTTAGGCAAAATATTTTATTGTTCCTATCTTTGTATAGTCAAAAAATATAAATTCAATATGACTGTGTTACTGTAATAGGTTCCTCTCCAGAAAAATCTTTCCCATGAGCAAACAGTTCTTTGATGGATCTAGGAGTGAGGTGTTATGGTGTGATACATTAATTAAATCATAAAATACTGCATTATTTTTGTGACAACATTTGGTTTCATCCTGTGCTATGTATTTTAATAGGAGCTGTGTACACAATTTCAAATAGAATAAAGCAAATTAAAATTAAGAAAAGGCTGTTTATGATGCCTATGTATTTTTATATTAAATATCAGCCAATTCATAAGCCACACATGCTGCATTTTTTTGGTTTCCTGACAACAACAAAACTTAGTAGAGCTTTTAGTTTACTCTTTTAGTTAAGCAACAATATATTACAGCATGCTTTCTTCAATACAGTAAACTCAGAACTCCCCACTGACTTCAACTATTTTAAGACAAAAGCTGTGGATAATTTGATTTAAAATTTCATGTTTTCATTTAAAAGCAAAAAAAACTAATTCTACAAACCATTGCTACCAGGATAGCAGTGTATATTGAAAAAACTGCTCCATGTTACTTTTTGTGCCTTTTTACTGTTAGTCTGACGCTATTATTTATTCTGATAACCATAAATATACACTGATGCCTAAAGATGGCACATCTTACATATTCTGACTGACCATACAGTAATTTGGCTAATCTATTTGTATATGAGGGTATATTTTATATGTATACAATTATTTATACATTATGTATTCATTGGGTCTAGTGGAGGGTGTCCCTGTCCATGGCAGAAGGGTTGGGACCAGGTGATGTTTAAGGTCCCTTCCAAAGCTTAATGTTCAATGATTCTGTGTAAGCATAATACGTAGTGGTGTGCTTGGATGCCACTATAGTTGAAGGATGAACTTTCCAAAACCATGGAAAATTCAAGGTCTTCTGCAGTTATAGTCCAAACATTTTTTTGGATCTAGCAAGCAAACTTTAAAGAGGCAAGATCTGCACTGTGGTGTAATTGCTGAAATGACAGCTACAAGTCCAGTTTCATTCCTGTTTGGACCATAGTATCATGTTCAGAATAGAGGCTCCATATTCTCCATGGGCTTTTGAATGATACCACTGTACTGGTATCAAGAATTTGTGGGCTCTTGACTGTCTTGGAAGGTACAAAATGTAAAAATAATGACTAAAATTAAAGAATTAGTGTATATGTATATATATATGTATGTATATAAATTTTTTAAGTCTAAAATTTACCAACTAAATTCAGAGCAGCTATAACACAAAAATGCACAGAAATTACAGCATAGAAGGTGGTTCCTGTAATAGTACAATATTATGAAATGGGACTATAAGACAAAGGAGAACATTAGCACATAACAGTATTCAGTAAATTCATAAAAGTAGTAATCAACACACATTTAAGTGGAAGAAAAGTAAAACTACGTGTCTTGATTGACTACAAGATAAACACAAAGCAAATGGTTAACAATAAACATTATCTTTAATGGGAAGAAGTTGAAAAGTAGCTTTAAATTTCATCCTATTTGGTACAGTTTAGTACCCAGAAAAATAAATAACAGCTATTAATAAGAAAATAGTTTAAGCAAGTGATACACGTGGAAGTTTTAGAAAACAAATATACATTTTATTTTGTGTGGTCAAGTTCTTGTGTGATAAGATCTGGAAGATAACTGCTGTAAAAAGAAAAAAGTTGTTTTTTTTTTTTATTTTCTTGTGGAACAGAGTCACAGAATCACAGAATCACTGGGTTGGAAGAGACTTTCAAGGTCATCGAGTTCAACTCATGCCCTCAACTAAACACCAAGACCTCAACTAAACCATGGCACTGAGTGCCACTTCCAATCTTTTTTGAAACACATCCAGGGATGGAGATTCCACCACCTCCCTGGCCAGACCATTCTAGTACTTTATCACTCTTTTTGTGAAAAACTTTTTCCTAATATCCAACCTATATTTCCCTTGGTGCAGCTTAAGACTGTGTCCTCTTGTTCTGTCAGTTGTTGCCTGGAGAAAGAGACCAACCCCCACCTGACTACAACCACCTTTCAGGAAGTTGTAGAGAGTGATAAGGTCACCTCTGGATCTCCTTTTCTCCAGGCTAAACAACCCCAGCTCCCTCAGTTGTTCCTCACAGGGCTTGTGTTCCAAGCCCCTCACCAGCCTCGTTGCCTCCTCTGGACACACTCAAGCGTCTCAACGTCCTTCCCAAACTGAGGGGCCAGATCTGGACACAACACTCAAGGTGTGGCCTCACCAGTGCCGAGTACAGGGTGAGAATGACCTCCCTGCTCCTGCTGGCCACACCATTCCTGATACAGGCCAGGATGCTGTTGGCCTTCTTGGCCACCAGGGCACACTGCTGGCTCATGTTCAGCCGGCTGTTGAGCAGTACCCCCAGGTCCCTTTCTGCCTGGGCACTGTCCAGCCACACTGTCACCAGCCTATAACGCTGCAGGGGGTTATTGTGGCCAAAATGCCACTTGGACTCAGCACATGGACTTGTTAAACTTCATCTTGTTAGACTCTGTCCATCCATCCAACAATTTCAGCTCTCCCTGCAGAGCCATCCTACCCTCCAACAGATCGACACACGCTCCCAGCTTAGTGTCGTCTGCAAATTTACTAATGAAAGACTCAATACCTTCATCCATGCCATCAATAAAGATATTGAACTTTTAATGTTGACTTTTTATAGAATCATAGGAAGGCTTGGCTCAGAGGGGACCTTAAAGATCAGTTAGTTCCTACTACCCCCACCACCGCCAGCATCATGGGCAGGGATGACTCCCACCAGACCAGGCTGCTCAGGACCCCATCCACTCTGGCCTTGACCCCTTCAATGGAGGTAGCAGCTACAACTCCTCCTCTTCTTGTCCTGCTTTTCATCCACAAAAACCCCAAAGTCCTTCTCTGCAGGGCTGCTGTCAATGAGTTTTTCTCCCAGTCTGTACTCATGTCTGGGATTGACATGAGTACATCACTTGTCATCAGGTTCTTGTAGGCCCTCTTCTCAAGTGTGTCCATATTCCTCTGGATGGCATCCCATCCTTCTGTTTTGTCAACTACACCACTCATCTTCATGTCATCTGCAAACTTGCTGATGTTGCACTCAATCTCAATGTGATTGATAAAGGCAATAAAGAGCACCATTCCCAATAAAGACCTTGATGGACACCACTTATGACTGGCCTCCATCTGGATATAGAGCCATTGACCACAAATCTCTGGCTGCATCCATCCAGCACATTCCTTATCCACTGAGTAGTCCATCCTTCAAATCCTTGTCTCTCCAGTCTGGAGATATAGATGTCATGTGGCACCGTGTTGAAGGCTGAACTCCAGGTAGATGACATTAATCAGTCTTACTTTGTTGATTGACTTTTAACCACGTCACTTGGATTTTTCTTCAGGGTTCTGGGAAAGTTAGAACAGAAAATGGTAGGACAGACTTTCTCAACATTATTATTCGTTTCCAGCTGCAGTATATTAGCACTCTTTGCCAGGTGATTTCTTGATGCCACATAAATATTAATGTTTATGCTGTTATGGAACTACTGTGGACTTTTAATAGTTTGGATCATAATACTGGTCATACATGTGAGCATGAACAGGGCTGTCCTCTGTTTCCTTCATTCTTTCTCCTCAGACTGAGTGAAATTAGTGCTGGGCTATTTCTTCACACTAAAGAAGATTCAAGCTTCTGTAATCTTTTTTAAATCTAAGGGTATAATAGATTGCTAGGATTTGATGTGGAGATGTCAGTTGAAATATGAGTAGCATCTTGATGATGCACAGTTTTGCATCGTTCTGTTATATCAAATATTCTACTGACATCAGTCAGGACACTGATGAAAGAAAATTGCTTTTTCATGTCTGAAGGAGATAAAAAGTGAGAAGATAATGATGGCATGTGGATATTTTGGCAGCCTTCCTAATCTAGAACATTTGCCAGACACTTGGACAATAAAAAAAAATAA
Organism: Ploceus nigricollis; assembly: GCA_013399945.1. Taxonomy (NCBI): domain Eukaryota; kingdom Metazoa; phylum Chordata; class Aves; order Passeriformes; family Ploceidae; genus Ploceus; species Ploceus nigricollis. The sequence goes on from VXBC01000234.1 coordinate 63,332, forward strand.
ATTATGCTTTCCTGCATTTTCAGGTGTTTTGAGAAAATCTAATGGAAAATTTCCCAAATAAAAAAAGATAAAGTCTAAAGTTCTTCTTGTGAAATACCATGCTCTTTTCATATCTTTTCAGATGTGAAACTCAGTAGCATAGCCCATGCTTTTGCTATCTTTACACAAGACTAGTTAAATATTTTATTGTGGGTTAGAATGAAGAGATATTTGGTGAAGAACCCAGTGACAACTTGCTATTGGGAATATTAGACAGAAAAACTCCAAAAACCACATATTGAATGATAATGTTGCTTTTAGTGACTAAAGAACTAAATCTCTACTACTTGGAAAAAAACTTTCTTCTTTCTACAATTGCTCTCTCATATTTAATTTCTTGTTCTTTTCTGCATTACGGCATACAGACGGGTTCCACAGTTTAGGGAATTCCTATTCTTCTATTCTCTATTCTAATAATTGTCTATTATAGTGGCTTTCTTTAAATCCTTTTTAATGAAACAAACATACAGAGAAACGATCTAAAAAAAAAGTCAACCATAAACCCTGCAAAACATCATCTCCTTAAACTTAATCTACATTCAGGAAAATATTTCTTCCATATAAATAGGATCAATAGTTTTAAATTGCAAAATAGTATAATAAAGAAAAGGGCAAGAGGCTCTGAACCGTATTAGGTTCTTGTTCTTCTACAGCTCTTAGGATTCATGTGAGATTTTTTTACCTGTTGTCATGGTTTAACCCCAAACAGCAATTCCAGGAATTCATCAAAGGAATTGGCAACTGTGATCCAGTAAGATGCGTTTGTATGAAATGATCAGTGGAGCCTAGCTAGTTCATTAGGACATGTCCATATGTACAGCAATAACCTAGGGAGGAGTCAGTATTAAATGTAGAAAGCCCACTGAAAACACTTACAGATGGAAATTGTGTTAACAGTTATATTCTTTCTCCTGAACTAAAATATAATATGCTAGACAGTCCCATGATAATATCTGCTCTATTTCTTCAAACTAAAAACAAGCAAAAGTAAACTAAAAATACCTAGGCACCACTAGACTCATAACTGAAGAAGAAAATGGCTACATTCCTGGAGTACTGAACCACACAACTCTGACCTAGTTCATTACTTAAAAAAAAATAGTTTGAGTCAAATCCTGACAAACTAAAGCTGTTAAGCAATTTTATCCTGCTTCATACTGCAGTTCAATTGTACCATAAAATCATAGCCACCACTTGCCAAGTCATTTCCCCCTATCATAACAGCACAGCACGGGAGAACTGCAATTTCCAGCAATGGGCTGTCATCTGCTGCACTCCACCAAGCACACTCTGCTATACCATGTCCCTGGCTGGCTGCCAGGCTGCTTCAGCACTCCACAACACTCCATGTCCAGCTCATAACTCAGCCTGCTAGTATCAGGACACCATAATGGACATCTTTGTGTAAAGAAGGATTTAGCACAGCTGTAACATGATGCAGTTGACACTCTCATTGTGATACATTACCTTATAAAACCAGGAACATCCAGAAGAGGAGAAATAGAATTGGCTGGTCAGATGAGAGCGCAGCCCTACTGTTCTCCAAACCTCTGTATCATATATTACGATATCAGATTTCAAACTGGGTTTTGGACGTTGAAAAATGTAATACAACATTTCACATATATATAAACGCCATAAGATTCCTGGACCAAAGTCTGTCGTGTCTTATACCCGTGTAGTACTATTGAATTTACTCTGTGTGGTTGATGCCCAGCAGGTGTGCTAATTTTAGCAAAATGTTCTGTGTCAGATTATGCAGCCCTCCACATGGGCTACAATGTCACACTGCATGGAGGAGACAAAATCCACAATGCACTGAGAAGTCTGTCTTGGTTCTCAATTCAGTCTAATGATCTAATGAACTCAAAATAGGAGGCCCACCAGAAAGTAAACAAAACCCAACAAAACACATACTTTTTAATTCTGATACATGTGAAGAATGAAAATGGAGAGTTATCAGTAGAACAAATCTGAAGACTACCTGAGTGAATTTATGGGCAATGTGGCTTAACTAAGCAATTGGCACCCGGACAACTAGATGAGGTTTTACAGCCTAATATACCCAGAATCATCACTAGCAGATGAGCAGCTCCAGCCTCCTTTTGGCATGGGGCTGGGTTTTAAACTCTGCTCAATCTATCACACTGGTTGACCTCTGAAGGACAGAACTAGGTTTTTATTTTTATCATGAATGGAGGAGAGTGGGATTTTCTACCTTTCTAAGAGTAAAAGAAAAAGAGCTGGAACCTCCATCTGGTAGGTTGTTTCAAGGTGATGTCTGTGTGATGATGTCATACATACCATTGTTTCTGGGCATCCACAGATGGAGGTAAAGGTAGGGGAGTCATCCTCCCAAAGGGCAGGAAAGTGTGAAAAATATTATGATGAATGCATTTCTGCAGAGATTATGAGGAACCTGGAGAAGGCTGTGATGTTCTTAGCTGGAAACAAAGATGAGGAACAAATGGGGCATGCCTCTCTTCTTAAGGAAGGACTGTGCAGACATATATTTATTATATCTTTTGAGAACATGAGGCTCACTGGATTGAATGAATGTGAGAAGGAAAAAGACATTCTGCAAGTTCCCCTTAGGACCCTCAATGAATCTCCACTTAGAGCAGACATGGCAGCCTCCTTTCTTCTCACACATTAAGGACAATTCTTATCTTTGTTTGACATTAGGTCTCCTAATGATCTTCAGCTGCTTCCAATTCAGGGTATGACTAAAAGCTAGAATCTTATTTGGGTGGGCAGCAGCATATTGAAGTACCATCCCCATAGACAGGAATATATTATAAAGCTTAGAGAGCACTCAGGAGCCAGGTAGTCTATACAAAAGTAAAAAACATTTTTATTACCTCAACAAGTCTTCATTTGAAACGAATGAGTTTTAGCTCTGGAAAACCTCCAAATTATGATTCAAGGAGATATTGGAAAAGGATACTTAACTCAAAGTCTAGGTTTACATCCCTTTGTTGAATAGTCTAAGATAGTCTTTAATAGGCAAAGAAATTATGTTATAAAATTCTGACCTTTAACTAACATATGCATTGAATTAGGGCACAAACTGGGTGTCTCAGAATGCTAATAATGCCTGTTATAATATTGCACTCTTCTACTAACATAGGCCTTCCTAAATCTACAGTGTGACTATCATTTCTTGCCCAATCTGTCAATTTGTGAGATTTTTAGGAAGTTTATGAATACTCTGAATGAAGAAAATGTCCAACTAAAAATTCTAAATTGTATCTTAAAATAGTGGTTCCTAAAAGTAGCAAAATCACCTCTTACCCTTCTGACTCTTCCCAATATTCTCTACGTTTTACATTTAGAAAGCATAAGCTCCCCTTTCAAAATGCAAGTATGAATTTGTAGAAGTTTAGACCCCATGCCTATTTCACATACAAACTGAAAGTTAGACTGAATGGTGTAATTACAGCTGTCTCTGTATATTTTATAAGCAGTTAAACATTAGGCTAAGACAAATGATGATCAGTGTTGAAATCTAAAGGAATTAGGAAATAATCATCCAGGAAATGATTAGAGGTGATACATTCTTAGCCAGATCCTGCAGTGTATCTTTGGATTTGCAACAGTTAAAAAAATAGTAAAAAAAAGGTAATAAACTGTGTCTCTTTTGTTGTTTCTGCTGCTTACACTTTCAAACAGTATTTAAACAGCTAAAATAGGAAGACATTACATCCCCTCAATGGTCTGGGTAATTACTCTTCTTTATGTGGTCAGAGTTACTTATGTAAAGTAACTGCTAGAGCTGCTTTTTCCGGGCAGGATAAGGAAAGACAGGAAAATGTGTTTGTAAAGGATGGCTGAAAAGGGTTGTTTTGAAATAAAAGCATTGTATTTGGATGGTAGTTACTCCTGACATTTCACCATACTGGCCATGGGGTATGGAAATCTAATGCTGCAAGGAAGATAATTCCTCAGTTCTGTCAAGTGACAAGGAAGTCATGCTGATAGACGAGGAGTTGGCAGTTTCCGCTAAACAAATGATTGTGGAAAAATCATGAACACTCCAGTTCCTTTAGGTATTTGCTGTCAAGCTGAGGAGATCTTGATAGCAAGAGTTGTTGAACATACTGTTCGATTCCCTTTTTTGGTAAGCACAGAAGCACGTTTGTGCAAGGGAAATCTTTGTCAAGGACAAGTAGGAACAGAAAGAGAAAACTTTAAAAAAAATCAAGTACAAATTTTATTAACCATACTGTATCCTTTCATAGATGTGATATCTGATTGAGTAATAATTTATTATAATCCCTGTCATACTCATTCAACGTTTATATATCAGAACACAGGAAATACTGTGAGATAAAAATGTTCATCCTTAATAAAAATGGAAAAATCATTTGATTGTCAGACATACAAATGGATATTAAATATTATGTTATGAATATTAAGAAAATTTAAAGAGCTACAGCTCTTGCTTCTTTCATGCAGTTGATTTGACTTTAATCTCCAGGAAATTCAGTTTGTAATACTGAATATGCATTTTTGTAGAAAGCGTATGACAGAAGCATCTGAAAACAGCCATTTAAGTCATATGCAGTATTAACAGAAGGAAAATCTTAGAACAGAAAAAAATTCTGAACTGCCTTCTTAATTTTCTTAATGAAAATGTACACAAAAATAAAAAATACTATAGCAATATGAATAATAATCATTGTTATTTTTTGATTGTCAGGTTATTGCTTGATTTCAACAATTGGGCTTGTTTAAATAGATTTTCTTCTGTATGTGCCATAGGAATTTCTGCCAGGAACATGATATGTAACACAGTAATAAATGAGCAGAAAAAATTGAGAAGGCAAAAAAGTAATAGGGAGGTGTTTATACTTTCAACTACCCAAGGTAGCTAAAATTACAACTGAAGAATAGCAGAGGAATTCCAAAACACTGAGTGACTAGACAATAAAAACAAAGATTCAATTAAGTGATGATAAGTGCCAAGTGATATAAACAGAACTGTCCTTAAACATCTAAGAACAATTATATAATGAAGTGCTTTAAATTAACTTTTGCCACTCTGAAAAGAGTCATAATAAAAAAATTTCTAAAAATATAACTCATTGATTAGAAGTCAACAAAAGCAAAATATCAACATGTATTTGTGTAGATGTAATGCTATGTATTCAGGTAGCATTTGAGAAGAAATACACAACATACCTGTAGTGCATCTTTATTATGAATACTGCATGTACCTCTATATTTCCAAAAGACTGTCACGTAAAAATTGACATATAATTTAACTTGAAATCATTAGAGCAGTTCATAAAAGATATCATTAACTTTGCATGGTATTTTTGAGCTGGACACAAACAAGCTTTGGAGAAGTTCTGGGTCCTACTATAAAGAGGGCAGTACAAAACTACCTGGAAGATCAAGAAGTTTTATCAGAGACTAGGAAAATATTTTGAATGGGCAAAGAGAAAAGATTGTGGCTATTCATCTTGGAAAAGGGACAGTGATCTTGAAAATTGTGAATGGCATGATGGTGAGGCAGAAAGATTTCTCAAAGTTTCTTGCATTAGAGGAATCAGGGAAAAAATGGCTAAAATATCAGCAACAGATCTTTATTGATCAAAGAAAATGTGTTGCTTTCATCTGGTATGTGTGATTAGGAGATTGTTCATACACATAAGGTGAAACAATAATTAAATTAATGAAGAATATGTCTTAGGTTGGATATTAATGCTTTAGATACAATTTGTGACTCAGGCTACTTACTGCAGGAATCTGAAAGGATACACCAGAAGGAACACACTATTCATGTTCAACACTAAGCTGTTCTTACTGTGTATCTGTTCTTTTACTTAAGCCTGTATTCTTGGCAGTTATCAGAGACAGGCTGATGGGCTAAGAGGGACTTCATGACAATTTGTATCCTCATCTTAGGTCAGGTCTCCTTACAGCAGCTTGTTTCAAAGAACTTGAAAGGTGCAACCATTAATTTATGTTTAATACGCTAGGTTTCCAAATTCTAGCATAGTAGAAGAACAGATACACAGACAATAAATTAAGGAACTGTTTTATAATTGCAACACATGACTTGCTGCGGGGCTGTTAAAGATGAAAAATTTTCATTTTACTCTTACAAAAGGAAAAAACTTCTTGTTTTTCCAAAGAACCCATTGGCCACCAGTCTGGGTGTCATGTAAATATTCAGATGTAGCATAAAAAGCTGCATTTTAATGCAGTTTGAGTTAAGTAAAGGATACTTATGTTCATACATGGAAGCAGTTGCCTCTTAACCTTGATTCAGTGCAAATATCCCTTGCAGTTTTATCAGAACAAGCCTTTTATCTTCTTATCTCTATAATTTTGAAACCCTACATCTCAACCATGTCCACTTTAGCGGACATGTGTTCTCTGAGTAAAGTGCTTACATTCTAATTAGTCAAATTCCATTCAATCCCTCGCTAATTCAGAATATTAGAGTCTTAGCCATCTCTGCTGATCAGCCTCTAATTACCAGGATGTTTGTGCTTTTAGCCTTCTGACAATTGGCAGCAATGCTTTTTGTCAACCATCATGCTTGTTAGGAAGACTTTAGCTCCATTTCCAACACAAACACAAATATTAAGCAAGTGTAAGGGGTTGGTAATCCACAGTTTTATTGATAATCTTCACATATTTGCATGCTAGGCATCCTGCCCTTGCTGCAGCCACAAGTCTGACAGCCAAGGATCCCTAGCCCTTGCTCTGCTCCCTGGGCAGACGAGAAAATGGGCAATCATATTGGGCCAAGAAGTGTTGACATTCCGTTCCCAAACCAAACCATTATTGGAATACCATACTTTGACAGAAAATGGAGTTTGTGAGCATTTGTTCCGATGTAGGGAAATGCTGTTCTCAAGTGAGTCAAATCAAGTCCTGTTGTCACCAAGAGGAACATAAACTGGGCACTCTTACGGACAAGATAATAGCCTTCCTTCATTAGGCTGGATTTAACCTTCCATCTTCAGCTCAGCTTGCACATCTTCTGCACACACTTACACAGCTGTGAATTCTTGACTATAATAATGATCTATTATGCTCTGAGGAGAGGTTACCATTATACTTTATATTTACCTATTTCCTTTCACCCTCTTGGAAATTTCCCAGCTGTCAAAGAGGAAAAAGAGTTCACAATCTGCAATTTTTTCTCCTGAGTCACTTCAACATCTGTCTACTTTATCTTCATTGTGTGTCTAGCTCAGGTAGTTAGGGTGTTGGAGATGTTTTGAGGGGAATTTTCATTATCAAGCATAGAGAAGACTGATAAGTATTTCCTGTTTCATCATAGCTCCTTAATACACATTCCCACCAGCCCCATGCCCCTCATCTCCCCCAGCTCAGCCCCAGAAGATTAGATTAATTTCTCCCGCAAATTTCATAATGACTCTTAGTATAGATACAATGCATCTCACCAATTTTGGTATCCATAATATGCATGTTTACATCTAGCTTAAATATTTGTGGTCAAGAGAAAATAGTACTCAGCAATGGATTTCTTTGCCAGTCTTTCTGTCCTGGATTATTCACAACTGTACCTCTGGATAACATTCACCTCGCCACCTAGAAGGAGTTTAGATGGCTTGGTTTGTTTCAGATCATCCATATGGTAAATGTATAGATTTAGATGGGAAGGATCTCACCCTTCCCATTAAATTATTTAATTATTTTGGGTCTGGGAAGCAGAAAGAAATCGTTTAAGTGAACAGTTAGATTTACAGATGCAATATGGGATCTTTCGCCTGCAGTAGACGTACATATGATCCCTTATAACATGCCTAAAATGGGGAAGCTTCATTTAGGCTGCTAATATGAAAGTTTTCATTGTTACAAAATTGAATTTGTGCACTGGTGGATTTGTTTATTTGCTTAAGGTCCCACACCTTTAATCAGTGTTATGATTTTGATGATGCTGTAAGAGTACAAATTTTTCTCAACAGAATTCCCCAGAATAGACAGAGACTAGTTCAACATTTAGGGCCTGTGTTTTCCGTATAACTTTTCTACAAAGAGTCTTCATGCTATTTTTTACTGAAAATGAGGATGAAGACACAAAGATGACATATGTATATGCAATTTTTTTTTTGAGAAAATACACTGACAATGCATGTTTGTACTTGGTACTGAGACCATTTCTATTGGGCTATGTTCATTTGTCACCAAAATTCCACAAGGGATTTCAAAATTAATGAGCTTCACTGAAATTATAAAGGAGCAATTAAATTAATGGAAAACATGCACAGAAAAAGAATTAAGGGTCTTAGTCCATTAATTTATACTTTGATCATAGAAATTCGAAGAAATTTGATAGCAGGGAGTATTTCAGTACAGAAGAAAAATCTAGAAGAGATTACTGAGATCTGAGAAGAGAAGACTCACAAATTTAAATGCCACATAAGACTGCCTGAGGTTTGGATTTTTTGTTTGTTTGCTCGTTTGTCCCATTTTGGAGTGTGAGTTATGGGGGTTGGTTGGAAGTTCATCTGAGAATTTGCAAATGCTAAATCAAGACAACTCCTAAGAGGTCTTTTAATTCTCACTGTGATGGTGAAGGCGTAAAGCCACAGGAGATCTAACTTCAATCAAGACTTTAAGGTACCAAATTGTAAGTGCAGCCATGAGTTGAGTTCATAGGGAGCCAGTCTGGTTGTTATTTTAGCTTGATGTTTTCTAGATGATTTTTCACAGGCTATTTTCGCTATTCAAATAGTCCAGAAAGTAACTTTAGAATGACTTAGCAAAGTATGTAGTTTATGTGATAGAATTTGAAATAATGAAATGAGATTCTCATTTTTTAAAAGGCATCTATTTCCACCATGGCTACTGTAAATGCTAGTAATAATAAGAAGACATAATAATATATCTTAGTTGTGTCATTATATTAGGCAGGATGTAGGACTAAATGTTCACAGTTTCTCTTTGCCTTTTAAACTCATGAACACGCAGCATTTTTTTTAAATCTTAGCATAGTACTGTGTGACTGAAAAAATAAGGCGCTATTGTAAAAATCGGATTAAATCGGAAGTTAGGGCTTACTTCTGTGTGGCTTTTCAATTGTATAATCCCAGTGGTTATTATCAAGGTGCACAGTTAGAAACTCAGCACGGAATTTAATTCTGAATAAGGTAATATTTTAAGAGTTTTTAAAGATCTTTAGTGTTCTTCTTTGTTTGGCTCAGAAATCTTATATTGCTCACAAATTAGCCTGCTATTAAGTCAATTCTCATAATGATATTGTAACAAAGAAGATTGCACTATTGTAACATTGCTGACACTGCTCTTGATTCTTTACTAACTGCTGAAATAATTTATTCTTTCTTTGTTGCTGATTCAGTTTCTAGTGCTTCTGCAGGTATCAAGGAGAAAAAGCTTAACTTTAGTGCCCAAAAGTCGCAAATAGTCAAATACTTGACATCCAAAGTGGAATTCTACAAAGAAACATTTCCCATTCTCTGTGACTGTACTTGAATACAAGCTGAACCTGAGAACCATTAATACTCAGTAATGACACTAGAAAAAACAACTAGGAAAATAGGTTGCAAAAAGTGTTTTGAATCCAGTTAAGAAGAGAAGGAACCCACATGTCCCTTAAAGGCTGCTTTAATACAGAAAAGACCACAGGGTTCTTAAAAAGTATAAAGAAATCTTAGCTGGAAATTGACCTTCTGTAAAGGTATCACCTTGAAGATAAAGATGTTACAGTCAGTGAAACAGTGACTCTGAAATTTGCCCTTAACTGCAACCTCCCTTACCAACAGGAAACTTCAGGGCAGGGTCTTCTTCAATAGTGTGATTAAAATAGGAATTCATCTTAGCAGTCATAGACATACGTATTGTTCTATGAGTAAAGCAAAAAGCAGCCAAGACAGAAATAAAGATCCCATTTTGCTATTGAACTTCCATTTGTCCATTACATGCCCAGTGATGTTGTACAGGCATCATATTCTCTAAAATGCTCCAAAATGGGGTAGCAGTCAAATACTGATTTTCTTGACTCACCACTGCTCAGATCCCTCCCTACTGTTAACCTTAACAGTTAAGGGATACTTCCCACCATTTCCCACTCATTATTCATGAGTAGAGTGACCACATCCCACTCGTGCCCTCTCAACCACAGCAGCATCCTGTCCACGACACCAGTACAGGTGTTGCATCCCACTCCTAAACAGAAAGGAACACCCAAGATTTGTAGATGCTTATGTCTAAAAAAGAATGTCAAAAGCCAGAAGGATCCAAAACAGCTCTCAAAGCAACACACTTGGCATCAGAATCAATATATGTTTTACCCCTATCTTCTAATAGTGAGAGAAATAAAAGAAATTTTCCCTGCTCTGGAGCAAGTTTTCTCACTTCTCATGCAAATGACTTAGCATGCAAAGTTCATTTCCCTGGATCCTTCTAGAAATGGATCAGAGGGCCTTAAGGGTCTTTGGTATTCTTGATCCCCCGCTGCCAGATTGATCCTCAGTCCACAGTTCATGCCTCTTGACACCACACCTGTGCTGTCCTTTATGTTGGGTGTTTACCATGGACCAGAATGGGGAAGTGGTCCCAAAAAGATCCTATCCTACCTCTGTACAGTCACATCCTGTTTTAATTTGGCCACTTGAATAGCTACCAGTGTTTGAGACATAACAACTCGTTAACTACTTACTGTGCAAGCTTGTATACTGGCAAAATGTTATATCTTCAGAGTCTACTTAATGGTAATAATTTGCTGTTTATCCTCTTTTAAACTTTAATGAACACAATTTCTAATTGTATTTTTAATCATTCCTTCTTAACATCAGATATTGACTTTATGCTCTGACACCTGAGAAACATGCTAGAAATTTTATAGTACAGATAAATAGCACAGATACCTGTTACAGACCCAGATGCTCGAGTTTATTGTCAGATCTCCAATTTGAAGCAGTAACACCTCAGCAGAGGAGTGGAGTTTGCTATTGCACAAAGGTCCAGTGCATTTGGTAACTGAACATCAGGAAAGATTAATAATAATAATAATGAATTAGCTTTGCAAGGTGGTTAGGTACATTATTGTGTGTTACTGAATACTTTTAAACAAGAATTTCTTTAGCTGGCATGAAATGGTCATAGCTGGATGTGGTGGATTATCCAACACTGGACATTTTCAAGATTCAGCTTTATAGAGTGCTGGGACATCTTTTCTAGGCCATGCTTTTGCCAGGAAAGGTTGAAGATGTTTCTTGAGGTCTGTTCCAACCTGATATTCTGTGGTTCTATGATTCAATATTTTAAACATATTTGCATAATTTAAGTTCCACTAATTACTTAAAAGAAGGGAAAATGGAACAAACAAATGTGATCAGTACATTTGGGATGAAACAATGAGCTTTACCTATAATAAGATATACTATGTAATGGTATCATTTGCACTATTTTTATTTTAGGGTACAGTAATTCTGCAGTCCTTTTCCAAAGACAGTCACTGTACTTTGACTCAGCTGCAGATCACACAAGGTTCAGAACTCGATCTGTACCAAATCTGATGTATTGTATTGTACCTTCTGTAATTATCTGTGTACAAATTTTAGTAGATAATATATCACTTTGTTTAAAGACTACTTCACAGTTTTATTTGGCTTTGAACCATTCTGCACTGCACTCTGTAAATTCTTTAGGTGTTGAGCAGGTATAGAGCATAGAAACAAATGAATTATAACCTTTCATTTGTGGAGCTCAGTGTTTTATCTCTGTCATACTACTGTTATAAAGAAGACATGGTTATTAATCTTCAAATAATTTATCAAATGTGTGTTACACACTAAAATACATTTAACTGCTGTATAATCACATTGTGGTTTCATTATTGCACCAGTAGGAGATGTTTTATTTCAGTTCTGTTAACAGCTCCTGTAAAATCAGACATCATAATTTCTCCCTTTTTTAAGTACATGATTTGTAAAAGAAAAAGAGCCCAATACTAACTCTTCTGAAAGATAATGGCAGTCTTTCACTCAGGGTGTCTCATTAGTTGTCTGATGTGAGGAATGGATCTCACCACCTCAGGCATTATTTACAAGGATTTAATTTATATATGGAGCACAGTTCAGCAAAGTGCTTCATGGATTTAAAATAAAATAAATTAAATAAAGCAGCACTAGGTATTGTATAAATAGCCAAAGGATAAAATAAAATGGTACAAAAATAAGGTGAACCCCTTACAAATAAGTGCACAGCATACAAAAATGTCTTATTTAATGAACATATGTGTGGCAAAGGTTTAATGTTTAATTATGTTTATAAATCATAGCTCAATATCTAAATTCAGTTCTATTTTCTATTTTAGAAGTTTTTTGCTGCTATTGGAATTTCACAAGTGCAGTTTTTTATATTGATCTCCATAAACATACAAATCTGTAGCTGGTTTGGGTTTTGTTTTTTTTTTAATTTATTCTATTCTATTAAAAAAAATTATGAAACTGGATGATACAACAAAAAGCAGGCAAACAACAGTATGACACCACTTTGGAAATGTTAGAAAACTAAATTCTATTCCCATGTACTACAGAGGTCATCGACTTTCCATTCACCCTAAGGTGCTTCGGGTTTGACATTTATTCAGACAAAATCAATTTGTTGAGTACTGCAACTGTCCAGAGATGCCGGGTAACTACCTGATTTCATGTGAGCTCTGAGTTATATGTAAGTTTTTAACATATCTCTAAAATTATTTCCCAAGTGGTAAAATGACAAATAGAAAGAAGGAAAAGCAGACTAATAAAAATAGCTGTGCAATAAGTTTTAATGTTACTCCAGATCAAAAACCAGATTCCTTTACTAATTTTGCTCTGCTATTTCATCTCAAAACAAGGAAAATTATCTCTCTCCACTTAGTACTGTTGAAGGATCAATACAGCATGTCAGTGCTTCACAATCTGCCCGCCATACTCCTGAAAAAAGACATATTTATTTTCCTGTGACAGTCTGATTTAAAATGAGATAAAGGTGTTTGATCTTGGCAGATGGACAATTAATTGCTATTTTTTTCTTGACTGGAATATAAATTATGACATATTAAAAGTGTAGAAAAGTGTTGCTTTCGGGTTTTTGGGGGATGTGGTTTTTAAGAGGGAGAAGAAGGGACCAAAGACAAGGAAAGAAAGAGGAGAGGAGAGGAGAGGAGAGGAGAGGAGAGGAGAGGAGAAATATTTTGACATGAAAAGACAATAATGTTTAGAATCAAGACAACATTTCCTAGAAGTCTATCAAAAATTCTATCCTATGCACAGAAAGTTTTTTAAAAGTCTGAAAACATTTTAGTGAAACATAATAGACCATTTTCAGATATTTGTATCAAAAAATTTGTAAAAAAAGTTACAAGATTTTATCTGGATGTTAAAAAGAGAATAATACCACTCTGTGTGACTTTAAAATATAAGATATATATTTCTCCTTCCTGTGCCTGTGAACTAGGTTTAAAGAGGGCTAAGATGGATCTCCAACCATTAGATACCTCCATCACAGAGGTTATCCTACAGAAGGGTATGAAATTCAAAGATTCTGTTGCAGAACAAAATGCAGAAAAGGCAGCTGCCAGGGTACTCATCTGGGAGCAGCAAGCCAAGATTCTTGCTTCTTGTGGCTGAAAAGTTAGATGAAAGGTCCCAATATTTTTTCTTTCAGTGATATTTGTTAAAAATTGATCTTTTGACAGCTCTTGGATAACCATGGTCTTGTAGTGCAAATACCTATCTTATCTCCTTCAACTGAAATTGATCAAACCTGTCCACATTCAATTTTGGTTTCTGTTTTCAAGGGACACTTAGAATTAAGGCTATGGTTATCTTCTTTGAGTTTTAATTTATTGTAACAGAGAAGAAAAAGATTCACAACTCTCACTCCTACAATGAAGCTCTGCAGTTATATAATGTAAAAAGCAAAAGATATTCCTTAAAGATAATGGGAGTTCTTCCATTTGTGCCATAGCCAGAATGTCAATCAGCAATGACTGTGGAAAGAAGTCACACAAATATTCATGTGTTGGATCACACCAGAGATGAATATCACAGGGGTCTTTTTCCCTGTAAGATTTGCATAGGCCACCTCTCCTTTCAGCTGTAATTGAAATGCTTTTGTAGCAGCAGCTGCAGCAATTAGTGAGGTGGGGGAATAATCTGTAGAAAAGTATTTAATAAATTTCAAGTGTTTGCTGATGGCTTTGCTCTCCACAGAATGGCTTGTTTATTCTCAGGAAAAGGAGTCTGAACTATAGGGCTGTAAACATTCCTTTCAATTTTTTAACAGCCTTCCAGGCTCTTCGTTGCAATTCAGAGCCTGGACATCAATAAGCAAGCAGGGTTTGGAAGCCCCTTATATTAATTGGATGGGTGTTTGCTCACTGATGGCAACCACACTGCTTTACGACAGTGATCTTTCCCTACCTGCAATGACAACAGACAGCAAGATTTTCAGAACAGTTTCTATTTCTTCATCTGCAAAAAGAGTGATATATGTACTGAGTTTACTTATTCCTATCTAAATGTAGACATTTGGAATATCTGTTCCTATGTTCTAAAGTCAGAGGGTTGCAAATGAATATTATTAACCATGTAACAATTTTTTTTATGTGAAAACTATAAATCACTAATTTCTACCTATATGCACCACAGATCAACCAGCGCATTTTTTCCAGAACTGCATTCATCTGTCTTAGCTTTTCTCTATGACCTAAATTTCTGTCAAATCTCCAATATGTTCTGTGCTTTCAACCATGTAGAAGTTGAATGCATCTTACACTTTACCATGTATTTGCTTCCCACCCTGAGGTTTATTCAAAATATTCATCTTCTGTGCTCAGAAATACCTTCCCCAATGGAATCAGAGAGTTTAGATTAAGTGTGCTTGTTGGGCAGTCCTCTGACACAATTAGCTCTAATTAGCAGATCTGTTTACTCACAAGTAGACTTTCCAGGTAGATCATAACTCACATGACTGGCAGTACACATCAGTAAGTCTCATAAATCTTTTACCTTTATACTCAATGTCACTTACACTAATATTCAAGACCTACCACAAGAATCAGAAGCTTAATCCTTATCATATCCTTCATATAATTTTAAGTATCATGATGAACAATGTTCCTTAATGGGTTTTGGATAATTAATCAGTATATTCAAGGCAGAATAATAAGATAAAGAATAACCAGATTCATGTACAGCAATCAGTAATAGTGAATGTGCAATGAATTGCACAACAATACTTCAGTACAAATTGATCCTATTTTCTCCCAGTATAGGTTTGGCCATTATGGAATTTGGTACTCTGGGAAAACCCAGGAGTTTAAACGTACCAGAAATTAAGAGATCACTCTTTTAATGGAAATACTACTTTTTTAAAACTATGTTTATTGAGTTATATAAATAATTAAAATTTTAATATTGTGGTACATGTTAAGTATCTGACATTTTATCATACTAATACTGTGTAGGTACTTCCTAGTAAAGACTTCTCGAACACCAGTCCAACCTAATTTCTGATGTAAAAGACATCAGCATACTAAGTCTTGTATTATGTATACTCTTTACTTACAGTATATGAACAAGAAAGAAATAGTTAACAAAGGACTAAATTATATTTTGACTTTGGAATTCATAGGAATAACCTATTGGGATCTTTGTCAGCCCTATGTTTGAGGTTTGAAGCCACACTGTGGTTCCTTTCTCTTCCATAGGTCACTTGATCTCTGTAGCACAGGCACAGGTCACTGCAATCAGCATGTGCAGCTGCTGAACCATGGAAACCCTCATTCTTGTCTGTGACTTGTAGTCCTTCAACCACTCTTTTCACATGAGCTGAATCTTCAAATGCCCTCTTAAGTTCTCGGCTCAAAGTTTTTGGGAATAGGCAGCTGCTAAATACAGCAGATGTATGAATAGACGGGAGACATTCTCTGGTATTCTGACTTGCACTAGAACAGACTTCTTAAAAATATAGTTCTAGCCAGATGTTCAGTAATTTACTTTTTAATTTCATTGACATGTGTAGTCTGGAGAGAGCGATATATATTGACATTTAGCATCTACTTACTTCCTTATTGATGGCAAGACCAGTTGGCAGATACTATTCCCTTAAGAAATGCTAAGCAAATACTGCAAAACTTATTCATGAGCATTTATTTGAACAAAAAAAAAAAATCCCAAAAAACCTTGGCTATGTCTGTGTCCCCAGTGGATTCACTTTCTGCAAATATTCTAGCAAACAATTTTAAGAGGAGGCATGTTCACTGAACAACCCAGCTGAGCAGCTCATGCATATTCAAGAAAATTTCTAAGCATATGCTTAACTTTGAACTTCAAATTGTATTGAGTCTCAAAAGGATTCAAGCATGTGCTTAAAATTCTGCTTGTGATTACTTACGTCAAGAAATTTGACAAACTGTGTCCTGAGGTAAGACCATATGAATTGACAGCTATCCAAAATCAGCTGATGCATGGTAATTTGCACAATCAGATCACTTTTGGACTTAATAAAATCTTTGCATTAGAGTAAATTTGTCTCTTGAGGCTCTTTATTGCTTAAAAACTTGACATCAAGCTCTTAACATGCTTTACCTTAATCCACTTCTAAAGTGTGTGGTTATTCCTTGTAAATGAGGGATAAGAACATCTCATGGTTTTATAAGTAGACAGGCAACTGAAGCATAGCTATGCCAAATTTTATGTCAAAGCAGAAAAGTCCATGGATCTAGATTTTTTTCCATTTGGCTCCATTGAGACACAATGGAGCCTAGATAGCATAGTCATAGTCAGGGATTCCTACTTCTTTCCTTGGCTAGAAAAAGAAAGTACATACAAGATATGTTTTTCATTTAGTGCAAATAGGGTGAATCTGAGCCTTAGTGTTATTGCATGAATTAAGAAGGTTCTTTGTTTAGGGACTATACTATGACATCCATTCTTCTTGTCATTGAAAATATATTCCTTGACATTTAGCAACCATTTAAAATCCCAATAAAAGTTCTTGATACTTTCAAATGGAGTTCATCTCTTCATGCATAAAATGTTTTCTTTATTCCAAAACTATATGCTTCAAAGTAGTCAATTTAATTATTTTTTATAATAAACATCAAACTTGATTTTTTATTCTGCAGAAGTTACCTAACACATTATCCAGTTTGTCTGTCTCTGATGGTTTGAACTCAGCTATTCCCCATTTTTATTATGTTTATTTTATCTACCCTAGTATAATCTTCTGTCTTGACTTTGATAGTTTTCTGCCATATGAGGATGTCACCATTGGTTTATAACTCTTTAAAATTGCTAGACAATTTAATTCATCTTCAGCTGTTGTAATAAACACTTGATAATGATCTTTCCTTAATTGCTGAATTTATGGTTCTACTCCCTCTCTTTTGAATTTCCTACTTTTGATAATCTGTTTTCCCTCAGTGGACTTTACAGAAAGCAGAGGAGAGAACATTTCTTAAATGAATGCAGGGAATAGATGTCAAAAAAGAAAAAAAAAAAAAAAGAGAGACAAAAAAATCAATCACTCGGGTTAGTTAAAATCTCCAAGTTTTCCAGTAATAATCAAATAATAATGATGACAATTTTTAAAAGTTGTTAATGTACATTGCAATTGTTGTTTCTACTGCAAAAATTAAATCATTGGTCAAATGCAAATCCTTAGCCAAAACTGCACTGCTTTCAAGATTAAATTTAAATATATTTCAATGTTTCGCAGTAAAGACAGAATAAGACCCTGATGCAAACCCTGAAGTTTAGAAATCAATTCTCCCTACTTAAAAATACAATTTGCAAAAATGAACTCAAAGGAAACCTGAAAATCTGGTTGTTCATTAGAGTGGTTTATTTACCTGCATGAGCTAATGGCAAGTCCTTTAGCAGTTTCATTTAGTGGTATTTTCACTTCTTTCTCCCACAGTCATTTGAAAATAGGAAAGGGTAGATCACTTTGACAAGTTGTCAATTACAGTTAAATGTTGCTAGCAAATGCCATTAAGTGCCCTAATTAAAACTACCACAACTCTTTTAAAATTTAACAGTATGTGTCCTTAAGAGTATGCTAATTTTTCTTAGTACAGAAAAAAAAAATAGAAGAAAGTATGAATCTGTATTTTAAGGACTTGCTGTCATGACACATCTATGCATGAAATTCCTTAGGGAAAAAAATATGAAACTATAAGAAATTTGGAATAGATAAATCATATTTCACCATGAATTGTAGCTCTTTCCTTTAAACTGTTATGGACAATATAACTTACAAGTGGTGTGTTTGTCCCCTGTGTTGCATATACAGCCAAGAAAACGTGGAAAGAGAGTCACTGTCTTAGAGTGGCATGGGAAACAGTGTTCTGCATGAGGGGTCCACAGACATCAGGGATTCTGTCTAACATGTTCCTGAACAAGTATCACCAATTTTTATTACAATAATTTGTAAGCTGTCAAAGCAGAGAGATGACTTAGTGAAGAGAGTAATTTTCATTTCCCTACATCAACCCAAATTCAGTAGTAGTTTTTGTTATGGAAAAAGGGAGGAAAATGAATTTTTAACTCACTGCAAATAATTCCTCAAATAGGACACATTAAGCCAAGATCTTAGTTGTAATGAGACTGAAATATATGCATCACGACAACACTGACTTACTCTCTTAATGCAAACTGGTTTTCTTTTCTTAGAGAAGCAGAAGTTCTAAATCCATCAGGCACCGAAAGAATGGGTAGGGTTTCTACGAGGAGGAAAACACATTGAAAAGGATTGTAAATTGGCTTACATTACCTACATAAAGTGAAATATTTCTGAGGTTGATTTTGTGTGGGAAATATGACCCTTAGTTGAATGGTGAATTATGGTATAACTGAAGTATTTGATTAGTCATTTTTCGTATTTAAATGTTTGCCTGCATGTTTACATGGAATTCTTGAAACACAACATCCCACACACACTAACAAGAGATGTACGAAAAACAACAAATTGGATAAGATTTCACCCATGGAAAGTGAAAGCACTCTTATGTATTCATGGTGCAGATGGCACCTAAAAAAACCCTGGAAGAAGTAGTTTCCAGACCCTGCTGAACTGATAAATCTTCACAATAATGGGGTGCGGCCTTACACTGATCCATACCCCAGTAACAGATATCTATGCTTCTCTGGAAGGATTTTTGCACTAAGATATTTGCAAAACAAAATTGCAGACATAACAACTAAGTGTTATTTCTGAATGTAATTCAACTCTTACTTTGGTCAACACTTAGGCATCTTTTGAAGTTCAGCTTTGTTATGTGGCACAAGCCTTAGGGAGACTTATAAGGGAATTTTCCTGAGATTGTGTCTTGGGGGGGAATCCCGTTTTGGGTAGAAGGGTGGGAGTCCCGTTTTGAGTACGCAGCAAGGGAAAAGGACTAGAGAGACTTGTATTTGTTTGTTGTACATACTTGAAGAATAAATATCTAACTTCTTTTCAGTTTTACTCACAGCTTGGGTTCATATTGGTTTTATTTTGGTAATTAGCTGTTGACTTCAGTCAATATGTATTGCCTTCTATTTGTGCAATTGGTATAATTACATAATTAGTGTAAATAGACACAATCATTATAAGAATGTTTTGGATTCCTTGAAACTTTACATAAATCACGTAACATACACTCAGTGACAGCTAAAATACTGCAATTTGATAGTTTCTTAAAATTATATTTTTAATTAAAATTACATTACATTTCTTTTACATCATGGCTCAAAACTGTTGCCTGTATTGAAGATTGCAGCAAGAGAGCAAGCTAAGTGCACTTCTTGCCACGTAATGTCCATCAATTTCTAGAAGCATAAAATGAGAAGACTTCTCCCAACTGCCTCTAAAACAGGCAAAAATACCTACACAGAAATTCTTACACAGAAAGATGCAGCAACATTAAAATTCACATTCACTTCCATACCTGCTTAGTTTTTCAAAACTCCCAACATAGTATTATATTACAATCTGCCTCTTAATGAAAAAGAAGAATGGATGGATGGATGGATGGATAGATAGATAGATAGATAGATAGATAGATAGATAGATAGATAGATAATTGTGTAAAAGGATAGGGCATTGGAAAGTAGGACTAAATGTCTTCATTTCCCTAATGGAAGTCCTAAAACTATAGTCTCATTATGCTTAACAAATTTTTAATATTGCTGATTGCATGGAAAGTAGAAAGCCACAGTTATTTTCTGCTACAACAGGAGAGCTGGAGAAATTAAGACTATCAGAAGATCCTGAATTCCAAGGAATTCTGCCTGGCAGCAGTTTCATAAGCTGCTGTCCTAAGAACATCAGCTGAACCCCAGAGACAAGCAGCATTTTAGTCATTTGCAGACATCTCTAAGAATATTTTTTTCATTATAATTTCAAGAACCAGACTGAGGACCTTAGAGTAAAAAAAAATCTACAAATCCATAAAAATCTTAGAGGTCTCTTCCAACCTCATTGTTCTGTGATAAAAGGGTTGAAGACTTTTATTTGCTGTCTCAGTAGTCACCTTTGCTGTGTGATAAAGACTGAAGTGATAGCAGCACTTAGCATCATTGTTAGTGGACCATGAGGAAATGATACAGTTGTGAAAATCTGTGGCTACTTTGAGGAGTTTCCTTACACTTTCTGCTTATTATGAGTCTAATATTTGGCAGTCTGTTAGGAACAATCAGATTTTTCCAAGGAATTGTGCATCCAGGCATCTTAAAGGGAAGTAAAACCTGAAAATCTTTTCCAAGTTGTGACCACTGAACATTAATATCTGACTTAATGAGATGTTGCGCTGTGTCTATTAGATGGTGATTTCTATATAAGAAGCATCCAATGACATATCCTACATCATACTAATACACACGAGAAATTCCATCCACACAAGGAAATTGATACTTAGCATGCCTATAATCCTTATAATGTTCACTTTACCTAAGAATTCTCATCTATAAGGGCGTAAGAAAGGATGAAAAACATTTATTTTATTACAATGTCTAAATTGCTATTCTAAACCTTGGAACATTGTAACAGATAAAAGATCTATAAATCGGTGGGAGTTTGTATCCTCATTTACTACATTAAGTGTTAAATAGATGAGTAAAAATGGAAGTCCTTTAACATTTATATTTTCATTTCCTTTTAAATGTTTCTGAGATTGTCTTTCTTCTGATTAAATATGATTTCTATATCAGTCACTTTTCAAGAATAGCATAATTACGGGTAAGGTTCCATTACAGGTTGCAAGATCTGTTAGATACTGTGAGAGAAAAAGAATAGCACACCTCCTGTAGATCATAGTTTCACTTCTGAATGCTTTTTTATATTTGCCTTTTCATAATTTTGTTAGTATCATTAGTTGTGTACTTTGAGATATGCAACTCTTTCAATTTATCCTAGATTGGAATTAATTCCACCATGCAGGAATTATATTTTTATGATGTGTAGTTCCTCAAATCTGCAACACATACACCTACAACACTGGAGATAAAAAATGACAATGTCTTTTACCCGTTTATACATTGGAATGATGAGTAACACTAGCTAGGGTTGTCACTTTTGCAGTGAGGCTCAACCACTGCTCCCCACTTGTGTCTCAGTTCTTCTGGAAGACTAGGAAGGATAGCAAATTTAGGAAGAGACTAATTCTGGCACATTCATCTTTACCTATGGCTTAAATAGTCCAATTTTTTTAATATGCAGGTTTATTGGGTTGTTTCAATGCAATTGCTGTTAAATAGCTAATAGAGGGAATACACTGTAGACATCTGCAAGCGTGCTAAGCGTTTGAACAAGTGGGGCTGCACTTTGCATCTCAGATAATATTTCACAGGTGTCTCTGAAGAGAGGTGCTTTATTGTCACCTTCTTTTCTCACATAGAACAGGTGTGTTACTCCCACTCACTTCTAAGTTAAGCTACCAAGAAAAGTAAAGGATAATTTTCAATGGCAGAGGTCAGTACATTAAAAATTCATGTCTTTTTTCTTCATACAGCTCAGAAGAAAATGTCTTCATCACTATTTTGTTTCTTTTATTTGTTCATTTTAGCTTTTATTTGCTGCAGACGCCAGCCAGCCTTGTCACCCCTTTCTTCCCTGGGCTGTGTCTTCCTCTTTGACATCTAAGGTCCAGGAATGACACAGAGACTCCTTTGGACTTCCAAACGCTGTCAGATTCTCCAGTCACCATCTAATCAGGGTGGACCATAACCCACCTCTGTCGTGACTTTGAACTTTCCTTAAACACTGAAATGCAAAATACAGGAAATATCTTTTGTATTCATGTCTGCTATGATGCCAAGAAACCAACTGGCTACAATTGCCTTGGAAGAAATGGTGGCATACATAATTATTGGTCTGTTTTAACTTTCAAGAGCTTCAGAACCATGAAGGTTTTATTTAGAATCAACCTAAGCTAAGTATTATCTTATTATTGCAATTCAGCCTCTCCTTCTCAACCTTTACTTTAACACATATATTTGAGCCCTGATCCTGCTCTGAGGTTCTATACGAGTGCATGGAGAGTCCTTTTGTGTTTTTCTGTCCTCAATTAGTCTTGTGCTCAGGAATCAGTCATTGTCCAAAAACAACTTACAGGTGCAGGTCTAGTTTTCTGTTTTCTCTGCTCAGCAGTACAGGGTTTTACGAACAAGATTTCTAAAGGCACTGTGACATCTATCTCCTACTGATTTTGATGAGAGCAAAATGTCTAAATACCTTGCAAAATCTTGTTATAAATGACTGGCAAAATCCAATTTTCCAAAGTGACTTAAGCAGACTTAGGAACCTGGGAACTCAGACACACAATTATGTTACTACCGCTCAACATGTAACCATTCATCAGCTTAGCTTGAACTTCAATCATTTCAGGCTAGGCTAAACAGCATTAACTTATATTTGCCACTGGCAAAGACTAAATGCACAAACATTTAAAATTGTCCAGCTGATTCAGTATATCTTGTTAAATCATGGTAATATCACAACGTTCCTGGATGAATTTTATTTTTGAAAATCAGCAGGATATGGAACTTTGATAGAGTAGTGAGTTTCTATGGCAATATATTTTATGCTGCATTAGCTTTTTGACATTGACAGTCCCTGTCTTTGCTCCAACCCATTGGCACAAGGTGGCAGAGTATCCCCTTCACTATGTTGTGACTTATGCTCATATGAGGCAGCTGTGTTTGCACCAAGAGTTACAGCTTCTGTAACTCATACCAAAATGTATTTTGTGTTATAACGTTACAGTCCATAATTAATGTGTGCAAGTACATAACAGATATCTAAAGCTATTTCTATCTTGAATAACAACTAATGCATATATAAGCCAGCTTTACATTAACTGCAGTAGCAGCAATTAAACTGTGGCAACATCATATTCACCGTGAGGCAGCTACATCAATATTTACCCAGCTTCTCAAACAGATGAATTTTATTTTGTAGTATGTACAGTAAAAGCACTTCCCAAGCCAGAAAGTTAAAAATTCATGTACAAGTACCAAAAATGGCCACTCCAAAGATCCATGTAGTCTGACATCTTACATGCACCCATGACTTGGAGCAGAGTGTCAGAGTAGGGTCAGTATGCTGTAGTACCTTCCCGGGGATGCCATTCAAAATAGCAGCAGTCTGAGTATCACAGATTTCTAGTTCCAAAATTTCATAGTTTTTGCAACATATTGCTTACTGGAGTTCACCTGGTCAGTTTTTGATCCAGTGTCACCTTTTGCATGAACACATCCATGCAGCAATGGATTTAATGGCATTCTTTCTGGAAAAAAAAAAATCTGCCTTTGTTTATTTTGACCTGTCTAGAAACTATATTTGATATTCTTCTGCTCTTTAACAGTTTGATTGTAACTCTTTCCTCAAGGTCACAGAGGAAAATTGTGGTAGAGAAAGGTCTGAATCTATTTTCTTGATTTCTGTCTTGTGACACAGACACAAAACCTGCCTTCTCTTGTATATATCAATTTAAAATATTTGGAATTCAGATGAGTTTGCCTTACTGCATTCCTAATTTGAATCAAGCTGGCAGGCAGTGAATACTTCTTTGCTACTGCAGTATAGATAAGATATGATATTACGAAATTGCAGTCAAGATAGTTAAATGTTCCAGAACACCTCTCATGTACCAGGATCACAGGTGTTCCTGTTCAGCTTGTATATATGCTTTATGTATTTGTTTTTATTTTTGTGTTATCTCCAAGTACACACTTCAAGCATGTGGGCTTTATTTGCAGACTATTAACTGGTTGCTATTTCTCCAGACAATAACCATGTTGTATTGATTACTGGTAATATTTTTCACCTCTGCTGCAAAAATCTCTTGTGAAATATTGTCAAATTTTTCGTTGTCATAGGCAAATATGAGGATTATTACATTCCTGTGTTTTGCACCAACATTAATCTAAATCTACCTTAGATTCCGTAAGTGAAGGAAGCAGTTCCTATGATTTGTTTTTTAGAACTTGTGATGATTTTTAAGCTTTTCATTTTAATAGCTAAAGGTAAAAAATAGTTCTTCTCTCCAGTCAGACACTTATCCCCTTAGATATCATGTGCAAATTCACTCCTTTTCTGTTTTCTGGCATCTTCTGCTCCTCTGAGTGACTCTTATCTGCAATTTTAGCAGCATTTCAAGGAGCCAACACCTCCCTCCTCAGTACAGGATATTGTCCATTAAACTCTATTAAAGTAGCAATTGGTTTTTCCAAGATGACTATTCCTACTTTTACTTATGTCTGTTTATGTCACTATAGACTTGATCTTGATTGATAAACTGAGGTGACCTGTGAATTCAGAAAGTGCACAATGTGTTAGCAGAAAAATGGTTCTTCTGTATGTTACGTCATTTCATAAATCAGTGTCTTTTTATTATTCTTTGTTTTTCATCAGCTGAAATAATTCTCACGGGTGGACAATTTCTCTTGTAAAGTAGTTATACATAAATTCATTTCTTAGCAATTGGTCTGTAATGATGTTGCTACAGAAATAATTTTTCCATATGCGTTATTGGATTTTTTCTCTTGACTTTTAAGAAAGACAAACAACAGCAATCAATGAAAGATTTTTATTCTGTTTTGCTTTTAGTAGTTTTTTCATCTATAACCCTAGAGTCCTAATACAGAAACATAAAGGCAAAATGCAGTGTAAACACTGCGTCTTATGCTCAAAAGAAGATAAAGAAATTCTTAAAAGAAAGGGCACACAAGGATTTGCCCTAATGCCCTTAAGTTTTGTCTATTACTAGTATTAGACAATGAGAACATGACCTGTTCAGCCTTGGGAAGAGGCAATGAGAGGGGACCTCATCAATGTCTGTCAGTATCTGAAGGCAGGGTGTCAAGAGGATGAAGCCAGGCTCTGCTTGGTGGTGCCAAGCAATAGGACAAGAGACAAGAGGCAGAACCTGATGCATGGGAAGTTACACCCTAGAATGAGGAAGGATTTCTGCACTGTGATGGTGACCAAGCACTGGAACAGGATGCCCAGAGATGCTGTGGAGTCTCCCTCACTGGAGATATTCCAGAACTGTCTGGACACAATCCTGTGCCATGTACTCTAGAATGACCCTGCTTGAGCAGAAGAGGGTGGACAGAAGATCCACTATGGTCCCTTCCAACCTTACCCATTCTGTAATTCTGTAATACTTCTAATTATGTTCTAGACTCTGAATTTTTAGAAGCTAAAAATTTAAGACAATTTGAACATATTTTTTTCCTTCATGTAGTTAGAAATGATGCACAGATACTTTTGTTAACCAAGTATACACATTTCTCACGAGAATTATCTTTAAAAGATAAAATATCGTTTCAGAGCATTGTGGCAAATTTTGAGTAATTCCTAGCAATATTCCAAATTAACATTTGTGATTTATTTCTGTGTAGAGGAAGCATTAGTAATACTAGATATTAACAGCAAATATCAGACTCTTCATTACAAATGACTTTTATACATTGCTTGTTAAAGAGTTAGGTTTGCTTACTTTGACAATTTTTTAAACTGAATCTACTTTTTTCTTCCATTCATCCATCTTTGAGTTTTGACATCTACTGTCTTTCCATGAAGGCTTCAAGAAATGAGATGACCTTGCCGCAGATCAAGAGGTGTGTCTGGAAGAATTACATTATCTTGGAAGATGGATTTATGTGATTACTGTGTAAAATAGTACTTGTTCTGTAGTGATTGATGACAACATTGTCAGTATTGACTGATCATTAGAAATATTTATATGGCAGATCCTTTAAGGTAGTGGAAGATGTGAAAGAAAGAATAAATGCATATCAAGAAGACAACAGTTTCTATGTCTATGGAATCAGAGCTTACACTTCTCTGCAACACCTTTAATTATTTTTTTCATGTTTTTTTTTTGTTTCACAGACACAAATTTACTATAAATGCCTCCAAAATGGCTTGTAGGCCCCACAAAATGTATAGTGCAGATGATGTAATTTACATATTTTGAAAGCAGTTAAGTTTAATATTTGCAATTATAAATCCCTGCTTATAAATATGTTTTTAGGTAGGGAGCATATTCATAAAGATGTACTAAAAAGATAAATATATTGCTGCTCATTGTTTTCTCAAGGTTTGTATCACAAACAGACTTTAAAAGAATATACATCTTTTGTTATTTGTATTACAAACAGACTTTAAAAGAATATACATATTTTGTCATTTGTGACCCTGGCATACTTTTAGACATTGGAGTTTTCTACTGCATTATTTACCATGCTGTGTTGATACATTAATGCCTAAGTAACCTTTAGTAAATGATATGCTAGTATTCCAACTATTTATAGTCATTAAAAATAGATGGTCATTAACATGGTAATTTAAATACAAGGGCTGTCATTATTCTCAGCTTTACCACATCGCATATCTCTATTAAAGAGAGCAGTTCAGTAGTATTGCTCTTAATTTACTTAGGTGCAAATGAAAGCAAAATTACTTGGCCAGTCTGCTGGTGTATGTAGTAACTGAAGACATACATGCACACTCAAACCCTCCCTGTATATATATTTAAGTAAAAGTTCATACATAGTGTGAGTACAATGATAACAGCTTGACAGAGTACATGTAGTACATTTAGTTCATGAGCAATTAAATGGGAGTGTGTTTAGTTGATTTAAGTTCCTTCTCTTTCTGTTGCATTATGTAAAATTTTGCTTACACTGAAGTAAATATTTGAATTTTTTGAGCAATGAAGCAGGTTGTTCAGCAAGATTGTGTAGTTTCCATCCAAAAACTGTCTGCCCATTATGCTGGGCAGCTGACTGCAGGTGGCCCTTTGTGAGCAGGAGGGTTGAACCATCCCAGCCCAACTATTCTGTGGTTCTGTGCTTCTGTGACACCAATTCTGAAAAGTATCTATGTATCCATCCAAACTATCCAGTATCCATCCACTAAAATGTCTCCATGTAAAATGCAGTGTTACAGTTCTGATAAAAGGTTACATGTAGAAAAATAATATGGAACAGTTAAGTGCTCATTAAGATGTACTGATTTCATGGTTTTGATGTAGTGAAATAAAAAATGAGCCACATTTTTCAGGTTTTATCTTGGCATATTTGGATACACCAGTAGTCACCAGAACAGGTATTTCAGCCCAGGAGAGGAAAAGTGCTAAAGCTACTTGTAGTATTTAACTAAATTTATCATTACTTTCCTTGATCTTACATTTAATGGGTGTTAATTATTAGTTCTTTTTAATTATACTTCATGGCCTTTGTCCTGGAGACTATCCAAAGAGCAGATCATTATGGTATGCAATTTGGTGAAACAGTTTCCAGGCATTATGCCATGCTCAAGACCATGCGTAACAATCATTATTAAAATTAGGAAAATATTAGTGTGCATATTTAGATTATAAATAATGGGAGAGAAATGGTTGACATTATTCTATGGAGTGCTATTAATTTGGTTTGGTTTTTACTGTAATTCCTAACCATTTCAAAATTAAGAGCATCGAGAACAGCAGTGTGTCAGTTCTGTTGCTCCATTTGCTGACAGAAAGCACAATGGTTTCTTATCTTTCTCAATCTATTTTAAGTTCATGTGTAGGTGTAAAAAAATTCTCACCCCACTGCTTTGGAAGCAGCTGTTAGGCAGGATTTGTCCTCAGAACAACATTACTTCTCAGCTGAGTGATTTAAACAGTCCAGGTGAAGTAAAACTGGCACAGGGTCTTACACAGGCCAGTGACATCAGTGAGGGATTGATGGTAAAGCTAGACAAATTCCTGAGCTGCTGGACTGTGCTGAAATGCTTGGATAGCCACAGTTACTTGTGCTCAGCTTCCATGGCTACATTCTAACATTTGGTGCTGGAGGCAGCCTGCAGATGCTATCAAATTTGTACAAAGGCAATAAATGTCTGGGTAGATACACCCAGATATAACATAAGTTAATTTAAGCCTTTTGGGAACCTTTTATAATTTTACAACTATGTTTTTGTAAGTATTTTTAAATCTTATTACTTGAAAAATCAGTCATGTAGAGAACGAGATAAACTGACTCAGAGACTGATCCCACAAAGACTTGCTGAACAAATAATTTTGGTTTCCTGAGTTCTCCCACTGCAAGCTTTGTGCAAATTTGTGCTGTAATGGGAAACAATTTGATACTTTTAATGTTGTTTTTGCTCATGTTAAAATGCATTCAACATAGCCACTAGTTGAAGCAAAACTATTCTTATGCTTGTGGTACTCCATTATACCACATCATAATCAATATATTAAGACAATTTGACCTGGTTGTATCATGGAAACATATTTTAATATGAACACCAACGATTTTGTTTGCAATTAATAAAGTCCCATTCCAGTAAACTATGAAGTTATTAACCTAATCCAATCGCTTCTGGTTCTCTCTGTATAATTCTGGGACATTAACAGTCTTTTTCTTCTTCTTTCTCATTAACCATAGCTGAGATTTTAAAGTGTCTACCATTGCTCTTTTATGTTCAGAAAACAATCTTATCAAAGTATGTGCTATTTTTTCCTTCAAAAACAAAAGGCCTATCTTTGTGATTGGCCTTTACCAGGCAATCTTGAGCCAAAATTTAGCCAGCAATGTTCATTGTGATTTGGCATTTTGTTACTTATGATTGGTTTTTAACAAATTTGTGCTTTTCTTTATTAAAAAAATATTATTTTAACAGTTAAAAATGCTTGGCTTGTTCCTTTAGAACTTCTGTATTTTTTCACAGAGTCTTCCCTCTCTACTTTTTTTTAACTGTTTTTAGAAAAAAATTCAGATTTAAGACCTTACCTAATTCTCAGGGATTTCACCTGTTAGAAATATATATGGATTTTAAAAGCAGTTAGACATGGTCTTAAACCATTCTTACTGAATTAAATATATGTGGAGTGTCTCTGTTTACTTTTCTCTTTCAAAAAATCCAAACCAGCATTTTACAATAACAAGCCCACAAGAAAATCCGCCCCTGAGAAACAGGGATATTTTCTCAGTTACTGTTATTCTGTCCTTTCTTTTTTAGTGATCTAGACATGTGCCTCACAGATTTTTCTCTCTTTTGATTGTGACAACACCTCATGGCTTTGCTTTATTTCTCGCTTTTTGACTATACTATTTCCTTCTTCTCTGTTTTTGAATCTTCTTGCATCATTTTCAGGACAGTTTTCCCAGCAATTTTTAGCTGTAGTTAAAAAGTTGTTCACATTTTTTCACTCAGTTCAGTGGCAACCCATAAAGATCCCTTTGCACCCAATAAATTTCACAGTGGATTTAGATCCATGCTATTCAATAGCATCTTTCTAAACTGAAAACCATCTAATCAGAGTTGGTGGTTTCAATACTACAAAGAACAGCTCCTACAAACTCAGGTCATTGTCCTAAGGGTTCATGGTAGTTTAAAGTAATAGTTTTTGCTTAATTATAATGATCATTTCATGAACAGAAACTCATTTGTGTTAGCAGTCAAATGATTTTAATTTGGAAAGTTCATTGCAAATAAGTTGTGTTCTCTTGATTTGGGTAATTATACTCACTTAGTACGTTAATGGCAAGGACTGCTCAGGCTTTTTAAAAACCTTCCAGCTCTCTGTAGAACAGTTATTGAAAGGCGTGGAGAGTATGCAGTTCTCTTTGATCACTTTAATGAACCTCTGTGTTTTTATTGTCTATTCACTTATATGCAAAGTGTAGTGCAACTGTGTATTAGCTACTAATTAGAGTTTTATTGAAGAAAAAATAACATAAAAGCAACCTAGGTCATAATTAAGATTTTGAACAATATTGTTTCTAATGATTTTCAAACAGCAAAACAAATCCTTTTTAATTACTTTTAAAAATGCATATGCCTTATTGCAGAGTTTTTGCTCTTTGTTGTTTTTATGTTTATAAGGACTTAATTTTTTTCAAAAAGGCAAGTTAGACCACAGCCATTGTCACAGCCTCTGCCAGCCCATGGGCAGCAACAGAAAGGGCACAACACTGTGAAGACAGCATGAAGTTTTTATGTCCTTGTTGGTCTTAGTAGCAAAATGTACATTTACATTTCCATCAGCGAATATAACAGCATTGTAATAAACCTCTCAGGCAATGAATGGCCAGTGGCTACAAGTAAGAACCACAGCTGTTGAATGATGTTACACTTCTATGGATGACATTTAGATAATTCTTTACCACTTTTATTTTGTATATTCATGGGATATAACATTGTAATGTGCATGAGATAAAATGCTCTCATTTTAATTGTGTTCCCGGTGCAGATCCTTTATTTCCAGAAACAATTCAAGAGAGAGCATAAGGAAAGAGATGGTATTCTTACTAGCTAAACTGTTCATGGTGAAGTTCAGTATGTGAAAAATAGCAAAAGGATATTACAAAGGCATGTGACACCACAACAGGAGGTGGGGAAAATGACTGAAAAGTTATCTTCAGTCAAAAGAATGAAGAGACAGAGGCATAGTTAAAAACACATATACAAGGCAAAAGTATGTGACATAGCTTCACAGGCAGGGAAGATTTTCTCAGGAGTGCCTCACCTCTTTTGAAACCTGTTTGCAGACTTTAAGAAATAAGAAGAATGGACATAGGAATTGGCTTCACAGATTATAAAAAATATGGAGGGTACCTAAATATCACCCAAGCTTTAGTGAGAATAAAGCATGGAAAAGAGGACATAAGTTTTGGATGATGAACAAATCTTACTTTAAAGCTTATAAGGGGCTTCAATTATAAATAATTGTGTATTTCTATATATTTTAAAACAAAATCTGAAGTTTTCCTTTTAAGAGGAGTGTTCCTGTTCCTTTCAGACATTCATAGCAGAATGGGATTTTTTTAATATGTGTTCAAAATTAGAAGTGTCCAGTAACTAATCTTTGGTTACTTAAAAGAAGCTGATTGACAACTGGAGGGGAAAATTGAGAGTAATACTTAGTTTTAGGAACAGAAAAGAGGTGGGAAATTAGGATTAATTTTCCACTTAGACTTTTGACTGAAGCAAGCAGTTCTATTAATTACTATTGTTATTTTGCCAAGTATACTTTTTTTCCTCTTCATATATGAAGCAGCTTTGCTTTACTGAAGACATCAGTTTATAAATTGATGTCATGTCAGCAATTGTACCTGGAGGTTTTTGAAAGAGGGCGTTAGAGGAGTGCTGGAAGTGACACTCTGCTCATTAACCCCATGAGACTGCTGAATTGCAGAACAGATTGCCTGCTAGTCAAGCTCCTGCCTCACAACTTTGAATTAGGGCCAAGCGATCATACAGTTAGAGATTTTATGTTGCCTCTTTTGGTCCTTCAATTGACTCCCCTATATGAAAACAGAAATGTTGCAGAGCAGTCCACTCCTTTGATCACTACATCCTTCTGTTCCCATACAGAGCTCACTGTAATCAAGTTAAGATTTTGTCTGTCTCTGTTTTTTATTACCTTACATAATGCCCCTGGATTCAGCAGAACACTTTCCATTGTCATATGTGGATTTTGGATCACGCAAATGGAAGTCAGTGTGTTACCAGGAGTGATAATACTGTCTATTGATACCCTGAAAGCCTTCCTAGAATTGCATTTACACCAAGCACCGTTTTTTCTAAGGAAAATTGTTCTTCTGTTACTTGCTTTTAGTATTATGCATGTCTTCTACAAACATTTGTGCAATGCGGTTCTGTCCACTCAGGGGCCTGAGCAGTGTCCAGTCCATATCCCTCCCAAGCTGACACATAAATGCTAAAGGGAAGGTGAGAAGCTAGAAGAGGCAGAGGACAGCAGCAGCTGGAAGAGGGAATGAGTTATGTCCTAGAATCAAAGCTAGCAGCACACTCTGGGCACAGCAGCAGTTTTTGGGATCTAAGTGCTTTATCTTCTCAGGCTCTCCCAGCTCTCATTTGCCGCTGTCCTAAATTTCCCCAAGATTCACTGTAAAGTACTCAAAGGTATTCTGATGAACCCATAACAGGAGTGCATTCTCATCTTAGGGAAATCTGCCCTCAAAAACCACCCCTGCTCTTAGCGCAGTGTTGATAAACAAAGTTGTTACTTTATCAGGTCTAGTATGCCAACATGGCATAATTCTGTCTAACCTTCAGAAATTAGAAAAGGTAGCAATTATATCCTTAAAAAGTCACTTTTGAATTGACTAATTAATCATTCATTGCCCGTGGCACTAATAAGTCATTAGTTGTGTAGTGGCTCATTATAAGGTGCAATATGTAGAAGGGCTCATTTATGCAACTCCTTGCTGAATGTTGATTAGGTTATTTATAGATAATGCATGCTTGTTATGATCAGTTATGACTTACATCTCTGTGAATGTGTTTTTTAGTTGAAATGCAGCAAGGCAAAGACATTTAAAACATCTGTACAGTTAAATATTGTAAAAGAAGCCATTAATACAGTATCTCTTTCAATACTGCATCCTCAGAGAAAGGAATCTTTTGTCTTGCTACGTTGAAATCTGTTTCCATTTGCTCTTTAGTTTTATTTTTCAATTGCTGTTCTGTCTACTTGAGTTATTCATGCTTCCTGAAGGAACTCTGCAATATAATAACTAAAGTATAATGCATGTTGTAAACAGACTTTAATGCATGAATGCAGTTAAGTAGCATTATTCCAGTTTTATATGTTAATGTTCTAAAGGCTTCAAAAATACAATATGAAGTCAAAGTTATTGGATATCTTAGCCTGTGTTTTGAAAATGCTGTCTGAATTTAAAAGCGGTATAATTACCCCAAAGAAAGAGGAGAGAAAAAAAAAAGTTAGTGGCAGAAATACTATGTGTCAATGTTTGCCAATTAAAGTCACTGAAGTAATTTTCAATTCTTCCATCTTTATTTTTGCCTCAGAAACAGAATTTACAATTAATTAAAAACATACATTTATCTCTAAAATGAATGTAAGTAAAATGTAAAAACCACACCAACTCTTATTTACTTTAAAAAGCCTGCAGTAGACTTTATCCCAATACACATACACAGAAATCCCCTATCCCTGCTGGATTAGATCCTCTCTAAGGGCCACATTTTGCATCTCTAGAAGAGCTGCTATGGCTTCAGCCAAAATCCCAGTCCTGTTAGCTAGTTGCAGTGAAACCCTGTTTGATATTTCCAGCCTCCTGTGATTGAGTGACTTCCACACTGAGGCTACCACATAGAGGAAAGAAGGGTTGGAAGGAGGGGGCGGAGGCAGAAATCTGAGGGGATTCCAGTTCTCATTCTGGGAGGAAAAAAAAAAAAAGAATAAAAAAAAATTTAAAAAAAACACCAAAGTGTGGAAGCAGCTTTGCAAATTGAGAAAGTATCCAAGCCAGAGACAGGAGTAAAAGATTTCAGTACAGAAGTGGTATGGAACACCTCTGAGCAGGAATACCAATTATGGAGAAACCAAGGACAATGTTTAATAAATCTAGAACTACTGCTTTTCATTCAATCTCCAGATTGAATGAATCTTTGCTCAGATCAGAACTGTGGTATCTTGAGAGATTTGAGCCTCATAAGAGCTGTTTGGGACTTGCTAATAAGAATGTCTTACAAAGGAGGAGGGATTAATTGTATCTTTCTTAAAAAGGGTAAAAGATAGTGCATATCTATGAAAAGAATTCGCAGTTACAGTAGAAGAGTGTGCTAGCTTTGGATGTTTGCTGTCCTAAGAGAGGTTTGCTAGGATAATATATAACTATGCCAAAAAGGGTTATGTTCTTAAATGCAGCTGACATAAAACTGAGCGTTCTTTGTCCCTTTTCCACTAAGGTGAGGAATAGCACCTTCAGAAATAAGAAACAGAATGAGGTTCTGCCTTTTCTTCAGAAGTGCAATGTCCCACCATGGATACCCTTGAGAGACCACACGTGAAGGGTGAAAATTACCTTAGCAAAGAATACAGAGTCACCCAAATAGTTCTAAAAGGCTGGGTAAGTGAGCCAGATAAGTACTGTAGATGAGTAAATCCCACCCTGATAGCTCTATTTCCTCTTTTCAAAGTAGGGAGGGAACAAACTGCCATTTATAACATCAGCATTACTTTAGGGGAAGTTCCTGTACACCCTGTGACTCTGCTAATGCACATTCAAGGCAGCTGTTGACAGCTTTCTTTGATAGTCACATATCAGCTTCTGTGAATCAATATCTTACCATTTGTTCAGAGGCATCAAAGCCCTCCATGCCATAGAGGAATTGGCTGGAAACACTACCAAGAGCTTTCTGCAGCTGAGGTCCAGCAACGTATGAAAGACACACTTAAACCTACCCAATAAAACAAACTGCCTTAAGCATGGAAGAAACATTTAACAGCAAAGTAATCCAGTGAATGTAATCATGGCAATTAATCACAAGCTTATGTGTTAAAAGGGCTTCTGTATTAGGACCTGAGTTAGTATCTGGGTTATCCCATAGAAGGGAAGATATAGTTTTATTTTGATAATTTTGTAGTTGTCAGCCTCAATTCTCACTTGTAGAAATGCCCTTGTGAGCATTTTTATGTGAGTTAATAAAAGAATGAAATCTTCAATGGTCTGTATATAAAATAACTAAATCAAAAGCACTGTTTAAAAATCAAAGGAAAAATATTTCCTACTCCAGTTAAATTAAACTCAATTGGAACCTATTCAGTCACCTTCATAACTATTTAAATGGTGATTGTGCAATACTTACATGATCAAAGTTAATGTAATATTTATGCAATCAAAGTTAATGTTAAGACATATAATGATTTTACAAGATGAGCTGTGAATAGAAATGAAAAATTAACATAATTATTAAAGATCATAATATTTGCATAGAGAAAAAATATTTTTTCAATAGTAATGGTTTGTCTCTTTATCTCTAAAAGAATTTCATATATTATTTATTTTATGAGAAAGCTTACATATGTCAGCTTGTGATTTGACTTTTTTGACTGAATTTTTGAAATAGCAGCAGTAAAAAGAGTGTGGGTTTATTTGTAATAGGATGATATTTAAGTGGACAATTCTGTCTTCAGTGGTTTCTATTTAAATCTGGAGTCTAATCCACATGAATCATTAAACTGAACGGGAGCAAAACAGGCTTCTTAATTGTCCTCTTGCCTTTTAGATTTATATTCTGTATTGATGAATTTTATGAAGTTGCCTTATCTGAGTGAAAAAAATGGAGCCAAAAAGCCTGAGGGAGCTGTATGCAACTTCCCCAGAACCGAGGTCTGTGGTGGGTCTTCTTCTCTCTGGGCTCTGGTTAGGCTCTTGCTCAGGTCCTGAGACAGCAGCCAGCAGGGAGGGCTGAGCTCCTCCCATCAGGGCTAAGCATAAAGGTCCTGTCACATAGCAAACAGGGAAGAGATGTCATTGTGCCCAGCTTGTCACACCTGCAGAAAAGGGGAGGAATTTTTCACGTCATTCTCTTCTCCTGCACTCACATGCCAAAGAAATATAATCAGGCTTTGCTTGGTTTTGAAATACAAGCCTGGGAGAAGCCACAAATGTGAAATCCCACTGAATGAAAAGTTTGCAAAGACTTTGTATTCCAAACTTGCACGTGAGATTTAGAATATCAGAAAAATAATGTTTGTGTTCCTTCCCTTCCTTTATAGGAAACAGTTTATAAATAAACTGTTTATCCATTCTGAATTAGTGATTATAGAAGAAAACTTTAAATTTCCCTCATTATTTCTATTAATTATGCTCTAGCTGCTCTAATTGCCTTTTGTATTTGTCCCAAAAACCTACTTCTTAAGCAGCCCAAACATCCTCCACCACTACTAGGATTATTTAGAACTGAGGTCTCTCAAAACCTCACCAAATATCAAAGAAAGAGATGTTTGCCTGAGCTGATGGTGGTCTTAACCATTCGGTACAAAGAGGATCTCTGCTCATGATACACATCACAGACGGAAACAATTAGCTGTGAAATTTTTAATCAGGATTTGTGTAGAACTGAGGTGGCTTTGTGACTAAAATAAGTGACATGATTCAAAAGTAGTGGCCATTGAATTAGACTATGCAATTCATGTTTAGATAATGAATTCTTAACAGCTGGGTTTCCATGACAGGGACCTAAAATGTTGGCATATTTAAAGATACTTGATAATGGTAAGGGTGAAATGGGATTCTTAAATTCTGTGGATTTGGTTGATGTGGTATATACATGTATAGAACTATGTAGATAACATAGTGTTTTCTCATCATTTGTACCAGCAAACCTTCTGCACATGCATTTGTAATGCTACTTATGTATATTACAGTATTATACTAACAACTCTACTGTACTCAGAAAAAAGAAATAACAAGAGGCTGTTCTATAACTGTATAATTTCTGAATACCATAGTTATTTCTGGAGATTATCTTTGTCCTCATGCAAATTATTTACTTTGTGCCTACTTATAGTGTAACCTTTGAAATTAAATGGAAATTATGGAATGCCTTAAAGCCTGACTATCATGTACCAGCTGTCTCAGTCAGCTGGCTCGTCAGTCAATACAGACTGCAAATCATAACTATATTTGATCTTGATTGGGAGGCTATTTTGGGAATTGTGCCAGTGAACATTGAACAAGTTGTACTGAAGAGATCATACCCTTTGTAACTGCTGAAGTGAAGACCACAGATATAATCTCAGCTACACAAGGATGACTGGTGTTCTGGTGTTTAAAAAAAAAGTGGCAGCTAAAAGCATTCAAGGAAATTCCTATAACCAATCTGCAACCTAGTTTTCTGCAAACATTCTGTCTTCCTGCTTTCCTTTTCCCTCCTCCTCCGCCCCACCTTTTTGTTCACTGCCTTTCCCAGATGTCTTCAAGCTCTTGCTGGCCAGCCACTACCCTAGAGCATGCCAAATGGACACTGTCCCCTTCCTTTTTAGCCAAAAATCTCTGGCAAAAAACATATTTATTTATTCTTAAAAAAATCATGTATCACAAGCTGCTACTGTCTATCACATCACTGTGGGATTTTAATGTCACATTGAAAGCTTTGAGAGTTTTAGGTATTATTTCTTCCTTTTGATTAATTTACTAAGCATACAGTAAGATTAATTCATGTGCAGATCTCTGTTAAGGTCTATTACCATAAACTAACTGGTTTTTCCTTGGGAAAATGTTTGGGGGAACTTCTTTTCAAATGAAAACTTAAATCATGCAGGTGTTTTTCTCTACACATACATTCTCCCCAGTTAAATGGTTCAATTTATGCCTCAATGGCCCAAACACCCTTTTTCTATAGCCTTATCAAGGACAGTCACCGTACCATAATGTATTTTGTTGCTGGGCCACATTTTAACCCCCATAAGCATTCAAATATCCCTGTGGCTTTAGGTCTGTTCAGATGCACAGTCACCCAGACTCATTTATCCCCCAGCTGGTTCCCTCATGCTCTCAGCAGATTTTTCCAGTATGCAGTTTCATGATTTCATCCATAACCTAAAGGTACATCCCATAAGTACCTGCCATCCTGCCTTGCTGTTTTCCTTCAAATCACAAATTCTGCTTTTCCTTTGCTGCGATGCTTACACAACCCCTGACAAAACTGTTGTCACTCACACTGACTAACGCTACCTCGGTGTGCCTTTGCAGTCTCTGTCTGCCTGCACTTGCTGATGAGCTGTCTCAAACCTAAATTGCCTGCTGCTGTTCTTCTGTTTGCAGTCCCTAGTGCAGTGCACACAGGAACCCTGCCTGTGCTGCTTTGAGGTTTTATACCTATGACGAAAAACAATAATAAAGTACCTAATACTTGGATTATCTTGCTAATAAGGGAAACAGAAGGAGGTATTATGGTAACACAGTTTCTTTCTTAAATGCTATGATAGTTCTTTCTTTACTGGATTTGTTTGAAGAAAATCGCATTTTACCTTGAAGCAAATGAATTATTTTTCTTCAGAAGTTTGTCTATAGATAGGATTTACCACAAAAAATTTCTTATTTAAATACTTCCATCTTCAGATTTTAATTCAAAATTTAGTGTAGTGCTTTGGGGAGAATGAGATATAACATAACACATGGTCTTTGATCTTTGTTTTCTCTGGAAGAAAAAAAAGAGGAAAGAGGAAGAGCAGTATTCACTGTGGAGGTGTGTGTGTCTTCCTCGTCTCAAAAATATCATGCACTGAATCTCAGCTCCACATGTCTCTCAGAAAGCTGCTTGTTCATGGCACTTACCCAAGCTGCTTTCCTCATTGCTGAACTCAAAATGCTCTTGCACCCTGGCATGGTTTCAACTATGTCAGTTAAATCAGAAAGAGGGAGAGTCAGGCCAACAACAAAAACACCTTTCCTGGAGAGATATGATGTTGACCCAGAAATAACACCGAGCTGCCAGGACATCATTGCTACATTCAATTCGGTTTTTAATAGAGGGAGAATGATCTAGTGGTAGCTGTGCACATTCAGTCATTGTTGTGTCTGCTGCTGTCATGGTGTGTGCTTACTAGAAGATTTAAATAAGGAAAAGGAAAAATAATGTGCAGTATATTAAATGTTCTGCTTGCTACGCTGAAAAATAGTAGACTGAAACATTTAATCACTGACAAGCATCATTCTTTTATTATTAATAATCCATATGGAAAGTAGATTGCTTGCAGTAGAATTTTTTCTGACTTATTTTAAATATGCATTTTAATACATTGGGGTATAAGAATAAAAATAATGCTTTGGTCTGCAAAAATGCAAATATTGAAGCACATTATAGTCAAGGATTTTACAGCAAAGGTTCAGAATAGATTCAGAAGGTAAAGGACATGCCTTTTTATTCAGGATTTACCCAAAAAAAATTCTTCAAGTTGTCAACAAATTTCTCTTGTGTTATTTTTTTTTACATTATTGTTGTTAACAGTTGTGTGAGGTGTCAACAGGCTTTTCATCATGTCTATTATGTACGAAAAATACACAGAAATTACTTCAAATCTGAAATGTAGTAAACATAAATGAGGTAAGCAAGAAAATTATTCAATTAGCAAGGGTTCATTTTGTTCTTTTGTACCCCAGTGGTATTAGGTAGTATGCCAAAAACATTCTTCTTTGGCCTAGATTTATTTTCAGTGATATCAGCTCAGTTCATAACTTTGCCCAAGATGCAAATGAAGAGGAAAAATTACAAAGCCAAAGATCAACAGAGTTTAATTGGCTATTTTGTATTTTTGTCTAAAAAGCCATCCGCTCAAATTTTTGTGCTAATCAAAAAGTGCATTTTCCATTTGTTAAATTATTAACCTACACTAAACTTACATTAAGTCAATTTAAATTTACAGCCTGAGTA
The DNA here is from genome assembly GCA_013399945.1 of Ploceus nigricollis. NCBI lineage: Eukaryota > Metazoa > Chordata > Aves > Passeriformes > Ploceidae > Ploceus > Ploceus nigricollis. The sequence goes on from VXBC01000234.1 coordinate 103,067, forward strand.
TCCATTTTGTCAGCAGTTAATGTAGAAAAAGATGAAACCATTAAGTTCATATAGAAGTCTGAGTGAACATCATTTATGTAAATACATAATGGAATATTCCTGTTCTTCTCAGTCAATGGCCAAAAGTGGAAAAAGCTCAGTCCTTCCCAAAGATGGTCGTTCCTTCTTTGTTATTCACAAACTCTGTCACACAGTTAAGACAGTGTTTGTGTGTTCAGATCATGTATGCATAGTTTTCATTTCATTTTACACAGCAAGAAAAGGAGTTTCTTTAATTTTCTCTTAAAACTCCGTCTTTGATAGGACAGTGTGACACATCTAACTGCAATGTGCATAAATTGATAAACATGTTGCTCTGGGATTTTCATATCACCAGTTAAAATGAAATGTGTACCTGCTCTGTATGTAGTTTAAGTTGAATGTGAACAGTAAGAATATATTTAATAGTCTGCTTCAATCGTTCTGTGTCATTATGTATTACTAAAGATCTCAGAATTTGTCAAATACATTCATTAAACATGACACTCGCAAGGATGGAGTAGGGTTTTTCTTGTACTAGATTTCCATTGGGAACAGCATATTTCATGGTGAATTTTTCTTGATGAAGTGATAGCGGTGTTGAGCTATTTTTAAATATATTTCCCATTTTTCTACAGTGCTTATAATGATTGGAGACTAATGCAAATGTCATTCCCCATAAAACCGAACTTTTAATGAGAGGAAATTAACCAATTGAGTATTGTTAGCAATATAATTTTAAAAGTCTTTAAGATGCTGATTCAAAAAATGTTTCATTAGGAGTCTATTTAACATACATAGCTCTAATCTTCCTACATTAGGTTTCTAAATTGTCTAAGTATAGTCTCTAAAACATTTAGTATTTTACCTTCTTTGAAAAAAAAAAAGACAAAAAAGGACTTGTTTATATAGGCTACATCTACAGTATTTTGCTTTGCCTCTGTCAAAGTACATATGTCTACCACACATTGTGTATAATTAAAGTGAATATTAATATATATTTTATAGGCTATGCATATGCTGTGCCAGGTCCAATTTGTAAATTGCAAAATATTTTCACTGATCAGTTTTTTTCCTTAATTGTTGGAGTATTCACAGTAAAACATTATTAGTGGGGAAAATGCACCAATGTATGAAAGCTTGCTGCATAACCATTAAGAATTTTTTCATTTCAGAAATTGCACCAAGCAGGGAGGGAGTAAATACCCAGGTGGCTTCAAGACGTTTTGTATTTTTTCTCTGTAACATAATAGTATTCAGGGTATACAGCCTTCGAGAGATTGATTTTGTATGTCTGGCTGTCATACCATGTATTACCAGTTTTGTTGTCAGACCTTATCTGAGAGGAGGAAGATAAATGGGACAAATAAGCATGAATGACGAGAGAAGAAAATTCCACAGGAATACTTCCAGCAGATAACAGATTGTCCTCAGAACCAGTGGTTTAACTACCAGGCTGTTTGTGCAAAAACTGGATCTGTTTAACATCCCAAAAATCTCCACACTTTCTGATAAGCATACTGATTCTCCCTTGTAATCAATATACCATTGAGAAATAACAGCCAACAAGGGAACATGACTAATAGTACCAACTCATGGCTGTTGCAGACTGTGAATCCTTCTATAATAGCTGATAATTTGGGGTATCTGGAGACCAAGAATGATGTTTAACAAAACACACTAACTTTTTATGGCATCTTCCTGTAGTACAGGCATCTCATACTTGTACAGGAAGGAAAAAAACCCTAATTATTAATAACTAATGAGAAGAACTAATCAAGTAATATATTAATTAATTTTATTCCATTTCCCATGGTAATATCTCCAGCTCATTTATATTTGATTTACATGAAGTATAAATGAACCTTAAGGGCTGTATTAATTAAATAATATTAAGAACTAAAAATATCAGAAAAAACAAAACTACATTATGATTACAAGTAAGAAATTATTCATCTCAGTCTTTTCCTAATTCTTGTCATACTATTAGGTTTCTGTACATTTGGGGTTAGGACAAAAAAAAGACGGGCACAAAAATTAAAAATTTGGATCTTCTGTTCCTTAATCTGCTATGAAAGAAAGTTCTGCAGAACCTTCAGTTCTGGTGCTGAACACCTTGTTCCTAATACCCAGTGATATTTATACACTGTAGAATCCCTCTGTCTCTTCTTCAAGAATGGTGCCATCAGGATTGTCATGCTGTCTTCCTCTCCCAAGCCCTTCTTATACATAGAATATTTGCCAAGTAGTTGGGATATCTTTTCTCAAATCTTTGCTTAGCCCAACTCAGCAACACTTGTGAGATATCATCTAGTCTCTATTTCCACTGGGGCTGTTGCCAGACAATTTGGCATGAAAGCCATTGAAACAAGCCATGTGTATGGCTTGTAGTCCCATACTACATGACTGCTTGGGAGTTTTCCTAGTATATATTTAAGTGCCACAGCTGAAATAGTGTTTGTAATGTATGCACTTTGCACTTTGTTATCAAAATGGGTTCTAAGCTAACCTTATCGTGCTAATCTTAACCTAAATCCATTTTTCCATGTCACTGTAAATTCTTAGGGTTTACAAAGAGCTAAAAAAGGAAGCAACGGAAGTTTCAATAAATTAAAGCCTTGTTTGTTCTCTTTAAAGCCCATTATACTGTTAAAAATCTCTCTATGACAAAAGGAATTGTCAGTCTCAATTTGCACTATTTTTTTTTCTCTTTAAAATCATCATGCCTTCTCCTTCTGGATTTAGGTGTTTGCAACAGAGATACACAAAGGAAATTGCTCTGTTTAACAAATTCCTTTGTAGTGGTTTGTACAATTCATTTCTCCCTGGAACAAGACAAGATTCCTGGCAGTTGTCATCTCAGAAATAAAGCAGTGCTTCCATAATATTTCTTATTACTCTTGAAGAGAAGAAGCATCCACTACCAAAGTTCTTGAAGCATTCCTGGAATCAAGATTTCTGAAAATTCTTCTCAGTCTTCATCAGCCTTGTTAGGTGACTTAAAATGATTCTGAAAATAAAAAGTGTATCAACTGTTCCACCTGAATTCAACTGCTATGAAATACAAACTATCTGTTAGAATAGGGACATGTTTTAAGGGGAAAAAATCTAATTTGAATTATGGGGAGAGGGTTATGTCAACCTTGTATTGGAAACAAGTTAACATTACGAAGAAGTACAAATAATCAGTAGCTACCTAATATTTTTTAAAATTCTGTAAAGAAGTTTACAGCTGAGAAAATTTTTTTCTGAGTTAATGACAGTTTTGATTGGAAGTATGCAGCCACTTATGCCACAAGCATATGGTGCTGTATTTCTAGAAGAAGCTTTATGCAAACATCGTTTTGTAGGATTGTGTCCGTGTCTATAATATTAAAAATTATGTGCTGTAACCATTCTGTGGCCCTAAAATTTAAAGTTGTGGTGCAGCTCCCATTCACACAATTAAATTTTTCTTCCCTTGTAGAGTGGTGGGAAGAATGTGTGGAACAGGCCATTCCCTGCCCTGTCAGCTGGCACTCTGTGGGACTCCTTACTCTGGCACAGCCCAGAGGTGAGCCAAGAATGATGGTAACAGCTGGACAACACATGGTCTGGGGCAGCTTCACTGGGGCCACCTCAGAGCCCCCTTTTACTCAGTAGTAGCAATGTCACTCTGAAGGAAATTTTGTCCTCAGGCTATGCAACCATTATTCTTTTTTCATTTGGAAAGCTTGATGCAATATATTTAAAATGTGCACTTCTCAATCCCAACACAGACATAGGACTAGAGTGTTCTAGTAACATTAAGATGTAATAAATGAGAAGGGAAGGACACATATGGTGCTCATATTCTTTCATTTTACAGTCAAAACACTATCATAAAAAAAATTCTCGTAGCCATGTAGTCCTAAAAACTTATAGATCCAGGATTGCATCACCAGACTTTGCACCATTATCTACATGAATTTTTTTCAATGAAAATTGTTTGCAAAATGGAGTAATGAATTCTAAGACTTTCATGCATTGAGGTCTCAATGAAGAATTAGACATAACTATGAACAGTATATATTTCTAGTTTTTAATTTTAGACTGAGGTTGACTTTGCCAGTTGTCACTCAGTTAAAATAAAAACTCTTAAGCCTTACAAATCTCACAGAACTCAACAGAGAGCTGGCATGGCTTACATTGGCTAAGTTAGGTCTATAATGAAACAAATCAGTTTTAACATTTACAAATATGTAAGAGATCATTTCAGATTCTTGCACACTTATTGTCTTCTCTAAACTAGCCTATGAGATCACAATCTCTCCTTACGTGGTTTATTTTGCAAAGTGTTTAATCAAAATAAAACAGGAATTTGATCTCTAGTAATGGAAGACAATTTTCTGAAGATGAGAGTTCTATGCAATTCTTTGTTTATTGATAATAAATAAGCACAAAGACTTCAGTGATACATAAGTTCAACATATTCCTCTAGTAACAAGAAAGATGACGATTCATTTTTTGAGGTATATGTGGATCCACATTTTCTTTTTTCCAAATACCCCTCCTTGAGTTGTTATGATGGATCTTCTGAGCATTATGAAATAGTTCAAGCATCCAGCCTGCAGCATATAGCTAAATGCAGTTTTGCATTAAGATAAATTCTAATGGTCTTTCTACCGTAGAGTTATATTCAACCCAGCCTTGATCAACGACTGCTACATGTTTGCACAGTTCCCCTCCAAGTTATTTGCAGCAGAAGTGTCATGAGAGGGCTGCGAGCTGCCAAAGTCATGACTTTTTCAAGAATTCATGTCCTGTGCAGTCACTTTTGAGTGAGTCTTTTAAAATTGATGGAATACCTGGAGAGGATGATTGTCCTGGCATTTTTTGGAAGATGTGCAGAGGAAGGGACAAGTCTGACAACTGCTCCATCTGGTCAAAGGTTAGAGACGTGCTCATTCCAGTAGTGTGAGAGGTTAAATAAAGCATATGAATTAATACCCCTGATTAGGTGGCTGGGCTAGCATGTGCAGACCGTACAGAGAAAGAGTTGCCTCTAAAAGCAGTATGTAACTATATGCATGTTCAGTTAGGATAAATTTTGTTTACATCAAGGTGATGTGAATACCCTGCTGTGCCAAAACTTGTGAACTGCCTTCCTCATGACACTAAGAAACATTTTCACACATTTTGGAGATTCCTAATCTTTTAGAATTAAGCTATCTCTTGGGTCACTTAAGCTCAAAGGCAGGTTGGTCTTTTACATAAATGTTTAATGAATTTTACCCCCTGTGAAAATCATAAATTTTCCAGTCATTCTTATAGTATTTTTTTTTCTCCTGAAGCAGATAATTGCTGCTGAGTGTATTAATTTTTGCTTCCTACTTTGAAGAGATGGCATAAATATATGAAAAAAAGAAATCAACTATCTTTGGGGTAGGTTCTTATTTGTTTTCTACTGGTTTTCAGTGCTCAGATTTTTCTACATGCAAATTTTAAACAAAACACTGGAATATCTCCCACACCTTAATTTCAGCTTGTGCTATTGGCAATCTGCTGTGTTTTGGCTAGTTACATAAGTCATATGGCACTGTTTATGTTAAGTCATATAGCTTTCTTAGAATCAGGGAACATAAAACAGGACTGCACAAATATCAGCAAGCTTGTTGTCATTATTTGTGATTACCGCAGAAATTAAGCTTAACCAGAGGTAAATAAGGAATAAAATTCAGAACATAAAACCTGCATTAACTTCAGTGATGTATATGTGTTAAATCATTAATCTCAATGAATTAAGTATCTTAAATGAGCATATTAATATCCATTCTACATACAAAATTTGAACAACATGATATGTTGTCTAGATTATTATGGTTGTAAAACATTACTGTTATTGGCACTACTTATCCTTCAATATATTTAATTATAAATATTTAATTTTATATATTGTGGTTTCTTGTAATTTAATTTTGCAGATATGGCTGCTTGTACCTAAAATCATCCTTCTACTTGCAATTTCTTCCTTCAAGTAATTTAATTACTATACAACACAGGTGGTTTTACTCCTAAAATTAATTTGAAAAACTTTATACCTCCCAAAAACATGCTCAGAAGTATGTTCTTAACTAGGAAATAGTGTCAATAGAAACAACAGTTGGCTTAGGCTAATAGGCTGTCACATTAATGCTGAGGCAGAGCCAAGACATTTATTTTCAAAGTTGAAAACATTCATCTTATGACAGTGCTCTATTATGATGACTTCATTCCTATAATGTTAAGAAATTGATGAAGAGGTAATTGTTTTATCAGATGAATTGTGCTGCAAGAGAGTGACAGATGTTTGGTCTAATAGTATTCATTTGCTTCATCTAAATTGACCTTATTTATCCAATCAGGTGCTAGATTAAATTTTCAAGTAAGTCACACTATTGGGACTCTTCATCATAAGGTTAAGTGAAAGAAAAATGATAGTGGAATAAAAGATGAAAATGTTGGTCATCTCTTTCCTATTATAATGGCATTTGGTCTTCTTGCTGCATTATAAAATAAGTGTTTTAAGGTTTAGGGTTCATTTTATGTGCAATATATAATTTACATCTAACTTCCACAACTGTGCTGAATGTATCAATTTTCTATGCATCAATGGACCAGTCAAAAATATCAATATGGTAATTAGAGAAACAGCTTATCTTAGATGAATTGTTGGTTTAGACCATTAACTTCCATAACATGACATTATGAAATTTTACAGTCAACAAATAGTTTAGTGTTGCAAAATGTTCTCGAGCTTACCAATATGGTACAAGCTAGAAACTGAGGTTATTCAGAAAGGCAAAATATACCTATGCTAATTCACTTTTCTTCTTGATTACTCCTCCTTTAATTTTTGTGGAAGGAGCATTATTTTTTAACAAAGAAGATAGAAGGTTTTACCCAAGTCCATTTTTTTTTTGTTTCTCAATAATATTCAGATTTAACTTTGTATGTTTTCTTAAAGCCATGACATCCTGGTGCCCTAAAAGTAGGGGGTGCTTGTTTACAGTCCCACTGTGGCCAAAGGAGAAAGACTGGCTCCACAGTGCAAGTGCAGAGAAAGCTAGTAAAAGTGTTCTCCATCTTGCTCAGAAGTCTATTTCCACCTAGAGACTACTGAGGAAACCTAGAGTCTGTCTTCTTAAATGAAGCACCTAAAATAGGATTACTTAAGGCTTGTTTTTCACATATTTGAATTTCAAAGTTTTTTCCTCAAATGGCCACTTCACTGTAGGAACTTTAGCTCCTACAATGAAAGTAAGAATTGGCAACAGTCCCAATAGCCCATACCAGGTTTTAACTTCAGAGGTGATGCTGTTCAGAAAACTTTGTAAAGTATAGCTGTTGCAATTTTTTTTCCTTTTAATCCCTTAGGGGGAAGAGTTAATCTAATACACTGAAATTTTAAAATCACATTACACTGTCAGAAGCACGTTTCTATTTCCTCAAGGCATTCTTACTGAGATGTTAAATTCACTGTGAAGTTTAACATTTAGCCACTTGTTCTACATGACAAACGGAGATGGAAATTGTTATCAGGTCCTCAGAAATAGCACATTTATAAAAGTACATTTTGAGTTTCTTTAGTAAGCAGACTAAAGAAACTAATCAATTTTTTTGTTCTTGGGTCACTTAAAGCTATGGATTTTATGAAGCTCTAAGAGCCTGTTTTGCTTTATTTGTGTGAGGATGCCTTAAATCAATATTTATCTTTAAGGAGTCTTTGAGTTGCAGTTTCTATAATGCAAGTTTCATGTCAAAAAAATATAATGGTTTTGCTTTCTAATAAAGAAAGAAAAGTGATTTAAAGAAAAAGAAAAATATTACAAACATAAAAAATGCAATGTAAAAATAAGAAGCAGAAGCAAAGATCCAGAAAAAGGTTAGATAAGGGGTTTTAAACACATTGTTTAGTATGAAGAAAAATGAATATGAGTTTAAGTAACATCATGATGCAGGAAAAAAATCTGAAACAGCACAAAGACAAATAACATTAAAGCCATAGCAACAAATTTAAACTAGTTTAAAATAGTACTTTCTGTACTATTGTTATGCTTTTTAGTACCATTTTAATGCAGTTAAATGAGATCAGTATGAAACCCTCCTTCTTCAGACCTCAGGCAGAGTTTAGTTACTAAGTGCTGTAAAGCCTGAATATAAAGACTGATCACAAGGCAAAGATGTTTTGTTGGAAACGTAAGTCTTTGGCAATTCAAATAACAAAGAAGAAAAAAGCTGCAAGCTGGAAGTTCTTATTCCCACAAAAATTTAGGAAGCCCTGCATCTTAAAGCTGAGGTGAGGTCTCCATATTCTCTCAGCAGCAAGAATGGAGGCAGCTTCTGGAAGCACCAGACCATCTGAAAGGCTTTTTGCTGCTCAAGACTCCTGCTGTTTTACTGCTGCTGGCTGACTTCTTCCTTCTGGGGACAGCTGTGGGACACCTGTGACCTGCTGTCTGTAACTCCACTTCATCCCCCTGCCGGTGCTTATAAGCTGCACTTCGTTTCACTTGACACCTTTGTCTCTAACCTCACCAGTGTAGTACGGTAACAATAGCAGCTGGAGTATCATAGTTTCTGAACTTAGACATTCCTCGAAAGAGGAGGAGGAACTTACAGGTTTGCTCACAGAGCACTCTCCACTTTTTAGCACATTCAGATTATTTAGTATTATTTCAGTAACGTAAAGATTACACAAGTCCACTCCAACAATACTCACTAGTAAAAAAAAATACATTAACTACAGTCTGTATTTCTCAAAGTTAAAGAGAGTTGCATTTGAATATCATCTATTCCTATTTGACATAGTAATTTGGGTTTTAGCAGTGATTTGATCCAAAGAAAATTTTGCAGGTTCTACAAGAAAAATAGTTCTTTAAAAAAAGCCCTAATAAAGCCACTGTAGATGTTGAGACTGCTGTGAAAATGGCCACTGTACTATGTAATCCAGATCTAAAGAAAAAAAAACACTCCTAGAATAAAGGGGAAAATTAAGGTGAAAAATACTACTATGGTTTAGGATTAAATTAATTTTTCATAGCATATGATTAGACTTGAATATCTGATCCTCTTCTATTAGGAAAATGAGTATGTGATTGATGGAAAGTGAACATTTTAATATACACCCCCCCCCAGATCATGGCAAGATACTTTTCTGGGTTCTCTGAATTATCTTCTGCCCCAAAGCATATTCATAAATCATTCAATGCTGATGTAAAAATGGCTGGTTTCCACAGAGGCCCTGGCTGGTTTCTGAGGCCCTGGAATGACACTGTAGAATGTTTTATTAAATAAAACTTGTTACAGATTAATCAATCTGAAAAATTTATTCTAAAAGGAATACTGAAACACTTGCTAACCTTGCACAGACAGTGGAAATTATTATCTATTCACAGGTTTCAAAGTAGTCTATGTTTATCACAAAGCTTCATCAACTTATCAATTAAACTTCAAAAAGTTAACAGAAAGTAATTTGCTGAAACTCGCTGCTATAGCAAAATATCTGGACACAATGGGAGAACCATAGTGTAAAGAAAAATTATAAAATCTTGAAGGAAATATTTCTTATTATTGTGATTGTACTAATGTCTTAAATAGTTTTGAGACCTTTATAGGAAAGAAGTCCCGGAATTTTATTTCTCTATTTCTTTTCCAGAATTTTCTAACTCCTTATACCTGGTATAAATAATAGCTCTCTCCCTAGACAGCTATTTTGGATGAAGATCTAGTGAACACTGTATACAGTGTACACTACAAAGTTCTTAGCAACCTATCTATGGAGCTCCAGGAAAATAATCTGAATTCCACAGTTCTACCACAATATGCACTTTTGAGGTCGAGAGGAACTCATACCCTAGGATCAGGAAGAAACACCGCAGACTAGACTCCATTTCTTTAATTTCACAGTGATTTTCAGAGGGATTAAAATTTTAAAAATCTTTCTAATAAGGTTATAAAGAGTAAGAGGAGTTGAATGAGAGAGAAAAACCTTCTGGAAGAAAGAGAAGTGCCTTGTAAAACAATAGCAAAGGCAAAGAGTAGAAAAGAGTAATAATATGAGGACCAGAAAAGAATAGGGAAATCTAAGAGATGGCAGATCGCAGAAAACAGAAGTGAATAAAAAAAACAGATCAGAAAAATCCATCTTTTTTAGAAAAATATTATTTCTCTGGTTATTTTATCTGCATAAACCTGTAGAAAAAAATAAGTTCTTATTTTGCTGGTAGATAATGGGAACACTGAGTAACTAAACTCTTCTCAGTTCAGTTTCCTTTATGAGCTGCACAGCATTTAGTGCAATGTAGCTCCCTGGCTGCAGTTGTTATGTGCTAGGGCAATGATTAAAGCAATGAAATTTAGCAAATGCCCAGAGGGAATCTGCAAGAGACCGAGTGACTGAAACCTTCTTTTTCCCAAGTCTTATCCAGTGCTTAATAACAAATCTATTTTTTCTTTTTTTTTTTAATCTAAGTATTTTTTTTCTAGTACAACTAATGAATTTCTAAGTGCTTGATTGATTCCTACAATAAACCATGCATTCATTTTGCAAATGTGGTTGGAAAACAATGTATTAAAGCATTATCTGGAGAAAGGGAAATTGTTCCTGATACTTTTTTATATCAAAAGGGGATTTTATTACCCCACATTTCAGCTAACATGTCTTACCAAAATGTAGAGAGTCTTTACTTGGCATTTAATTTAAATTGAAATTATTTTCATTTAAATAAATTATTTATCTACATTCAAAAGCAAAAATAGTTATTTTAAATTATAAATAGTATTTGCAAATAATTTAGCACTTTCAGGTCTGTAATTTTGTTCTGCAATTATGTCATGAACAATCTTTAATTTCTCTCTAAAATCTTTCTATATATCTAATTTTCATGATTGCATCCTATTTATAAACCACATCCAACCACTTACAGTGTTCACTTTTTTTGAAAATAGCTTAGTTTTATAGGCCTCACCATTTCCTGATGTAATGTGTTAATACTATTCTTCAAATTTTCAACTGCAGGTCTGCATAATCCTTTTCAAAACATCCCAGAAGTAACCAGTTAATTGTTTTGAAATTAATTCTATGTGTAGCAGGTACAAAACATCAGCAGTTTGCTCTGTAAGAGGAACACTTTTAGTTCTTTTATATTCATTAGCATTTCAAAACCAAGTGAATCTTTGATATCTTTTCCTCTCTTCCTCCTCTTTCCCCAGTAATTTGTTGATATGGCACGCTTGCTAAAAGGAAGCAGAGCATTTGGCTAAGAGACTTCTTCAGAGTATGGTTGAATCATCCTTCTGAAAGGCTGACCCTAAATCAAGATGCAAAAAAGAGGACCCAAAATTGCAGCAGAAGAAAGTTGCAAATGGTAACATGTGGAGTTTTTGCCCTAGCTGATGTGGATGTAGTTGGGTGATGGTGAGAAAGAGGCTGGGATGGTAAAAGGCAGAGATGGAAGGACAGGAACAATTTTCACAAGATCAAGACAATGCATCCAGTTTTAAAACAGTGTGGTGCAAGAACTCAAGTCCTTCTCTCTTTAGAACATAAATAATTCAGCTAGAGGGAAATTTTATAGCACTTTTTCTTTTTAACTAAAATTCAGTTTCCTTGCTGCGCTCACATTAAATTCCCATTGCAATGATTTGGCATTAAAGAGTGGTGTCCTAGCAGTTTTTCCTCAGAAGCAACAAATAGCAAAAGACACCTTGTATGAGTGAACAGAAGCACACAATAGCAAAACACTATGTGCTATTTCCTGAAAAAATACTGCAAATATTGCCATTTAAAAAGAGGGGAACTCTGACGTGTCTTTAAGTTCAAAGCCAGTTACATACATTATTACTTTAATATCCAGATGTTTTCTGTTTTAATCAGATTTTGATGATTTGATGCAATCTCTTTAGTGAAAGTCTGGAGAATTAAAATCTGACATTGAGCTGCTTAAAACCTCAGCCCAGTTACTTGCCAGAAGAGTGGCTAAAACTTACTTTTTAAGATTTTAGTTTTGGTTTTTGCCTAGCAGAAAAAGAATTTTGTAGTTTCATGTCTTGTATATTTGGGGTTTGTAGAAATTCTGAAAACTCAATTTTACAGAGTATTGCTCCACTGAAAAGACATCACAATGAATTTTAATAGCAAAATATATTAAAATATTTTTTACATAAACATGTTATGACATGAATTTCATGAGCCTCAAAAGGAAACTACCTGTTCCTGGCTTCAGCTGATCTTGAAGACAGCAATAAAAGACAATCTCTGAGATACAATATATGTTATGAAAAATTATAAATAAACGTATTTTTCCCTTTCCCTATGGATCCAATAAGCCGGTGTGAAAATTTAGGCCTTGTGTTACACCTTGAATCTAACAGTGAACCACAAAAAGGCAATGAATTTGGAAGTTGAGCCTTCCTCAAGGGCAGTTCCACTTGCTTGATAACAGAACAGGTCTGCTTTTCAAGTCAGTTGGGCATACACCATTGTTTGCAACTGATTTAGGATTCTGCTCTGTGACAGGCACTGCCCTTAAGTTTGACAAAAACTGCATTTGCAAAGGACCCACATAAATGTTTGAAAAATGTAGATACTTGGCCTAGTAAGAGGTATCTGATTAGTGAATGAGAGAGGAGCAACATTTCAAAGTCAGGTTGTGGATAGAGAAGGGTCAGTAAACAATTTTTTATTTATGGAAATTCTAAATCAGTATAGTTTTGTGCTGATCTTTTTTCTGAGATATCATATGTTCAGTAATAAGGTGTGCAGTAGTATAGAATCTTTCATTCAAGAATCCTAAGTATTCAACAGATTAATTAATGTCACATCTTGATAGCACAAAACTGAAAACTCTGAACAGAAAAACAGAAATCTAGTAAATTCTAAATATTTCATTTGACTCAACATGGGAAAAGAGCTCCAAATCCTGTATGTGAACCCTCTTGAATTTGAACATCCCTATAAAGAGAGCCATTTTCATTTTACCTCAGCTTCTTGTACAGAAATATAGAAGTTGATTCCTATTAAATATTTTCAGTGTTAATAAATTCTGAACAACTTTCCTGCCTCTTTTTATGATTTACTTAATTTATTATCTTGAAAACTAGCCTCAAAGAAAATTGAGTTTTATTTAAGGGCTTAAACTTTGTTTAGTAAAATACAGCTCTGTACAGCATCTCTTCTTTCCATGCTCTGTATAATTTTTCATTTCCAAAGGATTTTATCTACTGTGTACACTTCCATGCTTCAGAACTCAGGCACATAAACAATAGAAAAGAGTTTTCCTAATGAATACCATAGGTATGGAAATCCCTCTCACTTTTGTTTTTTATGTGTCATTAGGGCTCCTAGGAAGACTGACAGCATTGCTCAGTTCCAGTTTCAATGTCAGTGTTATTTTTCTGGTTGTGGATTCTTAAAACAATTTTTTAGCACTGAAGCATCTAAGAAATGTTAGCTGCATTCTTGCTGTATGATGAACCTGCACACACAGCTTGTCATGTAGTCATGAATGTAGTGTCTAGTACAGCACTTTCTAAAATGTGGTAATTAATTTTTCACTTAAATTCAGTTACATTACAGCTACATCCCTGCTGCTGTCACAGTTACCTTCTATTGCTTCCCTTTTTTTGCCTTTATCATGAGGACAGCCAAGGATCCTTTCACAGAATACTGTATTGGGCCCTTTGTGATAAGGACAGTTTACCATGCTTCTCAACATTATGTAAGAACTCATTCTTCAGTATTTTGGCTGCTAGAAAAATATTTGTATATGAGACAAACTTATTGTCTACATTATCTCTGTAAAAATTAAAAATAAGAAAAAATTAAATACAATAAATAAAAATATACGGCATCTGTTTATACTGTTCTCTGAACAAAACATATCAAAACCCAAGCTGCATGCTGCTATTAGGTTTTTAAAGGACAGTTCTTGCTGTGTCCTTGCTCAAATAACAGCCTTGCATGACAGCAAAATCACAGCAGCCGGTCTGTAAGCAAGAGCTTAATAATGTGTATTGTCCTGTGGTTTCTAATCTGTCATGGTTCAGATTAGTTTTAAGAATATATCAAAGTAAATTACAATAGCATTCCTAGGAATGGGGGTTTTTTATTATTTGTTTGCACGCTGTTAAAGTGCTTTAATTGGTTTCAGAAATCTGTTGACATAAATTAATTCAATTCATTATGAGGCTTCTAAGAATAGACTGAATTACCTTGTACATTTCTATAGTTAAGCACAGGATGTTATATAGTGAATACATGAAATACTTATTTTGCAGTTTACAAGGCAAAAGCTTTGTGTTACAGACACACACGCACACAATCTGTGCACCTCAGAGGGTTGCATGCATTATGAATTAATAAAAAACAGTAAAGACTTGTTTTGTATTAAAATGCCAAACAATTTGGGGCAAACTGCAAAAGAGAAACTAAAACCTATAATGAAAGCTCTAGTCTAACTCGCAGTTTCTGCTCCAGTCAAATTGTAGCATAAACAGAAAACTGATGCAGTATATTCAGTGGAATTTCCATTAGATCTCTGCTGTGACTGGGAGGTTTATCTGGTAGGTGTCTTCCCAGACAGTGCCTGCTGTAGTGTCCCAAGTTAACAGCTTTGGAAAGAAACCCAGCAACAAAAGATTCTCACTTGGACTGCACATATGTGGTAAAAGTAGCATTGGGACTTCCCTAGGCTATAAATATAACTGGAGGATGGCTGGGGATGGCAGAATGCCAGTAAATTTTGCTTCCCTAGTCTCAGAGTACTGGGTTGTGCCATGATCGTAATTGAACTAGTACTAAAAAGGAACCTTTCAGATTTTCAGTATACCTAAACAGAACTCATTCACATCCTAATTAATAACCCCAAGCAAAATATTTGTCAGAAAAATGCAAATCCACTTAAGATCTAAGGTTATTTTTGCATTTTTTGAGGCTCGATATTTCTCTTCCAACAGAAACTGCTGCTAAGTCTGCTTATTTTTAAAGCAAAAAATGGGAAAGCTGTTGAAAAACATGAAAACACAATTCTTCAAAAGCATGCTTGTTTTCCCCAGCAAATAGGAAAATATGAACCACTCTCCCATTCCTCCAGCTGAAAGCCTGCAGCCCTTTTACATGATGCTGTGCACTCTGATGCTCTTTTGGTCTGTGTGCAGGGTGGGGAGTTGTGATATGACCCTCCCAGGGGCAGATACGTTTTTTGGGTTAGAAGGGAGCTTAAAGATCATCTAATTCCAACACCAACAGGGATACCTTCCACTAGACCAGGCTGCTCAGAGCCGCATCCAGCCTTGAACACTGCCAGGGATGGGCCAGCCACAGCTTCTCTGGGAAACCTGTGCCAGTGCCTCACCACCCTCACAGCAAAGAATTGCTCCCGAGTATCCAATCTAAAACTACCCTCTGTCAGTCTAAAGCCATTCCCCCTTGTGCTGTCACTACTTGCCCTTGTATAAAGTCCGTCTCCAGCTTTCTTTTAGGCCCCATTTAGGAACTGAAAGGCAGTTTCCCTGGAGCCTTCCCTTCTCCAGTCTGAACAACCCCAACTCTCTCAGCATGTCTTCATAGGCAAGGTGCTCCAGCCCTCTGAGCACCTTCATGACCCTCCTTTGGCCTCGATCCAACAGATCCACATCCCCACGTGCTGGGGTCCACAGAGCTGGATGCAGTTCTCCAGGTGGGGTCTCACGAGAGCAGAGTAGAGGGGGAGATTCACCTACCTCGAACTGCTGGTCCCACTTCATTGATACAGCCCAGGAAACAGCTGGCTAGCTCAGGATATGGCTGGCAAGCAGGTAGAAAAGTCATTCTAAGGAGAATTGCAGATCAGCTGAGTAAGACCCTAGACCTCAGGAATGGAGGAAGAATCCCAGCGAGCTCCAGAGTCACCAATTTCAGAACCTTGGGAGGCAATTCCCAAGGGCGAATTGAATGGAGGCAACTAGCAGCATTGCAAAACTATCAATCCCAGATCTATCTTCCCAGGATAGATGTAGAGAAATAGAAGGCTGCCAGGCTCAGAGCTCACCTGCTCCAGGATGTGAATAGCTGCAACATTTGGGCTGACTGCAGGGGGACACAGAGGTCTGCAGCTTGTTGAGCCACACACTGAGCTCAAGGCTTTAATGTATGGTGTGTATATATAGCTGTCAACTTACTTTTCAAGGAAGTTATGGGGGTTAGTCCTTAAAAATGGGTAGAGAAGTCTCCTGCATTTAGGGAGGAAGACCCCTGTGAGGATAAGCACTGCTAGCAGAATAAGCCACTGTAATTTTCAACATGAAATTGAACATGGCATCTTTTTTAACAGCTTGAGCATTAGAAGTCTGGGGGATGAGTGCAGGGAGGCTGGTGTGTCACCTGAAGACTGGTGATATACTCTGAAGGTCTTCAGAAAGGCTGAATGGTTCCATGAGACAATTTTTGGCACTTCATGGTCTTCAGATTCCTTTTACAGCCATCAAAATATTCTGAAGCATGTTGTATTTAGAGAAACAGAAGCTGTTTCAAAGGGACTAATTATCAAATATGCTGTTTTCCCTGAAGCCTGTTTCAGTTCATGATGCTCTTTAGGGACCAGGAGAACCTACATGTGAGGTTTAAATATAACTGCAACCACATTCTTCAGGTTCTTCTTTGGGCAGTGAATGAAACTGCTTCAGAGAGGCAGGTGTATTCTCCTAGGACCAAGCAGAGCATTTAACGGGGAATAAGTAATTCTGCTGTCCTCTAAGTGTATTACAGCCCTGTTTCTTTTGGGTTAAGGCTATTTTAGACAGGAGAGCTGGTAAGAAAAAAGTATGTAAACATTTGTGGAAAGGCTTTATAGGAGGAGTACTCTTTGTCAGATTTTATTTTGGGCACTAAAACTGTGAATTTCAGGAAAATTAAAAGACTTGAGGAATTTATCCACACCACCTTGTTGAGAGTTTAGGCAGCTTTGCAATCAAGGTTACATAGATGTAAGACAAGCAGTGGCTCCAGGACATTCTTTCATCAACTATAATGATATCTTAAGAAATAGGGAAAAAACAAAATATAATGTTGATGGACCAAACTTCACCATTTTCTTCAAGTTATTCTAGGTTCTTCGTGGGTTATCAGTTTCCAAACTAAAGCTGAATTCTTCTATGTAAAATGTATTGGCCTAAAATATCTTAATGGAAAAAAATAGGAGTGTGATTTCTAGCCGTGTGAAGAAGACAGGAGAGAAATGAAATAAAATCTGTAGCTTTCAGCAAGGTATTCTAATCCAGCTCATTGCTGTGCCTCAAAATCTTTATCATGCTCAAGTTTCTACAAGGAAATTAAGAAATTATTGTCAAAAAGAATCATGTGCTGAAGCCATGTTATTTGAGTGTTCAGAACACAGCTTTTTAATTAAATGTTGCTTGCACATTATCTATGCAATGTCCATCCTGTGAAGGCTAACAACTCAAGACAATTATAGCAAAATGTTTAAATGAATCATATGAAAGTTCAAATGGATTCTGAAAAAGCAACTTGAAATCATATTTGGGGGTTTTTTTCTGTTTTTCTTACTCTAATGTGAAAACACCTACGTACTATTTTGCGATTTTAAGTTTTATAGGAAAAAAAGTGAAATGCATCTCAAACTACAAAGTAATTTGGGTTTAATATATGTACATTTACTATAAGGACATTTACATTTTAAAAATGTAATTCTTTTCAATATACAGTGAAGAGAGTTTAGATTATAAGAACTTTATACAAAGCTTTAATACAAAAAAGTCTTTCTATTGTGAAGCTCTGATGTGATTTATTCTTGTTTTGAAGGCTCTAAAACAAATCATACTTTGGATTTTTTATCCTTCCTGACTGCTCTATGTGCTGGCAGGGCACTGTGCTCATTTCAGCTGGAATATTTCATAATGGTTGTTCAGTGCAAAAGAAGAAAAGCCTTTACCAAAGTATTTCATTTTAAGGAATAGTGCAGTAAAAAATAAATTATCTACTCACAGCTAAAAGGAAACTTTTCAAAGAAAAGGCAAATTTTGCTGTATTTAGGGCACCCAGTACAATGCTGGTCTTCCTGTGATCTGTGTAAATTAGGAGCAATTTCACTGCCACTGAAGCTGCACAAGTTGGCAAGTTGTTTCAAGATCAGACTTATTATGATGAACAGTAACACATTAAAGTTAATGATGACATTTCACTTGACATTTGGTGGTTTATAGTTTCTCATTCAGGCCATTCCAGATAGTCTGTATCAATGGATGTGGTAAAGGGTAAAAAAGACTCTGGAATAGTGATACTTGTAAAGGTCATCATGATTTCTCTGCATGTTGAAGAACATTTGTTTAAATTAAATATGCTGTTATAGAACATCCTTTGCATATTGGGACCTACATAATTTCTGAGATACTGTTTAGATTACGCTTTCCAGTGGGATGAATATTTGAGCGATACTGTTTTCCTTCCTAAGCTGGGAGGCACTAGCAATCTTTCTGCTTGTATTTTTCTATCTTTATGTAAGCCATCACTTTCAATGCAAAGTCTCATTAAGTCCACCCTAAAATTTGAAAAAAACCCAGTATCTCCTTCTTATTTTGAAACCTACATTCAAAGGCATCAAGCAATTGAATTATTGCTTGAACAACCATATTGATAGCATTTAAATCTTAACATATAGTGAGCCTGAACAAGATCTTATGTTTGGACTACATGTAAACTAGTCTGGATACAAATCAATAGTCTATATCCTCTTATTATATTTCTGGAGGTGTGACAGGCATAAAACAAAAATGCAGGCATTCCTGCCACATGTTAGGAGCTCTTCTGAATATGTGACAGTACAAGGTTATGTAATTTCTTTTTCCATAATTTTTTGTGTGACAGAAGAGAAAGAAAAAAAAAGATGAAGTGTAGAGTAACAAAACAACCCATCCAGTTCAAGTGTGATAAAGAGTATTCTTTATCTAGTTTAGAAAATGCCCTGGATGAGTTATTCTCAAGGCAAAAGGTAGCCTAGAGGACACAGAGTGGGTAAACCTGAATTAGTGTGCAGTGTTATCAGTGAAGTAATTTTCAAGTGAAATCTGCTGATATTTCTGAGGGATGAATATGCCTCCTCTTCTTTCCAAAGAAGTCCACTTTGCAGACAGTAATGCAACAGTCACAGCTAGGACAGTTAGCAAGACTCTGACCCTATATTTATGTAAACTCAACTCAGATTTCACTCAAGAATTGAGTGTATCTCAATAAGATACACTCAAATGAGTATATCTTATTAAGGCCTAAGTATAGTTACTCAGCCACAGGATGTGGAATCCCCTCTTCTGAGTAAAAATCAGGTTTCCTTTTCTCTGACAAGGTTTCAGTGTAAGCTTGTATTTCTTTTTTCTTAGTTTTTCAGCTCTCCTTTTGATCTTAAATCTTTCTGTAGAAGCTCCTGACAAGAATTCAGTGGTTAGTTACCCAGCCTTAGCATATGACGTTGCATTGCTTCAGGGCCCATACTGCTGTGTGTAAAAAAAAAAAGTGAATGTCTCTCTTGTTAATATTATCACTAGAAGAAAAGTTCTCTAATCTATTTAAGAAGAGCAAATAACATCATGGAAAGGTCTCATTTTGGGCAGAAAGTTTGAACTAGGAAGAGTCGTGTACATATAATTTTCTTATTTTGAAGTTGAAGGACCTTGTAAAAAAAGAAGAAGTGACTGCATCAGCTGAAGTGATTTTTCTAAAGGGAAATGTCAACACTCTTGGTGGTTACTCTGTACCAAGAATAAAAAGTTTCTTCTTATCTCCAAAAGTACTGGAAATGCATTTCCTTAACTTTTTTTATGGTTAAATGTTCCACTGAGTGCTGCTTTTTGTTGAAGAAAGGAGCACAGCTTGAGGACTTTGATCATTCTACTCTTACAGGATGATCACCATAGACCATTCACAGAACTGTTAATATTGTTCAAACATGATAATGTTTTACATCCTTTTCTGGGTTGCTACAATAGTTTTCTTGAATCTAAGCAAGTGTGGCGAGGATTTCTTTTTCCTTTGTGTTATTCCTCCTGCAAGTAGACAATTGCATGCCACAGTAACTGCATGAGGCCTTTGGCTTTCCTGTTGCTTTCCCTTGTTCTGATTATTCCTTGAGATGTGTGGGAGGACACGTGATGGACCTTTTCCCTAGGATGTTTTATTGAAAAGAAAAGAGCAGTAAGTTGCAGATTATCTAAAGACTTTTAAGCTCTTCAGTCTTTAATGTCAGACTGGGTTAATTATTGGACATTCATCTCTTCAGCTGTTTATCTGCAGTATCTTTTTGCTTTCTCAACATTTTGACAGATTATGGGTAATTCTTCATGTGCTTTATCACATGACACTCCAGACTCTGACAAGCAAATCATTCTATTACTTCCAAGTGCTCTTGCTGATAATTCCAGCCTGCTTTTTGGCATGTATACCCAGACCAACAGCTGTCTTCCAGCTTTCTTTTGCAAGGTCAATTTTAAATTTTCAATTTCATTTGCTTTTCATTTACTTCTATGTCATAGCTTACTAGTATTTCACTGAATATTTTAAATTCTATTATTGCCCACAGTGTTTTTGTTTATTTAGGAGTTTTAGTCCAGGCAAGACCCAAAAAATAGTTTTTATATTACTTAATGACTTTATATCATTAGTCAAAATCTTTTTATTATATTGTCAATGCCATTGTTTTGTACTATATTATGGTTTGTGTACTGTTATGCCTTTATCTCAGCAGAGAGAAAAACAACTACCAAACTTGTAGATATTTTTGCTATAAATCTATTTACATGGATGTTAAAACTACATAGATATAGGATAAAGATCAAATTAGATTTCTTGCTTGTGACTTAGGACGTGCAAAAACTGTGGAAAATCAAATTCACTAATATTGTGTGTGGATATCAGAAATGAAGGCGTTCTGTGTCTCAGCAATGGTGCTAATATTGTCTGTGTTTGTATAATATTTATTCATTAGGCATTTGATTGTTGTTACCTGCTATTGGAAGAATTAAAATATGAAAATTATTTACTTCCACTACCAATAAAGACTGTATTTTGAAGAAGAGCCCAAGGCAAGAAGCATTGGAACTGTATTTCTCTGGGAAATATTGGAGAATTCTGTAGTATTCGTGATATTGAGTCCTGAGACTCCGCTTTTTGTTTAAATACAGTACAGAAAATAAGTGCAAGTGAAATAATTGTCAGATTATAATCTGAAAAATCTAAATTTTACTGCAAGTTCCTGGCATACATGGATGTAGAAAAAATGCTATTTAGAAGGCAAAAGCAACCCACTGTTCTCTCTTAAAGGAAATGCGTCACAAAACAATTACATTTTAACATCTTTTCTAGGATTAGATAGCACACTCAAAAACTGAAAATGCCCTTGCATGATAAGACTGCTTCACTCCATGTAAGTACACTTCATGGAGTATTGGAAACAGCAATTCCATCCAGTGACAGGTTACATTGCACACAAATACATCTTTCAAAATAAAATAATTTTTAAAGTATTAATTTCTAGAAGAGACTATTGTTTTTGACAATTGAGCCTAACTATTTTACTTTTCTTTGTTTTGTCCATTTGGGTTTTTCTAAACGTTGCTCAGACAATATGCCTCTTTATTTCTCTCTAGTGACTGAAGCATTTATGGAGACTTATTTATGGGTTAAGTACTGCCCTGAGCTGGTGGATTTTGGTGTAGAAATACACATCCTTACAGCCTAAGGGTCTGGGTTCATGGCTAACAAGAAATTCCACAAGGCTTCATGAGAAGCATAAATACCATCTTAATGTAGGTACAAATAGCCACTAGTTATTGGTCACACCTTAAACAGGATGGCTCGTGGCATTCATTTTCATTAATTTTTAGCCTTTTTTTGGGATGGAGTACCATAGGTTCATGCAGAGGAAAAAATTGTTATTTAATGATTTGAGATTTCTTGTTTAATGATCATGTTGAGAACATTGAAAACACAAATTTGCCCAAATCTCTTAAAGAGTTAGCACAAGTGCAAAATAAAGATCTTATTGTTTCTGGTTAGGACAGTCTGCAGTCTAATTTTTTTTTAATTAAAAAAATTAGATTTCTTTTGCCCAAAATGATGATGTCATATGTGTTTCTGCAAATATGCAGGGAGCCTTATCTGGGACTTCTGTCCAGTCTGTCTGTTGGTAATGGTGACATCAGGCACTGGTGGACACCTTTCGCATAACTTTCCCAGAGCAAAAATATATTTCTGATCATCTGGCCCATTTGGGTTCTGGACATTCATCATGAGGGAACTCGATCTCATGGGTCTCCCATTGTAGACCAATGTCCTGCTGCTATATTCTGACTCAAGAGGAGTTTTAAGAGGGTTTTCTGTTTCCTAGGTTCCAAGCTACTGTAGGAGAAGTGGTCAGTTCAAGAGGTTCCTGGTTCCTTGTCCTAGTTAACTGTGCTGACGTGGGCAAGTGTAGCACTACTACTTAATGCAGATGTGCCAGTATCCATTGTGCTGGTTGTTGTGTATGAAAATTATCTCTGTGGGGACTTTCAGGCAAAGGAGTCTTAGGTACTCTAGTTCTACAGCTGATCTCTGTTCCTCATGGAAAGCCTCTGGAAAAACCACTGCCCACAGCACATTCATGATGACTGATGCACTTAGCAGAGCCCAGCTGCTGTTGACAGGCATGTGAAGAAATGCCTGCCACTCCTTCACCAAGCAGTAAGGGAGCAGGCCTGCCCAGCTCCTGGCCAGGGTCTCCAGGGCTGCCTGGTTTGGTGCTGCTTCACCTCCTCACCCATCTAGCAGCACTAACCAGTGCTGAGTGTCATGAGTAAGGAGAGAGATTTGGCAGGAGAGGAACAGGGCTTTTTGGAAAGCAGTATGTAGTTGTATGAGAAGCATGTGAAGATGGAAATAGGAGACCCGTGGGCACCAAAAGGCATTTTACTGAAGGAGTAAATGGAGACAGAATAGACAATTCTAGCAGAAGAAAGGAAAAGATCTCTCTCCAAACACACAGCTACCCTTGGTTTCCACAAAGTTTTCCATATTCTTCCCCACCCTTGATTTCTTCCAACCGTACACACTCCTCCTTTTGCTCTCCACCTGATTCAGACAATCACAATATTTCCAAATTTGGCAAAAATCTTCCAGTAACTATATTCCTTCCATGCCTTCTCCCTCCTCAGGCCAGGCCCCTCGCACCCTTTCGCACTGTTAGAAAACCATGGTGACAGTTCCAGATCACCCATAACACCTCTCCTCTTTCCTCTGCCCAGGGCACAGCTGCTCAAACTGCCTGCAAGAATAAGGACGCCTGCTCTTTAGGGCAGTCAGTAACAGTCAGCAGCAGTCAGCTTTGCCTGCACCTGTGGCAATGTTGAGCTGCGCCAGCTCTCCCATTTAACCACCCTGCCCCGCCTCCTCCTCCTCGGAGAGGGCTGTCCAGTGAAAAGTCCCCCTGCATGGCTCCCAGCTGGCAGCTCCTGGGCTCACAGCACACTCCCCTGACTTGTTATTTGGCCACATGGCACCACAAGCAAGAGATGGCCTGCCAGTGGTACCTGGCAGACAAGCAAACAGCAATCACATATCAGGGGTTGAATGTTAAGTTGAAATTTTATATTTCATGTTAAGTTAACCCTCATGTAAAACACAGGGTCACACAAAATGCTGTCAGAATATTTTAATTTTCAAGAGATTTCTGCCTTTTGAAAGTAGCTTGTTTGCTACTTTCATTTAGTCATTTTGCAATGACTACACGAGTATCTGTGCTCCTCTCCTCTATGACCCACTCTTCAACCCTCGGGAAAAAGGTGAAGATCTTTTTCTGATTGATGGTATCTATAATAAGAGTTTTAAAACACTATTTCAGCATGTCATTGTAAAATCTAGGCATATTCACCTTTGGCTCAGGGCTCAAATGAAGCAATAATAGATCTTGGTTAAATCCTGAGATTTCTGTCTTTGCATTCATATTATTTTTTTAGTGCTAAGTATACTCTGTAAGTAATAGAAAATTAGTCTTCTTCAGAAAATAGGAACTTCAGATGGTAAATGGGGAGCAGGCAGACAAGTCTCGGGAGTCAAACCAGCACTTCTATATGGAGAAAAGGTGACTGAAATTGAGAAAGGCTCAGGACTACCTCAAGCAGCATTGTCTTTTACTGCCCTTGTGCCAAGCTGCCCAAATATTGTCAGTGCTGCTTAAAAAACCCTCTGTTTGCATAAACTGGATGGAGGCTTTAGTTTATCGGGTGAATTCTCCCCAGACTGTTTGTTTTGAACAAACTCAGTCCAAGTCAGAGCTCCTCTTCTCTGACAATAGCTCCTATTTGTTACCCCACCAAATCATGAGTGGCTCCACCCAGCAGCTACAAGTCCTCTGCAAATGACTCCGTGGTGAAGATCATGGGATCAGGCAGCAGGAATCCCTTCTCTCGGTGGAGGTGGGATGCACTCTGCTACAGAAGACAAGAGGAGTCAGATTGAGAAGGGAGAAGAGAGTAGGAACCACGGAAGAAAACAGGCAAGGGTGAGGAAAGCTCATGAGCACACACAGCAGCTGGGGGTGGATGGGAAAGTGAGGGAGCAGAGGCAGAGAAAACAGTAATCAGTAAGAGGGAAAGAGGTGAACAAAGTCTGCAGGAAGAGATAGAGGTGATAGCAAAGTGAAAAATTAGAGGAATCAACACAGTTAGAGTGTCCAGAGCAGATATTCAAGAGGGAGTTCCAGTGGATGATGGCAGCACCTGCAGTTACACCCCACAGCCCTGATATCCCACACTGTGTAGCTTGGTGTGTTGCAGCTTTTTTTTTCCCTTTACTGAGTACAGAAGATTGGAACAAACAGGAAAAAAGTGTTCCCCTACACTAAACATGTAACTTCTCCACCCAGTCCGTGGCACACTTTGCACCCTTTGAAGGGGTTTTCACTCTTACTTTGTCCCCACTCCCAAAGCACCATTTATTCCAGCCTTCCATCCCTGCAGACAGGCAGGGAGCATTGCTGCATCAAGGTGGGCACAGGATCTCAGTGTGCCTCTTGCTAGAAGGGCTCCAGTTTGTGTTTCATGTCAGCCAACTTCTCTGGCCACAAGAATCTGCTAGTTGACCTTGAGAGAGAGGCAGCCTTTTTGACCTCCTTAACTGCAGGCCCTTCCCAGGATGTGCCTTACCACAATTTTTTAACTGTATTTGTTGCCCTGAATGAATGGTCACACACGTGCACACTTGTCCAATTCATCTAAATTCATATTTAATATTGTACTGGCTTAAATATGTAAATAAACCAGATTATGGCCAACACCAAAAGTGTACATTCCTGCTTGCATGAAATGGGAAGGGAATCCAATAATGGACTCCAACCTTGGAGTGTACTAGGAATCAGATTTCTTTCTGAGCTGTCATGTAGGATTTTTGGGGTTTGCCTTTGATGTGAAAGCTGATGGGCTGACTCAGTAGCTTTTCCCTTCCTGATCATTTTTAGCTGACATCCACCTGTGCCTGAAGAACAGTGACCTGCTTAGCCACCTGAGATAGCCAAACTGGGGAGGTCTCAGCACCTGTTTCCTCCCCACACCACTTTCATCAACATGGATCCCTTTTTCCCTCCTGATTCTATTCTTGAATGGGTTCAAACTGCTGTTCAATGCAAGTGTAATAAAGAGGTTCTCTTATCTGCTCCTTCTTTAGGGATTTTTCCTACTTTGCACTCCTGTTGGTTTTTTTCACATGGCATTTTTCATTGGTGTAATCCTCCTGCCTTAAATGGCTTTCCTGTGAGATCACATTGCTCTCAGAACCATTACAAACACTGTAAATTGCACACCATAAAAAGCCTTCATTGTATTACACCTTCTCAAGCACACAAGATTCAGATTGCTTTTAACATTTTAGAGAAACCATGCGCCATCTGGGGCAAGGGCGTCAGACTGCTTTGTCTGAACCTGCTTCCCTCTTATTTATTCTCAGTTTCATGCCACACTTCCCTGGTGTTTCATATACTGGGAAAACAATAATGATAAAAAAATACTCAGAAGGTATGAAATGCCAAGATTAATTTTACTGTGGCAGTTTTAATCTCTTCCCTTTTGCCCTGCATATTTATGAAGTTTATTAAAAATCTTTGCTAATGCACAGATTAACATTAGGTTGCTCACTGAGTACTCAAGCCCTCTCATTATGAATGAATAGCTAAACTTAATCCTCTGAAAACCAAGTAGTGCAAAAGTCAACACCCGTGTCATGAATCTATAACATTGCCTCTTTACACAATGCTTGATGTGTATTCAAGCTTTTACCCTCATTGATGCTCAAGACCTCAGACTTCAGGGTAAGTCGAGTACTTTACTAACATAGATTTGTGCTTAGATCAAATATAACACAAAAGGCTATCTACAGTTTGTCTGGAATTAAACCTAGCCATATAACACACAAAGCTATCCACAGTCTGTCTATAGTTAAACCTACTCACACAAAGCTTATCACCCTCAGCAAACCATTATATCTTATTTTCTTTTGCCTCCATGACTTTTCTCAAGAAATAGTAGAAGGAAGATGAAGGACAATACTGATCAGTTTGCCACATGCATCTTGATGTTTTCTGTGGCTGGAAGAGACCGTATATATTTATTTCAAGACCAAACACAAAATAAATGCCAAACAGCAATGAACACCAAAACTGTTTATTTCAGTGCTACTTGGCAAGCCTTTAATAGAAAGCAAAGCCTGAGTCTAGCCACAAGAATGAAATTTCTATATGAAAACCAAAGGATGCAAAACACAAACATAACAACATGAAAGTAGGATTGCAGGAACACTGAAAAGTGAATGCCTTAATACACATTGCTTAAAAAAAAGTTTATAGTTTTATCCTGAGCACTTGTTGACAACTCCCAATACAAATGCTATAAATTCCCTTTTCCTGGTTAGGGGTAGAATTGAGGTACACATAGACCACAACTGTAAGTTGCTGACATCATTGTATACTTGTGGCTTTGAAAAAGTTTGGCAAACTCACTTACAGTGTTATGAATTCATCAGTTCTTGTAGACTCAACAAAGGTTATTAGTTCTTGGGAAACTTCCCTACACTACCTTCTCAGTGTACATTTTTCCTCTCCCCAGCCAGATGTGGTTTTCTACCCAGACCAATAGATACATGTCATTCTCATTCATGCCAAGACCTCCAAAAATAACCCCACAAAAAGAGCCATTTATGAAGTAAAATTGTAGTAGAAAATTGTCATGGTTTAAAAATTCCTTCTCTTCTTTCAGATTTATTTATTTTATATATATATATATATATATGAATATATATATATGAATGAAANTATGAATGAAAGTATGCAAACAGAGAGAAAACAAGTGTTCATGTGTGGGCAGTGTGTTTATATGTACAGTGTGTTTTATTCATGTTTGAGTACACAATTTAAAGAGGCTAACATATTTTGTATGGCTTTATAATGATCTGTTTTGGTATTCTATCCATTCTTCAGCCTCACACCAATGAATAATCAACAAGGGATTAAATTAAAAGCCAAACAACATCTCCTGCGTGTGCTGGAGGAAGTCAATGCCTCATTCTGCACAATGTGGATGTGCCCTGTGTATGAACTTGGCACATTAAAGCCTATGAGTTGAATGCTGATTTTTTTTCCTATGGTGGGCTCTATCCAACTCCTACTAATGTCAGTGGGCACCTTTTCACTGACTTCAGTAGTGCTTTCAGCAGATTTTTAATCTCTTTGATTTTAATAGGAATGTGAAGAAATCATAAACCTAATGTTTGACCAGGTCTTTGATATGAAGTGGTTTGCACCCATGAAGTTAATTTACTCTTTACAGAATTTAAATTCAGAGCTCAAATAAATGTTATTTGCTGATACATAAACTGTGTTTATGTAAACTGCTCAATGGTACAAAAATGTATTCAGCAAATCTGCTCTGGTCTTTACAACGATGTGTTTTCTGAAAGTTAAAGGCTATTTCTTAACAAGTGAAAAAAGCTTTCACAAAAAGAAAATATGTGTATTTATTAATTTATTCATTATGAGTCCACTTAGAGATCTGGAAAAAATTTAAGGTTTTTAAGCTTTTCTTTTTTTTAAAAAAGTGTTGTGCTAACTCAGTCTTAAGACTGCAGAAAATCTGAACACATATATCCATTTATATCCATTCACATCTATTAAGTTAAAGCTTTAATATATTTTTTTACAAGGCAAAACTACTTAGAATATAAAGAACCTGAAAAAATAAGTTCATCTTAGTGACAAATATCAAGAAATGGGTTAAATCACCTGTTCAGTTGCATGGAAGACTCTGATCCTCTCTCCAGTTAATACCACTGACATGCAGGGCAATAAAAATTAAACAATTGGATTGTAATGATTTATTCTCAAGTTCATATTCAGAGTTTCAGCCATGTGCCTGCCATTAATGTTAATAGGGGTTACACAGCCAAAGCCAATTTAATCAAGAACATTTTCCAGACTTAGAAACCTGTCATATGACAGAACATGCATTTTTGTTTTACTAATGAGATTATGGTTTGCAGTAGAAATTCACTGTGTCTTAATGTGAGCAAAAAGAAGTAGGAGGAAGTGTACACAACAGATGCTGGGAAGATTGTTATTGCAAGGAATGAATTTTCACCACCATGCAGGTTTTGACTGGGTAATTTTCTTCCTAGTAGCTGGTAGAGTACTGTGCTTGGAATTTATGATGAAAATAGTGTTGATAACAGAGGATCACAGAATTGCAGATTGGGTAAGTTTAGAAGGGACCTACACACTCATGTTTGAGTTGTTGATGGGCAGGGATTACATTAAATGAAGGAATTTTCAACTTCTCACACCACCCCACCAGTGAGGAGGCTGGGGATGCAAAAGAAGCTGTGATGATGACCCAGAGATGGAGACATGACCCAAACAGGCCAAAGGGATATGGCATCATGCTCAATATAGTAATTAGGAGGAAAGTTGGCCAGGGGCAGCTGCTCAGGGGCTGGCTGGGCATCAGTCAATGAGTGGTGAACAATTACATTGTGCTTGATTATTCTAATGCTTTTATTGTTACTATTACTCCTTCTGTCTCTGTCCTAACAAATGGACTTTTTATCAACCCACAAATTTTACTTTTTTTTCTTCTCAATTCCCTCCCCCATCCCACTGCAGGGGATGAGGAAGGAGTGAGCAGCTGTGTAGTGTTCAGCTACCTGCTGATTAAACCATGACAACCACTAACAGCATGTCCTCCACACTTCACCCACAAAAATGCACTTGATGGGAAACAGGGCTCTGAAGCTGATGATTCAGATAAAGCTTAACGCAACCAAGTCTTCTGAGACTGATGTGCCTGAGTTAAAATCGTGCAAGCTCTTCCATCTACTTGAGGTAGAGTGAGAAACAATAATTGTTGCAACAGAAGCAATCTTTCAGCTTTCTTTTGTTTTGATTTGCTCTTTTGTGCTGTAAAAAAGCACCTCACTGGGGATGTCTAATATGCAGAAAAAGCTGAATTAGCTTTGTGAAGCAGTATGAGATCCCATCTTTCCTTCTTGAGCTGTTTAGACTGAAGGGAGACCAGTTTTCTGTTACAACCCAACAACTCAGTATGAACCCAGACTGCAGCAGCTGTGACTGAAAGGGAGCTGACCTGGACCAGAGCTAGGTGCATTGAAAGGGATGACTGGGTGCTGAGAAGGTCCCCAGCCAATCTTCCTCAGCACCTTTACTTAGAGTTGGTGCAGACAGGACTCATGGATGTGAGACATGATGCCTCTTCAAAATTATCACCTTGCTCAGAAACTTTAGGTGAATTCCTAACAATGGTATTCTGTTATTCCTGTGGTGCAGGAAGGAAAAGGCAGAGGAGTGGAGAACATGTGTGTATTCATCACTTAGCAAAGCCACCTGGCAGCACAGAAAAAGAACTGTTGACAGGTCTGCCTCAGGTGGTGGAGTTGGGACTGCAGAAGTTATTGATCTTCGTTGCAAACAACTTAAACTACTTTGGGGGAAAGATGGTACCAAAATATAGTCTTGGTTTTTTCCTGAATTACATTTTGGAATTAAGTTTCACTCGCATAAAGTACTTCCTGTCAGAGGGGAAAAAAATACTATCTGTACCAAACAATTATTCCTGTATCCTTCTTTCCAAAATTCTAGATTTTTTTTTTTATGTTTCACCTTACAATAACAACCTTGAAATATGTCTTTGTATGGATGTGGTTTCCAAATTGTTAATGCTGCAAACTCTCAAATATTCCAAAGCAGAAGGAACATAAAATGCAGGATACCATTTTTCTAAGCTGATAATCTAACTAATCCAATTTAATCAGCCAGTAGTATTTCCATAACATTAAACAATTAACACTGTAGTGCCAATACCCCTTTTTCTCAAAGAGAAGAGAAAATGGAATGTAATGTTCCATGAACCTATCTTGGATATATTAAACTATGAAATTAACTGAAAAATGAGTGATTTTTTTTTGTAAAGTCAGCAATAGTTTCTTACAGTGTCAATCATGCTTTAATTCATAAATCCCTTTACTACATCCTGCAGCTGGTTGAAAACATTCACATGAATTTTAAGTAATATGAAGCATTAACTTTCTAGGTTCACTGTAGAAGATTATACATTATATATAGACTATAGAAGATTAAACATGAGCTCATTTGATGGCTCTAATCTTAAAAAAAAACAAAGACTTAACAGCTTTTCAGACTAATTAGAAAAAAATGTCTGACAGGCTGATGGAACTTCCCTGAGTGTTTCCCCGTTTTATTCTTTTCTCCTCAACACCACACAAAAGTCTTCCAATCATTTTTTACCCCAGGTTATATCCAGACTGGTAAGCAAACTTCTTTTGTATGTAGCAGTAATACATGGTTGCAACCTGAAATGCTGAAAAGTGTTGACTACACTTGTAACATTAACCTGGTGTCAATCACTGAACATTGTAGCTGAACAAGGACTCTCCACCAACTGTCTCCCTAAAAAAGCCTTCCAAAAGTTGTGTTTTAAAGATAAAGAGCATTTTAATTTTAATCAGACAACCTTCTCTCTTCAAACTGCTGATGGAGGCCAGTAGTGGAACTGTCAGATGTACAGTCCTTACATTGGTGAACAAACAAACTGTGCTCTCACTCTACAGCTTTCATCTCTGTGTTTATATAAAACATCTTTGCAGGTGTGATAAAACAGCAAAAATCTCCCCGCATCCTCATCCACACTTCACACTGGTCTATATTTCACCAGTTATAATTGTATAATTTTTTATGATTGTAGCTTATCCTGGCATCACACAGAGCATCTCATCAGCATTCCACTAATGTACACTGTGGCTTGCTTTGCTGTCCTCTGCAGGTGAATGTCTGAGATAAGTCACGTCCTTGTATGTCTGCAACTGAAGGAATCTGTGTTCCTCTTTGCTGGCAGTCCAGCAATGAGCATTGTCTTATTTTGTGCATCCACTCAACAGCTCCTGACAGAAATGCTCTGTTAGTATGTACACTTACTGATAACTAACATACATTTTAAAGGAAGATTTAAGTCTCATTAAGTCTACTTTAAAAAAAAAAAAAACTGAACTGTTCCTTATTAGGTGAAAATGAAAAGTTTTGCAGCACTATTCTGACAGATCTCATGGCAAGGGCTTCATAAATAAGCTTCCCAGCATATCTGGAAAGCTGAGTGATTTTCTGCCCACCCACTTTGGCCCACAGTCCAGATGACCTGTCCACAAGTCCCCCTGAGGTTGGGGGCTATGCAGCTGCCTGTGATAGCCCAAAAAGATTTCTCAAAGCCAGCCAGGGAGATTATTCCACTGCTAGGGCTTCATTGCCTTTTTAGGAAATACTGCGAGGCTTAGGCCTATGTGGTAGTTAAAGTAGTTACCCATAACTACTGCTTTTAGGTCTTTCCATTACAACTGTATCATGGCTGCGTTCAGGGTTTTTCTTTCACCAAAGGAATTTACCGTGCAGAACTTCTGCAGGTTGTGAAGGTAGATAATAAGTGTGAGAAACAGGAAGGCACTGAATGGAGTATTCTTCACCTCAGTATGGAGAAAGGCAAATATGCAACTATGTTCATTTTTTTTAATTGCTGAGAAGTAAGTGTTCAGAAGTATAGCTTGTATCTTAGGACATAATCACTCACTCTCCTCTCCCTGTTTTAGTGTCAGCATAAAGAAAATTGTGCAATAACACAGCAGGTGTTAAACATAATAATGTTCTACACTAGAAAAACCTTTGACTAGTAACTAAATTAAGAGGAAATTGATGGAAAAGGTCTAACTGCTCTCCTGAATATCCAGATCTGAATGATGATAAAGAATGTTCATTCATTCCTCCCATTTAGTTTAGGTAAATGAGTTTCTGGGATCTGACCCAATTATTCTATTTCATTTCTGGAGATAACTTGGAACATGTCTAGATATGAAGAGATGCCAAAACACCCTAACTGAGACATTAATTTTTAATGCTCAGCTTCTCTGTTGAGTAATTTGGTTTATACAATGCAGAGATCAGTAATTATCAGATCTCGGTGAGTAGCTCTCTACTTTTCTTTGAAATTCCCTTTGTGCCCCTTGTTGCATTTAGACCAGTATGGATCTTTCTAAGTCTGAAAACTTGCCTTTTAGATTGTTTTGTGGATTTCATTAATACCCCCAGCTGTTCTGATTTCCAATTTACTGGTGCAAATTTCCACCACCTTTCCACTGAGTGAAACCCTGCAAAATGTCTGAAACTATCTGTGTTGCATATAGGCATTCCATACTTTATCCATCAGTGTGATTGAGAAATAAGACTGGTAGTATTTTAACATGAAGAAAGAAAAATATCCTGTTTATGATACACCATCTTCCTTTGCCTCAGATTGCCTTAAAGACTGGCCAGGGTCCACCCATTTGAAAAATGAAACTATCCAACTGCCTTACTGATATGTTCCTGGAAATCTACATTGCTACAAGATGATTGGCATGCATGCATGTGTATTGCTTATAATTGATTGTGAAAAGCTTCAAGTACTTAATGATGTTTTTTTTTAATTCCTTTAAGAAAAAACATTGGCTCCATAATAATTCATCTACCCTGTCATTAGATTTACTTCACCATTTCAATGTATAGGTGGCAGCTACATGCTTCACTCTGCAGGAATTTACAAGTGCATAACATATGTTTACCATTTTACATACTAACCTTTAGTATACTGGATGAACATTGATTTGACTGCAAGATAAGATTCTAATACAACAAATCACTTTAGGAAAACAGCAAAACAGACAAATGAGTAGACATGAAGAATATAGGAATTTTGGTGATTGATTCCACCTTCCTGAACAGTGCAGTATGACCAAATGCTGGGTGACTTTCTATCTCCTTTCAGAAACCTTTGTTTACATTTCTAGACTGTATAGACCCATACCTAGCATCCTCCTGGCTGGTGTTTGAGGCTGACGTGGCTGTCTCAGAGAGCTGTGGACATGGGAGCACAAACTGCCTAGGGAATCTAGGTCCTGTCTGAGTGGACTGCAGACTTTATTGGCTTTTAATTTCACACAGTCTCTTAAATATCCTTTCAAAAGGAAACTCTCATTTTATGGTGGCAAATTGTGTTTTAAAAATACATAGACAGAGTTGCAATTATGTAGAAAAATTGATTAGATGGTCACAATTACCAAATAATAAAACATTGCTGTGAACTTATCCCCTTTTATTCCATATTTTGTGCTGTGATGTGAAATCATGTTCTGTTTTTTCATTTTTACAGGATCTTACAAATGTCCTTTTAAGTATCTAGTACACAGTATCTTGATTTACTAACGAGACAAACACATTGCTATTCCAGGAATTGTTTTCTTGTTTTCTATATCCATAACTTTATAGTTTTTGTGTATGACAAAAATATCATTATGAGCTTTTTTTTTTTAATGTCTAGTTAATAACTGCATTAGCCTTCATTTGTCACCTGTAGAACTGAGCAGACAGTTGCAGTAGTCTTTCAAAGAAATGCTGGAATCCCATTATGAATCAATCTCTGTATTACAGAATGAGGCTCATGTGTGTACTTTAGTGAAGAATTTGTGGAAACAGAAAACTACTTGTTCTCCCCCAGGGTAATGAGGCTCTGGTGCCTCATTCACTATTGCTTATCACTCAAAGAATAGAATGAGGAAAGAGTAAAAAATATTGTATAGGCTGCAGAAGAAATAAGCACATCAGAAACTATTTCCTCAGCACTGTATTGAGATGTTTAGCAGAGCTCTTACTTGGTCTTTCTACTCAGAAAAAAGGCCACTGCAAAAAAATAATACCAGAGATACGAACTACTGTTAGTTTTCTGTTAGCAAGTAAAAATAAACCTACAAGCTGAAACAAGTATTTTTACAATGGAAAAGGAAAGGACTAATGAATCTCAAAGCTGTATTGATATATGTATATTTATGCATGTTTATTTATTTATTCCAAATTTATTCCATATATGTGTATATATATGCATATGGAAATATGCCTGTAATTAGGAGGGTACAGCTCCACCTCTGGTAAATCTTATGTTCCTGGGGGAACATGCATTTTTTAACTGTATTCCAGCAGACTCAGGAGAATGGGCTGACTTCTACTGAGATGGATATGTGAATTCTCAGAAGGCACACATAGAAATATGCAGAATACTTCCTAAAGACTGGCAGGTCTATCCAAGTGCTGCTTTTGACTCAACTGGTGTCATTATAACTGACTATTATAATCAGGACTAAAACAGGGAGCTGTGAACCACAGACAGTCAATGTCCTTTAACATGACACTGGAGCGTTCATATCCAGCGTGGGACAATAATTAACAGTGCAGGTGAGGATTTTACAATGCTAGCTATGGATCACTACCTTGATGAGATGTAACATCTTATCTGAGAATTGCTAAATGTTTTCCCTAATTCAAGCTTCAGAGAGAAAGTAGGAAGCAAGTAGGTATATTAATTATACCAGAATAAGGCTATGTAAGGGGAAAGAGACATATTTTATCCATGCATTTTCAGGATACCTTCTTCTGTACAGATAGGAATAAGCAAGTTTTATGTGGCAGTTTGCAGAGACATGTTGACACAGATTAAGATGCAGAGAGGGAATTTGCACAGCCATCAGAGAATTCCACAAATACTAATAGAGAGCTCAAGGCAGTAACAACCAGGCATGGATATTTTAAGAGTTTTGGTTCCTTTATACTGGTTATTTTCTTACTTCTGATGTGATTTTATCGACTTGTTTATGCCTGTGCCTGAAGTGTGTCAATGGCTCATTCTCATTAGTGTTTCTCATGTCAGCCCACTATAATGTCATGCATGATGGCATTGTTGTTTAATAAGCCCCACAGTGAGAATACCTTGCCTGCTGTGGAAGGATGGTAAACAATCTTGCATCAAATTTATCTTGCTATGCAAAGCTCAGGCAGTAACCTATATAGTGCCTTTTATAGGGCACTACCATTTTCTTTTTTGCAGTTTTGGAAAAACTAGCAGGGCTGATGAATAAACAGATGGAACAGAGTATCAGAAATAGATATGCAAAATTAGAACCCAGTCAGAAAACTTAAAAATTAGTAAATTAATTTATCCAACAGCAGAACTCCCACAATATTTCCAGACTTTGTATAGATTCTTTATTTTTAACCTATGAAGAGTAGATGGAACAACAAAAATAGGTTATCTGGGACTAATCAAGCCTATGAAAATGACCAAGGCAACTAGTAATGGGAAAAAAGTGATATTTTCTAGTGTATAGCTCTGCTATTTATGACTGTTTCTCTACAGTACATTTTCTTATAACTTTTTTAAAAAATTCTATTTGTATGTAAATAGATTTAAAAATCCACCTTGGAAACCAGTGCAGCATCCAGTTAGAAAAAACAGACAAATGTTTTCTATCTGATAGCCCGCAAACTTGTAATACATAAATATATACAAGCATCAGATAAAATACATGCAATGCATATACACACAATTTAAATCTCCTGTCAGATGAATATGAAACCACAGGTAAAAATGTTGTGTAAATGTTTGATTCACATTTGTAGGAATGCAATAATTTTATATTTGAATTCTCATAAAAAAGAGAAATTCTACAAACAGTGTAGAAATGGTGAAATATGGCCCTTAAAGTAACCATTAATGTTTAATCCTTAATAGTTAAGTCACTTTATAATTATTGTAGATGGCCATCTAAGGAACAAAGTATGCAGCAGCTGTATCTAATTATACAATGATGCTATTTCAGTATCAAAAATGTGTACATTACTAAGAACTTATTTTTATGCTAGTAACGTTACGGAAAAAGTAAACCAAACTGAATATTTAATAAATGTTTGGTTTGGCCCCATGTATTAGAACATAAATGCACTTTTATTTTAGATATGTTTTCAGATATTTGTTGCAATTATGTGTGTGTCATTTTAATGAGCAGTGCCTGTAGCACCAGTAAATTTGACTGGTTTTCTTCAAAATGTTAAACTGAAAGGATTAAATTTGTTTTCTGTTCTCTTGCAGCAGGGAATCCAGGTGTCTTCCTTAGTTCTTTAAGTGAATCTGCCCTATTACAGCCTACCTAAGGATGCTCCGGTTAAAGTTTAATCCAAGGGCTGATGAAGCTCAGGATCACTCAGGTGTGATGTTGGCTGTGGTTATTTCACAGAAGAGCCCACAGCACCAGTGTTAAGAAACACTGGGTGAACTGATTATAGGACCCAGTACTTTACTGTCAGATCCAACCATTATCATAACAAATTTACCTACATTTTACAGTGGAGGGCTTGGGCTTTGGGCTTTCTGATTAATCATTCTGATTATCCAGATAGTTAGGAACATAGCTTTAGTACCAGATTGACTCATAGTTTATATCCATTTGTTGTTTTTCTTATATGATCATTTTAATAATTATTTACCCCTTCCAGTGTTTACCCTGTTATGTTTTAGTGGCATCGTGTTTCCCCTCAGCTGCTTTTCCCTGCTAGAAATAAAAGTCACAGACTCCTGATCTGTAGGAGGCTCTGGACTCCATCGACCAGCCCAATTGCACAGCTCTAGTTTTGTCTCTGAATTTGTCTTTTTTGACATATGATCATAACTGCACACATCATCACCATGCCCAAATCACCTATGACAGTGGCACATCCCATGTTCTACTTCTTTTATTTAAACCAGCTATTGACTATATTTCAACACATGTGACAGTATTACCCAAATGCCTTTTGATAACAGTGTATCTACTAGATCTATTTTACTCTTTAGTCACCCCTAGCTGGTAAGGTGCTAGATCTTGGCAGAGTTTTCTGTCTCTTGTCCATAAGTGTGTCTTGGCAAGTAGTGTTACTGATTTTGATCTCTCTCAATGTAGGTTTGGACACAGTGTCCCTATGTTATCCTAGTTCTTTCCTTGACAGTACTTCTCAGCTTTCTCTATTTCTCAACTTTCTATCACAATCAGCTACAGTGCAGCAGTGTAGCACATTCAAAAAACCCAGAATTAAAACCAACAAAACCCAAAATAGGGAATTTGGCATATAAATCTTTCTTTTGAAAATTACTTAGTTCATTTCTGTACAGGTACCAAAGGTACCCAAAGATAAATAAGTAGTGGTATTTTCAAAAATTCTCTGACAGTCACTGCCCATCATTTGAAGACATATTAGGACTTGGTTTGTAAACAGTACCAATATCTTGTAGCACAGTGGATATGGCTTTCTAAATGGTAGAAGTCATCAGTAGGAACATTTTTTCAATTCTGCTTACAGTTCTGACAGGGGAGAAGCACAAATTTCCCATCCTGACAAGCAATTTTGTGTCATGCCAGGATGTTTCAGCTCATGTTACTATCTACTGTGCATCTAATTCCGAGAATCCCTGGGGAAGCTTGTCTGGGATAGGGTTCCACTAGATGTAAAACATAGAAGTCCATCTCTTCATTTAGCCCCTAATTTAGTGCCTTCAAGATTTTTCTTTCTCCTCTGAAGTCCTTAAAAACATTCAAACTGAGGATATTAATTTTAAAAGGTGAAAGTATCAGTGTACAAGTCACAGCATTTTAGTTTCTCATGTTTGGTCTGGGTTTGGTTTTTGAGTCTGACCTGGGAAGTATCCTGAACCAGCATTGCTGTTTCCTGGCTAAGACATGGTCCTGTAGTACCTAACAAATGCCCATTAAATAAAGCTATTAAGTATCTTAAATGGTGATTGAAATTAACAGATTTGACTCTGCTCTTTCCAAGAAGTGTAAGAACCTGTTCCTTTCTGTCCATCAGTTGTTAGATATCAGCTTTTTCCATGCAGCCCATTATTAGACTGCTAACAAGGCTAAGTCTGCACTCAGCTTAGAAAAGCTGATCCCTTTCCAGTATTTTGCTTCAGGGTGTCAAACTGTAGATAATAGTAGTTTAAGATCCAAGTTTTAAATTAGACTCAAACTTGGAAACAAGTGTAGGCCTAACCAACAAGGTCAACATACCTGCACCATGCAGGAGACTGTGATGGCAG
Source organism: Ploceus nigricollis (assembly GCA_013399945.1). Taxonomy (NCBI): domain Eukaryota; kingdom Metazoa; phylum Chordata; class Aves; order Passeriformes; family Ploceidae; genus Ploceus; species Ploceus nigricollis. The sequence continues at coordinate 141,599 of VXBC01000234.1, forward strand.
CCAGAAAGTAAATTGAAGGTAAGAGGAAGTGGAGGGATGTCACTCCATCCTGTCTACATTGTACAGCTAGCTGTGATTAAACTATTGCACTTATCTTACTAAACAGATATGTGATTCAGAAGTGTGAGAATTGGACAGCACAGCATCTGTAAGAGGAAAAAGCAATTTAAAGATGAAATATTAAACCTTAAAATACTCATTGAGGGTGTCCATAAAAAATATCTGACAGAATGAGATTACTTAATCTCTGTGAAACTATGAAATTACTTAATCTTCATGAAACATCATAGTATCAAATCAAAAGTGATAAGGGGCAGATAAGCAAGAAGAAAGCATTTTAATTTAGACAAAGGAAAAGTGCTATAGTAAAAATGCATCCTGGCCCAGGGTATTCTGCTCATACCTTTAACTGAGAAGGGAGAAAGCTCCTTATTGTAGGCATCATCTAAAGAAGACATTTTATCTCTAGGATTTTTGAGTGATTTTTTTTTTGTCTTGTTACAAGTCTGTTTGCAAAGAGTACTACATATTATTTCGTGCTTATGTAGCCATACAGTTTAGTTTCTCATTTCCTGCTATGCAGCAATCATTTAAACAGCATTAGTGGGGCATTGTCAGAGTGCCCTTTAGGATTTCTCTAGTATATCCCTGTGTAGCAGGGTACAACTCCATTGAGTTGCTTTTAGGTATACAAGAATTTAAAACCAGAGCAGCTGCATCCAGGAAATTTCATTGATATGTAGAAAGAAACAGTTGATAAAAATGCCATCACTTCAGGCATCGAATTGAAAGTTCTAAGCCACTTATAGTTCAAACAAGAAATGTGACCCTAAGATTCACTAACACTGGCACCTACACACATAGGTCATGTAGGCTCATTTTGAAATGTCTGTCCCATAAGTACCTTCTTCTAAATTCTTCTATGACATTTGGCAATCTAAATTTTCTGCTCCTTTCCATAAATTTCTCATTCAGCAGGAGGGCTCCAATTGAGTCATAACTGAAGCATGCAGTAATTAACATTTCTTCAGTCATATCTTTAAGGTGGTTATTATGATTAGAAACTTGCTTGTGGGAAATCTTATTCATCAGGTGCACTGTTTCTAAGCATTCAGTCATATGAGCTTATTCGCATTTGCTTCTTCGAGTGGCAGCAATCACTGCCAGTGTAAACTCAATGCAACTATGAGATGGTGATCTGCTTCTATTTTGGCTTGCAAATCATTTGCAAAATTGTTAACTAATTTGGAAATTCTCTATTACAATTTATTTGTCAGCCAATAATAAAAGAACTCTGTATTCATTTTCTGATCAAGTGAAAAATTTTTCTTCTCTTTGTTTACGGAGCAAAATCTGGCTTTGGTTGCACCTCAAAGAAACACAATATTGCACATGCAAAGTAGGAAGGGTTGCTTACAAGAATAGGAACATGTAACTCACTACATTTGCATATCTGCAAATGGTATCTGTAGAATTAATCATTTAACAGTAGTGCTAATTTTTTTTATAAAACGATGCTGATCATGCTAGAGTGTGAAATTCTTATTTAAAAAGCTTTACAGTCATGATAACCATCTTTCTAAGCTGTGTTGCAGAACTTGTGTGTTTCATGACATTACATTAAGTCCTCCCATCTTGCAAATGCAGAGAAAATCCATCTCTATGTATGGAACCACATCACAGAAACTAATTTGCCTTACAATTTTCTTACTTATAAAAAATACTTTTGAATCTATTTTATCTAACCTTTGTGGTGATGTTAAGATACTTTAAGCACTATTAATTAGTTAATAAACTCAGGAAACATACTAGAGTCTAGTTTATTTGTAAAACCAGTACAGATGTTCGGATTTACCAGGCTGTCTCAACACCTTGTGGTAGTCAGAAGATGGAATTCTGCATGCCAGTGTAACCCTTATGAGATGGATATACATAACTCTTACACTACAGAAGTAACCGCACCTTTCCTCACCTCTTCTCTGCCTGCAATGTCAGTGTCAGGAGAAAATGTTATTCTGATCAGAGGTTTGGAGGGGAGGTTAGGGAAATGGAGACACCCGGCACCACCAATGCATTTGTGCATAAACATACTGATCCTTTCTCTCTCCCCTGTGTCAGAATTGCTGTGAGTTAATATATTTGACTAAGGCAAGGAACAGAAAGCCCTGTACTCTGTTACCAGTCTCCTCAATTCCTTCACCTCAAAATTCTGTCTTTTGGGCAGGATGCAGGTCTGTTCTCCATGTGGTTAGCATGCCCTTCATATAAGTTCATTAAGTTATTCAAAAAGGATTCTGCATTTTGTAAAGCTTTTGCATGGCAAAGTCCCTCAGCAGCTAGGGTTTGCACAACACACAAAGAAGGTGGTAAGCCAGCTCTGAGGTGAGTGATATTTCCTGACAGGGAAATAATACACTCATAATAGGGTAGTGTTTTAAGTGTTCACTTGGCTCAGGACCACAAGTCATTGAATGCCATTGTGGTGCATTTCTTAAAACAATCACATGCATCCTACTTGCTTACAGATGCATGCACTTTAATTTAAATGAAACATGCAGTCCTGAGTAAACAGTGTTATGTATAGGGAGGCTGATTTCTTAAAGAGCCAAAAGACTTTTATTTTAACCACTAATTGATGTTTTCCTCACTTGATAGATTTTAATGTTGTTAGAAGACTCCTTTCCTGCCAATCTGATGTCAGCTGAATCCATCAAGTACTGTATTCTGTTTATATCAGGCTTCCACATGGTTCAAATGAACCATATTTTTAAAATATTACATTGCTAATATGTGATAACTTGAAGATGTGTCTCCCCTTAAAAAAATTAATTGCCAAAACTAAATTTGTCCAGATCCATACATCTTATAATAAATCAAAAAAACAATGGAAGTCACATTTTCGAATTTATGAATTATTATTGCATTTGCATTAATTGTACAAAGAAACATTTTTGAAGTATAAAGAATAGTAGGGACAATAAGGATATTGCCAAATACAGGTAACTGTTTGGTCACTTTTAAATTCTGGAAGAGAGATTGATTTCCCTTGCAAGGAAAATGAAGTCTAGTTTTTAAAGACTCACAGTCTATGCCAGAGATAAAGTCCTTAAGAGTAAGGGCTACACTGTATTTCATTTCTGCACAAGATGATTAGAAGGACAACAGTGCGATAACTTCATCTTTTCACTTTATAGTCTGTGTTAACTGCCATGTATTTTGCAAAGAAATGAAGAACAAGGGAATGGGGCAAAAGGAGTGAATAAAGGGTCTGGTGGAAGTGTAGGTTTGGATTCATTGTGTTTGACTTCACTAAACCTCCTAAATTAGGAGGGAGGTAGCACTAGGTTGCTTTATTATCAATGAATGGAGGCAGACACATCTAGAAGGCAATCCAACCCACTTCAGTAAGTGATTTGGGACTTGCTCTCTTCACTCCGTGTGAATACTGAGCTTGCCTGATCATGCCAAGGCTGCAGAACAGAACTCAAACTTCACCCAATGCCTTTGTGTAGTCATGGTGTTGAAAGTATATTGCATACTTGCTTAGAAATGAGTTGCAGCCTGGCTTGCAGAAGTGATCCAGTAAATACTGACAGGAAATAGATTCCATGCGGTTTGTTGCAAGTGGTACTAATATGCAATAGCCTGTAACACACAAGCAGTAGCTCATGAAGAAGCTAATTTTATTAAAAATTGTAGGGGAAAAGGAAAAGGGAAAAGGGAAAAACTAAGTTTTCTTTTCATTTGCATATTTCTTAGCATGTTACTTCTCTGCGTGGTCTGCTTAAAAAAATGCTTTCATTAACACAAATCATGCTGTTGAGAGAAATGATATTTTTTATTCTTTTGCCAGTAATTTATGGATTAAGTTTATTTATTTTTATTAAGTTTATTCTGGACCTCAGTCCAGAAACGAGATGAAGGAACCTTACTTTTTTTTTTTTAGTAATATTAAATACATATATGTATACCACAGACCAGCTATGCACAATGAGGCAAATTCTGCACTTTGTGCACACACATAAATAGGTGCAACTAAATACAGAGTTTCTTCTTTTTATCAGTGTATCATTAGATAAATTTACTTTTAATGTTTCTCAGGTAACTTTCTGAAATATGAAACTCTCCTAATTTCTGTGTACTAGAAGCTAATGTGCAGCACAGCCATTAATCAAATTACTGCCATGATAATTAGTTCACAGACTTGAGCTGTTTAGCTGAAAGTAGGGAAAAGGATGGTATTAACTGCTAACAGCCCACAAAAAGGACATGCAAAAATAAATAGAATGTGTTTTCTGTCTAAAACACAGAGTCTAAAGAGAGTCTAAAGGCATCCTTCTTTTCTTTTCTCTGATGACCCTGTCAAAGGTCTCAGTTTGAGTCATCCTACATACTTGCTGAAAACATTGAACCCAGTTGCCTCTGTAGCTCACTTAATTTACCTGTTATTAGTGTATTTTTACAGTGGGAACTCCAAGAGCTCTGTTCAGGCCCAAAGGCCAGTGCTCCCACTGCAGGGAATTGTGACTGGTTCATACTTGATTGGATTGCTGGGTCACAGGAAATGGATTACTCTTGAAAAATGAGACCAGACCCATGTCAAATATATTCAAATGTAAAGAACATTTATTTTGTAATATCATTGTTACTTTAGGTCCCATTTGAGAAAATAAGTCTCTAAGAGTACTGTAAGGCCTTGGAGGGACTGGAAGATCACTTTTCTGTGAGCTTCAAACGAATCCTCAAAAGAATTTAAGAAATTAATCTCAACTACTCTGACATGATTTACAGAAAGTTGTCATTAGGATGACTTATATTTTGTTGAAAGCCACCAATATCTGCCAAGGCAATATGAAAGTCTTTGAGAAAACATTAATGCATCCTGCAAAATGTAAAAGTCTTGGCACAAAGGAAAGCAGAGGATACTCATTTGTCAAGCTTCAGCTTCACTCTGTATTGGGCATAATGAAGCATGCAACCTGCAGGAACAAGCCTAGAGACTGTGCTACAGTACTTTGAAGCTGTACTCTATTTCTCAAGCTGATCTTCCACACACAGGCTTCCCATTACTGCCCAGCTGATGGTCCTTGTGATTTCTGTGGACCATTACCCCAACATTTTTAATGTCTTACAAAATTTAAGACTAGCAGTGATCTTGGTCCCCAATCTATCTGCCTATATTATAAAACCAACATGAAGATTACCTACATTCAGATTTTTTTCTTGAAGGTTTTGCCTAGCTTATTCTTTGATTTTCCACACATTCTTCTTCTGTAGTATCTTGCCCAAAGCAAGATTAATTTTTTAATTCAAATTTCTTTTAATGTTGGACCTTGTTCACAAAATAGCCTGATATTAAAGTACCAAATTAGCTGTGAGACAGACTTGGAAATGGTATATATATTTAAGAACTCAAATTATATATCCTAAAGTGAAAAGTTCTGAAAGATAAAAGTAAAGTTACTTTGTAGTCATACTTCTTTGCAGATTGACAGTTGGAAAACTTTCTCACAAGTAAATTAGGTTCAAATGTCTTGATCTGACTTACTATCCAGCCTGAGATAAGAAAGAGAGAAAATACAAAGTGGCTTTACATTGTGCTCATGCTGGGTAAATCTTGAAGCCAGATGAAGACTGGGCAGTATCTAATGTACAACCATAAGAATAGTTATTATATCTGTCATCTTTCAATGCCAATTCCTCTAATTCTTTGATACTCCAAACAATAAATTCCTGTTCATTAGATGTTAACTGTTGTGCTAGGAGCGGAATCATATACAGGCATAATAAAGCAAATTTGTGCCCTGAGACCATACCTCTTAGCAAGGTAAAATTCTCAAGAGACAAAGTCACTGTTTTTAATTAATCACCAGAGGAAAAAAATTGGAAAACAGCTTCACCAATCCTGCAGAATCCACTACTTTTCATCCTACTCAGCTAAAAACACGGCGTGCAAGAGGAGAAAAGGAGAAGCATGATTGCTGAGTATTGCCTGTGAAATGCTTGATATGTACTACTGTCCTTGACTGAATAACACATTCCCCCTTAAAATTTGGCAAAAAAGTTATAGCATGCATCTTTCCCAGCTTCCATAGAGGAGAGCTGCCAATCCATAAGACAGGCCACTAGTGAGGAGTTTTCCTCCTTTTCCCTAGGTGGGAGCCCTGTTTCCTCTCTATTTTTTTTTTCCCTTGTTCTACATGTTTTATCCCATTTTCTTCATTTCACATCTAAAGAATTCCTGTTCCCATTATATAAAAACAATATGGATCTGCCCTGAGGAATTCCATTTTTTCTGGCCTTATATTTTTGTGGATAAGCCATGACAATATGTCCGGATCTGCCCGGTCTATAAATCAGTGGTGAGTGTTAAGGAGTATCAGAATCCATTGGGCCTGAGGTCTCACAGGGTTTTCCTTCCCATTTGGCCAGGGAAGCTCTGAGTCCATAATATTGCCATGGCACCACAAAGCAGGCACACACATACACAAACACACAAACATGTACAGGATGCTTTTCTTTGATCCTGCCTCACCTATACACACTTATTCCTACCTACATTTTCGTTGTGCATCTTCAATTTCGCATCTTTCAGATTTTACTGATCCAGTGAATCAGTAAGTTTTCTTATTACAAAAGCCAGTTTGGGGTGGACTAGAGGAAGAGGAAGTTGACAGAAGCAGACAGAAAAATTAGTTACATGTGTTTGAGCATATCCCAGAGGAAAAAAAATAAAATCCTATTTATAAATGTTTAATTTAGACAAACACTCTCCAGCAATATGCAACAAAATTTGCAGATCTGATGATAGCAGTCCTTTAGCAAAATGATTTGAGCAAGATGATTTGAGGTAATGAATGTGAAACAAAGTATTTCATGTCCCCAGCTGGAGGGGCCTGCACATTAGAAGGCAGGTAATATTGTCATCTCATACTTTAGATCCCTAAAACCTTTCACATAACTAACACTGAAATGAACCTGTTAGTTCATGACAAATGTAAAGTATTTAATTATGAATTCTTAAAACTTACCTTGGTGAGTCATATGTTTTAAAATTATTAATTGTACTCTCCTTCAAGTGGAAATGTACTTATAAAAAGTACTCTGAATACTAGTTAAGAGATAGTTTGTACTTTTATACAATATACTCAAGACAAATAATATGTAGAACAGCTGGTGATGATTAATTTTTTTTATAGAGAAAAGTGGTACTGCGAATGTATTGAGCTGAGAAAGTAATAGAAATATTTGGCAAGGAGGCATATACTTAGGTTATTTTAAATGGAAACAAAGGGTCAAAAGATGAATGTTTTGGGGTTGATGATGTTATGTTCCCTCCTTCAGTTATAAATTATAGAAAGAAAACAGATGGAAGCCGGTCCTCTTTCTTTTGTATTTTCCTTATCTGTAGCTAACACAGTGATCTTGTTAGCTATTAAGAAAACATGGCGTGTTCCTCGACTGTGCATTGCCTACTTTTGAGTTCATCTGGCCCACCAACAGGATACCTCACAAGATGCAGGAACTCATGCATGGAGACTACAATATAAGAAAAACAAAAATCTTGAGTATCTATCTCATTATATTTAATACGACTTCTTAAAATACTTGTGCTAAAGCTACTTCCATTTTAAGACAGTTATAGAAAAGAATCTGGTTGGGTTTTTTTGTTTTACTAGCTAGCAGAATTCCTCAGTTATCAATCCAGCAACTGGGAAAGAAGTACCCCTATCTGAGCCTTGGTCTGGGGACTGCCTGGCTGGGGAGCAGCTCCCCAGACAGGGATGTGGGGGTCTCAGCAGAGGACAAGCTAAACAGGAGGCAGCAGGGTGCCATGGCAGCTAGGAAAGCCAGCATTATCCTAGATTGTATTATGAACAGCATAGCCAGGAGACTGAGGGAAGTGACCTTCCCTCTGTACTCAGCAACTACAGCACTGTGGTAATTCTGAGTATTGCATCCAGTTTGGGGAAAGACACTGATAAGCTCATACAAGTTCAGCAGACCAGTGATGCCTTAAATTTTAGCTTTCATATTTTCCAGNGCCACCAAGCTGATCAAAGGACAGGAGTGTTTGCCTTGTAAAGAGAAACTTCTGAGTGAAAAGTTTCTTCAGCCTCATGAATAAGCAGCTGAATAGCAGTTGTATAATATAACCTCCCTGATATGTGAAGTTACCAAAATAGGCAGAACCAAAAGATTCCTAGTGATGGATGGTGGGAGAATGAGCAGACAAATGGAGTCAAGAGAGGCTTAGGCTGGGTGTTAATAACAATCAAGTCTCATGGGAACAGTCAAGCAGTCGAACAGCATCCTGCTCTTACCTCACAGTGGAGTCTGTTTTCAGCAGCCAGAAGGCCTAGAGAGCTGCTGGGGTCTCTTCCAAGCTGAATGGGCTGCACCTGCAATGGTGGCAGTGCTGTGGTGTTAATTTTATTACCTGATGTTCTCACTTTGATTTTTGACACTAGACAAAAGACTTACCAAGCATGCATTTATGATATTTCATAGCAACAAAATTATAAGATCCTAAATGGAGCACAATTTCTAATTACGCTATGCAAAGTGCTTAACTCTGCTGAGAAATGAAGCCGCTCTAGGAAACACGGCAACAACACTGTAACAGCATAAACAAATTAATTCAGCAATAGGGACTCTTCATGTTCCGTTTCAGTGGAAGAGCAATGCTCAGCACCGTTCACCTCTGAATTCCTGTCCATTGAACCAAAGAACCTAGAAATAAAACAGAACTTATCAGACCAACTCTTTAAACTTAATCAACTGGGCCATTTACTATTTACATTTTCAAACAACAAAAAAGAGACATTTGATAAGTGCATCTAAGAACTTTGTGCAGCCTCATGTCTTTTAAACCAAACATAATGACTTTGAACTAACAAAACTTATGCTGACTTTACTGAAAAGATTGATTTTTCTTTCTGAATAGGTAATCCTCTGACTTCACATAAAAGGATGCTATTTACATCTTTTAAAATATCTATTTGGCAACCATTCCTGAAACTCCTGAATGTTAATTAAGATACTGTTTAAGCGCTGGAAAATATTTTCATTGTGTCACTTTTGTTTTCTATTGATTCCAAAAGAGAAAAGAATGGGATCTAGGCAAATGTTGCAAAGTAAAATAGTGGGCACTCATCTAAAATCTATGTAAAGCACAGGTAATAATTCAGCCATTTTCAGCCTTTGCTACCCTCATGCAAGAGACAGGAAAAGAAAAATTCAGTACTCATGGAATATGATGAAGACATGCATCTGCAGATGTGAACAATACAAAGACAAAATTAGCAGTACTCTAAGTCCTCAGATTGAAAATACGAATTTCCTAGTGATGTAACAGTATTGTAATGGTCACAGAAAGAATTCTCAAGTGTCTTCTTATGTTACCCATATTACTTTTTAAGTAATAGTTTATTAATTTTTATCACAAACGGTGTTATTCACACATTTACATTCTTGTTCTGTAAAGATCATGAGTATTTTTTAAATTAATTGAAGATTTAAATACAAATAATATTAACATTTTCTGATTTTTGACTTTCAAAATTTGGTATCTGTCTGAAGAAGCCTTTTGTGTGGATTTCTCTTGCTCTGTGGCAAGACTTCTAACCTGTGAAAAAGAAACTATTCATCTTGTATTTCTTTTTCATCCAGTTATAGCAATAAAATAAATAAACAACCTCAATTTCTACCTGTTTTTCAAGAAAAAAAAATGTTATCAGTACTGTTAATCAGAAATTTTTAGTACTAATTATTATAGACTAATAGGTCAATGTATTGTTTATCTCTTACATAGTTGAACAGAATTGACCTCTGAATTATTCTTTCTATGGGTGCAGAAACATAAGGACCATACAATAAGATTCATTTCATTATTCAGAAAAATAATTAGTCATGATGTGTGAAACTCCCGTTATGAGCTTTGTAAATTGACCCTTTAAAATCGGCCCACTGACCAGGTCTTGGGCCTGTTTTGAAGTAAAATGTTAATGCTTTATTTTAAGCAAAGCCAAGTAGCATCATCACTTAAGAATATAATTCTTAGAGACATAGTTGTCTGGTTTTCTTCTGTTTTTCTAATCTTCATGAAAGCAGCACATATGCCAACCTTAAGTAGGGGCAGGAAGTGTCAAGCAGAGATTCACATTTAAGTTCCACTTCTTTATTCTTAATATAAGTTCAGTCAGTAGTGACTGACGGCAAAGGAAAGGGACAAGATGTTTTAAACAAACTTCAGCAATCAATTACAAATAGGGCATTTAAATATCTCATTCAAAAGGGGGAGTAATTAGTCAGAATGTTTAAGAGTCCTCTCATTAGGTCTTAATAGTTGAAAAAGGTAAAATATTTATACTGTTTCTGTGATCTTATATAGCAATATATGTAACTGTATGTAATAAATACCTTATCATAGTACACAGCATCAAATGATTTAACACATGATTTGGACCTGATGAAGCAAATTAAGCTGCTAAACAAACACAAGAAAAACAGCCAGGCAAAACAGTAGGTATTGATAGCAGAATATAATGACCTTTTCAAATATTCACAGAAAAAAAATGCTCAATCTGACACTCAGTTCCTGAGCCCGTCTGACTTTATCCATATTCTTTCTTCATTTTAGTACAATATCCTCATGTATCTCAAAAGAAAAATAGAGTAATAGGAATCACAATTATAAAACTGAGCTGGCCATCTCTCCTTGGTAAAGGCTAAAGTGGTTGGATGCAGGCACCCTGAAAAACCCAGAATTATAATTCTTGCTGTTGTATCTTTGCCTTCCTTCCTTCTGCTGTTTCTCTTAATTATCAGGTTCCCACAGACAAGTGTCATCCTTGACTGCCTTACAATCTAGCTTTCATCTGCCTAAAGTAGTAGAAGCATGATGAAGGCTATAGTCTTTTGATCTACCTACTCATTGACATATTTAGGTTAAAGTATCAAAAAAAACCTCATTAATTTTACATACCCGCACTCTTTCTTTTAGGTAACTGGGTGTTACATTTTGATAATCTCCACCATATCTACAATCAAAGTATAAAGTGTTGAGGACCAATAATATTAAGCTTCTTATGATTCAGATTGTCTCAGGAAATGACCTCCATGTTGAAAGAAGACTGTCACATGATTCAAACAATCTCTAAGATTCACCTATAAAATGTTTTTCACTGCCCTATCATTCTCCTTTAGAAGAACAGGGAATGTCCTTGAAACTCTAATTACTGTATTATTCTATCTAGACTTTAAACTTTTATGTGTAAACTTAGACAAATTATTGTAAGGAGTACTGTGCTGTTAAGAACACAGAGGAGAGTGCTTAATTAGTCTACAGTGGTTACCCACCTACTTACATGCTCATACTGACATTAATTTTATCAGTTCTGAGGTTATGCATCATCCTTTCAGTGGGCTTCCAAACACCTTCTAATTTAGCAAAACTACAAAACACAGCAACAATGTTAAATTAATTTGAAGACTCTACAGTGACAAAAAACCTCTGGCAGGCTCTCTGACTGGAAGCTGACTAAATCTGCTGACGCTTTAAAGACAAAAAACACTACTGTAACATTCTGTTCCACACAACACTCCCACTCCCTCGCATGTGCCTGTCAGTAATACCATTTTTATAGTGATATTTTCTCTGGAGACAACTAGAAAAGTACCAGCTGTTTCCTCCCTTCTGACGATGTAAGAGTAACTTCATAACAATAAGTCCATCACTGACTGGCAGAAAGCAAATAAATTTGGCAGATCTGGACCTAATATTTAGACTGACAGAGAAAAATGTTTCTATATATTTCAAGAAATTTCTAACATTTTCTTTGAAAAGAATTCCCTCTGTCAAAATTGTTCTTTGTTCCTTGACATTTTCTAGAAAGGCGGAGGGGGATGGGTGGGTGGTGTTTGGTTGGCTGGGATTTTTGTTGTTTTATATCTGATTCCATAGCTTTTTTTGGCAAAGATGACTTTTGCACTTAGCCAGCATCTGAATGTCATTACTGGAACTCACTCTAGTATATGTGTACCTACATTTTGTGTCTTCCACAGAAAGTGTTCTGATAGAACAGTGCCTCTGTTCTCTTCCATGTTATTTTTGTAATAAGGAGATTTGATATTTCAGCAGCATGATTTCCAGAAGTGTTAGTTAGAATGCAGGAACTGAATTGCTTATTCCATCAAACTACTTCTTTAAGTCTATAGAGTCTGCAGTTTATTGCAAGTTATTACAATAGTTCCTTTGTTTTGTTCTCCATTTCTCTGGAAATAGGTTATGACTACTCCACATCAAATTTCCAATTGACTATCTCTTTTCTTGCATAATCAAAAATAGGTCATGCAGTGTAGTAGCTGTATTGGAAACAAGAACCTGAAAACTTCACAGAGTCACAGAATAGTTGAATTTGGAAGGGACTTCTTGACATCACGTAGTTTAGTTTTTCTTGTTCAAAGCAGGATCAAGCAGCTAGAGCAAGTTGTTCAGGGTATTATCTAATCCAGTTTTCAATGTTCATGATGACGGAAACACCGCAATCATTTTGAATATGAAAAGGCTGAATTCTGTCCACTTTAAGCTTTGCCTCCTTCCTGGCAAAAAATGAACAAAACATTAATTCATTAAACTGATAAAAAAGTCTGGAGAACAAGCACAAATGGTAATGGAGAAATAAATCTCATGTTCTATATCTTTATGGTAAATAACATTTTATTCAGCTGCAAAACACCTAAAAGGTACCATTTCTGCCTCATGCCCGTGTGTGTGTGTGTGTGTGTACAAATGTGCACATGCACATACATGAATGTTGACTTACCTTTCTATATTAATGCATTTAGATACATATGGTTCATTTATAAGAGTTTTCTAAGAACAAACATGCTGGAATTGTGTGAAAAAATAAAGTTTTAGACCTGAAGAAGATCATGAGTGAGAGAATTCATGGTCATAGGAAAACCTCATTGATTAAGCTGCAGTCCAAATGTTGCATGTTATGTGACTGGACACTAACCATTAATAGTGTTGTTAATCCACTTGCCAATGAAAATTACCCAGTAATAAACCCAGTCAACTATCTGTGCTCTGTTATTCCCTCCTCAAATGTTTAGGTCAATTATTTTTATCCGTGGTATCAAAAGGGAATGCCTAGTGTCTAGCAGAGGCATACTGATCCTATCTGTTGCCCAAAAGATTTTCGAGAGGGATTCATCTTGATTATTACATGTGGGCTGTAAATACTGTCCATTACAAACTGAGCAGTAAAGACATAGACAGTAGGAAAATTAGGAGATACCTAAAGCGTAGATGGACTTTGCAAGTGAACCTGAACCATCTGAATTATGCTAATTGTATAGGTTATCTCTCCTGCATAAATCCAGTAGCTCTGGAAAATGTAAAAAAATATTAATATGCTAATTTTACAGACTTTTAATATAATACCATGTGGCAGAATTTGAAATTAGGTGTGTATGACTGTTAATGATATGAGTGCTGCTAATTTCATCTGACAACTAAATCTGTAAATTATAAAATCTTTTGGCTTGGTGATCACATCAGCCTAAGGAGCTACCATTTAAAAGAAATTATACGTATTGCCAACAACTGTTTCTAAAGCTGCTGACAGAAAGAAAATGCATGATCTAATATCCAAAGGTTTATCTCAAAATGTGATCAAGGTAATGTTTTCGATCCATTTTCACCTGGGTAGTGTTAAAACAAATGTGGTTGATCAGAAAATGTGGTTAATACAAGCTTAAATGATGATTTCACAAACTTCATCTATTGAGCAATTCCATATTTAAGGCTATTTAGTGGGCTGATAATGCTTCCTCATCATAGTTAAGAATATTACCTTTGTTTCTAAACAGCAGGGCTCATCCAACTTTTAAATAGATAGCAAGAACAAATTGAGTAGGGAGCTCAGTAATGTCTGAAGCAAAATAAACTGGATTCTATTTGATAAAATTATTACCTGGAAGGTAGGATATAAAATCTGATGTAATGGAGACATAAACAGGGAAGATTTTAATATCTGCTCATAACCTTTAGGAATATTTATTCAGAATATTAGAGAAGTGCCTTAAAGTATGTTTTTCTTTCTAGAGCTTAACCAGATAAACTGATGCCAGCTGCAATTTTCCAGTAACTTGTGTTTTATAACTAGTTCTCCTCTCATAGTGATAATTTGAGAAATTCTTCTTGACTTTATCTGCTAGTGAGGGGCTCCACATCTCCACAAAGTCCTAATTCTTCAGATGTAAATGCTATAAGGTATTGGATCAGACTAATGGTGCCTGACACTAAGGGATCTCCATAGCCAATCTAACACAGCATTTAAGGATTCTCCTTGTCAGAAGTCCCCGAGAACTGCACACCAAAAGCAGAAATGGTGAGAAGGAACAATAGCTAATCTAATGCTTCTGCATGCTGGCATTTCTCAGCTCAGGCATTGCACTCCAGGACTCTTACACTAAAGGCACTTTGGATACCCTCCAATGTGGCTTTTTTGGAGCAGTCTTAAGCCCAAGACCTTTAATCCAACGTAGGTCTGCATATTTTTTTTAGTATTTGGAAAGTGCTGGCTGAATTTCCCATCTCTGCTTTTCTCTGAATTGAATACCATCAAGAAGAAATGAAACCTGACTTCACAGTAAAGTATATGTATATAGTTTGGCAATGGAATTTTTTGTTCCAATGTTAACCTCCAATTCACGTATTTGGTTATTTTAACAATAAATGGTAACTACCTAATGCTAAAAGTGAACAAAATAATTTCATTCTTAAAAAAAAATCTTCTGTTGCATCTTTCTTTGAGAGAGACAGACCTAATATCATTTAGCCTTGCACAACTGTGAATAGAGAAATAGAGAGAAATTTAATCTGCACAAGTACCTGCTCCCTCTATCTCAGTTACTCATATTCTAGCTACAAATCTACAGATGGCTTTAATTTCAACTAGGTAGACATAGGCAGAAACCAGCAAACACTTCATTCAAGGGAATTGTCTTTGGTTTTGTCAACCTTTGACCATATTTTACATTACTAAATCATGCTGTACTTCATGTAAGTACTGTGTGCACAATAGGCTTTTTTCCCTCTTATGTCTTTGAAGCAACCAATCCCTGTGTAAGAAAACCAGAGAATGAAACCCATTCTTATGTTCTAATCTGAAACTGTTGTGCATGTGTCACTCCACTTTTCAGAAATCAGATTTCAATTACAGATACCTTAAATGTGTTTTCCTAATAACATTCTTTGCTGTTGAAGATTGATTGTTCAGCAATGTTTCAAATTTTCCCTTTTGGTACTTTCAGTCTACCCTTTGGACTTTAAAAATTCTAGTAGTACAGTGAGCTTTCAATAAAATTTATTATCCTTTCTTAGGCTATGTATAAATATCTTAAATAAAACTATGGCATCAACATCAAAGCACTAAAATATGTCTTCTGTTCTCTCCAGCTTTTCCATATTTTATGTGTTTCATGTTAATGTGAATGTAATATTCAAACTTAATAAATGTATGGCAAAGGGAAAAGTGTCAATAAGCTTCATTGAACACTTTTATTAAATGCTCGTTATGTAAAAAGATCTCTTAAAGGTAAGAGGTGCTGTAAATCCTCTGTGCCACCATTATGTAGTTCTGCAAGTTACAAATATATTTATAATCGTCCACAGAATATGTAAAAGAAGGAGGTTATTCCTATATATTACTAAAAACCATTAATGTATTAATACTGCCTTTATTACTGAAAGTTCTTTCAGTTATCTGCTTCTGACAGCCTTAAATTGTCCATGCAGTGTGTGCACAATTAATAAACCTATCCTAAAGGATAGGATTTTTACTTTTTCTATTTTTTTAAATCAAAACATGCAATAATTGAAACATTTGCTACTTGGTTTTGATATTTCCAATTAAATTCTAAGAGCTCTCTTAATGACAGGACACGGTTTCTCTATATTAAAGTTCTGCACAATACACATAAGCTATGTATTAAGAAACTTTTTCTCTACATCATCTGAATGAAAAAACAACCTAACCCTCATGCAATAACTCTTCCTAGGACTAGGATCCAGTTTTCTCTTCTAGGAGAGACTGCTGCAGCAGATATGGGTTATGCCATCAGCCTCTGTAAGTGAGAGATCACTAGGAAAATTATTCCTGGGGCTGTAAACTCCATCCTTATGGTTCCTTCCCTTCATGGTTCGAATTCAAGTCATTTAGTAGGGTAGCATCTGCAGGGAATTGGTTACCCTATTCACAGGATCCAACTCCTCCAAATGTCAGGTGGCTCTGGCTTAAAGGGTACTGGCTTGACAGCAGCAGGAGAAATGTTTCATTTCACACTTTGGAAAGTGCTATAAATAGTAACAGTTGAGTAACTCTCACTGCCTGCTGTAAAGTCCTGGGTGACTTTACGTAAGTGTCCCCTCAGCAGTAAAGGTAAGGGATAAGCTAAGAACCAGCAGTCACACATGCACCTGCTCCCCCTCAGTGCCGTGCACCTCAGTGCTGCAGCGGGCCCCGCCAGCTTCAGTGAACCCAGCCCAAGGTGTGAAATCACAAGCGCTTGGAGGGCTGCTTTGGCAAGCACGCGGGTAACATTCCCTCGGTGATACACACCCGATGTACAGATGCTGTCACTTTGGAACAGAGTGTGTACAGTTTCCCCTTCCACACTTCAACTTAGCTGGCATAGGGCTCTGTTTTGTGACTTGGTCAGTAACTTCTGGAAGCACTAGATTGCCCTGTTCCCCATTTCCCTGTTCCCCATTTCCCTCTTCCAACTTGGTTGGAAAAGTTTATTTCCAGTAGCTGCAAAATCAGCGCACCTAAGGGCCCACCTTCTCCAAACTGTCTTATTTCTGTCATACAGTCTTATTTCTGTCTATTGTATGGCCACTTTCTCCTTACAGCTGGAGCATAAATCTTGGTTGGAATTATATGAGGTCCAAATTAGGGGAAAGTATAATTTTTTAAAAATGTCATATATAAATCTGGGTTCTGTCCTTCTATGGAAAAGGTTGTCTGTAGCATAGCCAAAGCTATGAAACACTCAAATATAGCTCCCTATTTCATGAACAGCTAAATTGCTTCAGCTTTACCAGGGGGCACCTCTGAAAATAGCAGTTACCATGGCCAGCTAGCGCTCAGCCAATTCACACCTTCCTATGTTTCCCTCTCAGTCATTTTTTTTAAAGTCAATATTCATGGTGTTTTCCCCGGTCTGTTAAAAATCTTACCCTTCAAATCGAAGTGGAGCATTAAGAGATGTCTCTTAAACTTCCTAATGTATCTGACTCGTCCTCCAAACAGTCCTGCTATCATCCATGTATATATGCATGAGGGGATTGGCATGATTAGCTGTTCTTAACTGCCACAGAGAGCATTTTAAATTCAGAATTAGCAACAATGCAATAATTAGACTTTGATCCCCATGAATTTTAGTGGATATAAAATTTAATTTAAATAAATAATTAAAGAATAAACATTTAAAGAAAGAATTAAACACTTAAAGGAGAATTCAGGTGAACACACAAAGTGCAGACAATGGTGATTCTGAAAGCTACCACTGCCTGAGCCCTGAAAACCATTCACACTTTGAACCAGCTTCCTGACTCAAGTCCTGCAGAGCTACAGAGCTGCCTCTGCCAGTCCCCACCAGCACCTTGATCCTGGCAAGACTGAACAGCTTGGTGTCCTCTTGGCTCTGTTAGCTGAGAAGCCAGGTGTCCTGCTGCCTTTCTCCAGGAGGGCTTTCCAGGAATAGGGAAGACACATCTCAGAGAATCATAAAATCATTAAGGTTGGAAAAGTCCTCTGAGATCTGCAAGTTCAACCATCAAGCTAAAACTGCCAAGTCTACCACTAGACCATGTCCCTAAGCCCTATATAAACATTTCTAGGGACAGTGATTCCACCACTTCCCTAAGCAGTCTATTCCTATGGCTGATCGCTCTTTTAGTGATGAAATCTTTCCAAAATGCAATCTAAACCTTCCCAGGCAGAAATTGAGGTGATTTCCACTTGTATCACTTGTTACCTGGAAGAAGAGAAGAGCAAGCACTGTTTTCATAATCACTTTCTTTTAAAACATGACCAAGTTGTGCTCTTTCATTCCTTAACTCCAATCATAAATAGTTAACACGTGCACAGATTTTTAAGAGATGAAACATTTATTGGTTCTCCCCTTTTGGCTGCATTGATTCTCTTCCATCTCCTGGGAGAGGATGTGAAAGCAATGGTGCAACACAACACTGTTAGGCCTTTCTTTTCAGTTGGTGCTAGAGATTCATTCACTCATTCATTCATTCATTCATTCATTCATTCATTCATTCATTCACGTGTGGGGGGATGTGACTAGCACATCAACAACTCTTGGGTCCCAAGCAGAAATCCCAGTTCCCAGGCTAACACACAGCTGAATTGCTTCCCTTAGCCTCCTCTGTAAATCTGCATGTTCTAAATGACTTCTTCAACAGGAACAGAAAGACTGAATCACATCATTTTACTTCCTTCTTATATGACAGTGCATTTCTACTTTTGGTTCACTGTGAATGACTGTTCAAAAAATATAAAAATCCGACCTACAAAATCTGCACCTACATTCAGGACAAGCTTCTGTGCCATCAGTCCTGCCTGGACAGAGCTACTTACCTGCAAGAGGAAACTGAAAATATTCAAGGTTCAGGATTTCCCTTCCTGCATTTTTCTAAAAGCTGTCTCAGTCCTTGGCTGGCTTCCTGGTTTGTGCCAAATTGGGGTGCATCATTCTCCCTATACACACTCTAAGTGTTGGACCTTGGGGCATACTGTCTTCTTGGATGCAACACTATCATGCCAAAATTAGGTTGTGGGATCTTACATTTCCTTTCTGATTTTAGTCTATAATGCTTACAAACTTCCTGTACTAAAATCTCAATTTCCCCCCACATTATCCTTCCGTATTCTAGCTAAAGTTTTGGTTCCTGTAGCATGTCACAATATCAGCAAATAAGTATAACTTTTTTAGTCATTGATTGATGATGCTAGTGGTAGACTTGAAGCACAGCACTGGGCCTGCCTGTCAGAAGCTAAGTTCTGAGCATTTTCTGAAAAACAGATGTCTTAGTCTCTAACTACATCTCTATTTTTCCAGTTTTTTGAGCTTAGCTTGACTGGCATGGGTGAACTCCCAGACTCCCCAAAGTCAGCAGCAGTTCTGCCATTGATTTTGAATTGTCATATAAATCTTTGTCATGAGCATACAAAGCCAATGAAAAAGTCAGAGTATCGTATCTGCCTATCCAACATTCTCTGACTTTCTGTTCCAGTAATGTGTATTGAAGTTTGATTCCATTCTGATATTGAGCTTCAAAATGAAGGGGACTGTAAAAAACAGTGAAAACTGACAAGTGAGATGGAATTGGGGAGAAGAGTTTACATAGCCACAAAATATAAGCAGAAAAGTAATTTAACCTATTTTCTCTGAGAAGTTGTCACTGTTTGCAATTTAGACTGTTTGCGTACTACATTCTATTAACTTTAAACTAAATAGTTTTCTAATTTAGCAGATTGCCTTGGAGCCTCCTACTGGCTTTCTAGTAAGCTTGATCTTTTATTAGCTGCAGTACTTTGTGATATTCATTATACATTAATTTAAATTTACATTTTTAGATTTCAGAAGTACATTCATATTAGCATTCTTTTTTACTAGCAAATGGCAGAGTAATTAACATAGAATATTTGATCTCATTAATAGAATTCATGTTTGGTCTTTTGAGACAAAGCTCATTAAAAAAGTAGTGAAAAAACCAGTAAAATATTACTCTCTGGATATGTTTAAGACATTTTGGTTGGTGTATCCTTTTATGCTTCTTTATGTTCATTTTACCAGAAATACATCCTTATCTACCCTTTCATGTTAATGGAATTTTTTATTCTACCAGAATTGATAGTTTGAATGTAAAAGTGGTAACACTCCTTTTAATGTTCTAAAGTTAAAACCCAGGAATTTTTCCTTGCTAAGGTTATACCATGTTTCCTCCTGTAAAATTTTACTAAAGAAGCCAATTACTTCAGCAATTCCTAGAGGAATATACTGAGCCAAGTGACTTTTTATAAAACATACGCTGTCTCTCTCCTATCCAGGCAATTGCCATTCATTTGGGAGATGAGCAGAATTTGCTCCTCAGCAGTTAGTGTTTGAATCCAAGAGGGAAATGGACAGCATCCTCACAGTTTCTCAGCAGGTGTTGGATAGATACATAATCTCAGGTTAGATAAGACAGGCAAAGGAAATCCTCAGTGTGATTGCTAGAGCTGGCTTAAATGCAAATGGTGAAGCACAGTGCTTTTTAGAGGCAATTCACCTGGTGAAGGTGCTGGTGGATATAACTGGGGTGCGCCCAGGATGGTGCTCATCTTACCCAGCTGAGGCCACGTGCCAGAGGGCTGTGTAGTTATGGATGACGTCCCTGTCCCGAGGTGTAACTCAGGGACAGGAGTGAAATGACTGCAGAATGTACTCAGCGAGTTCTGTGCAGGGCCTGGCAGGATAATTCACACTGCAGTGGCAGAAGCCTGGGTAAGCTGCCAGGGAGAGCTGAGGGGCATTTACATGCTGCATCCCGGCCACTCGGCTTCAGGGATAGTAACCGCTGGCAGCAGAAGGGGAGCAGGGAGCCACAGGGGAAATAACATCAACTGCCAGAGTTCTTTCAGTAGCCCAGGACTGCCTATGGCCTGACACATTCATTAGTCTTGTCCTGTATTCTCTGTGTGGTAGATTTTCAAAGAAAATCACATGTGAAAAAAAGTCCTTAAGTTTTTAATATAAGGCAATTATTTGGTTGGCATGATTTCATACTATTGTCTGCATGAGGAACTGCTGTGGCAGGTGGGCAGTTCCAAGGGAGGCTGTGGAGCAAACTGATGGAGCTTGGAGCTGTTCCCTGGGCTCGCTGGCGCATAACGCTTCAGCCAGCCATGCTGATGGTCAGTAACTCTAAGGGAAACCACAGATGGAGGGGCACCTGGGGTGTTTTCTGAAATGACTGCAGAAGAACAAGAATTAAAAGTTCAAGACATACTTTGGTATGTACAGCAGCTCCCTCTCTACGGTCTAGGGTGCTTAACTAAGTATGGATGGATGAGGAATTAGTTCTCCCTTTATTCCTGACTGAAAAATAAAAGGATTTCAACTTTTGGTCTAGGAAGAAAGTCCAAATTTATTAAGCAAAAGATCTTCATAAAGTCCCCTTCTATGGAGGAAACAGATTATTCTCTTGTTAGATCAGCCCATGCTGGTCTGAAAGAATCCAATTGTTGAGTTTGAGGAATAATACAGAAGGGAAGTCACTCTGGAAATTCAGATTCTTCAACCAAGGTGCTGTGCAAACTGAATAAAGCACCTCTGTGTTTTGTGAGAGCACTCTGCTACAGATTACAGCCTTGTATTAGACTTTCTGTTTTTACAGGCGCTTCTAAAGCTAAACTCTTTCAGATAAAATTCATTGTTAATACAGACTTCCAAAAATTTTATATTTGCCATTTGGTCTGAAACATGATGGTCCAAAGTAGAACAGCTGCTGCTAGCAGCCACATTTGACAATTCCCTTTCCCACCTCTGCCAGTAAAAAGAAAAATAGAATATAAAGCAAAACAACACCCACCCTCTCACCTTAGGAAAAGTAGTTGACAAAAAATATCCAACTTCACCTGAAACAGGAAAGAGACAGGTTGAATCACGTGATTACACACTGGAAGTTTGTATTTTTTGAAAGAATAAATATTTTGGGGGGTTTTTTACTTTAACCTATAAGAAATATTACCATTTCTTGGTCTTATAAATGTTCTGGGTTTTAATGATCGCTGAAAGACAGCTCTGTACTGAGACTAAAAATAGTCAGCTGGGTAGTTGGTTAGCTAAACAGTCAGGCAGCTGTTCTGCTGTTAGGTTTGTTTCCACACTGCTGTAGAAGAAAGGTACCTTCAGGGCTTCAGTTCTAAGCTGTAGAGTGGAACAGCTTGATGAATACCTGTTTCTATTTTCTGGCTCCAAACTCTCCTCATACTGTGCCAAAAGGTGTTTTCCATTGTTAAATTCAAATGGATAGGCATGCCTCTGGATTTTTCATGGCTTTAAGTGAATTTTTAATTAAGTTCTTTGTAACCAGGATAAGCAGACAACTGGAGTTGGATTTTTACTTGTGTTTCACACTCCCATTTAGTATAATTCTCTGTTGAGCCTCTTTTATTGGTCAAACCAGATGCATACTGCAGAATAGATTAAAATAAGTGGTTTTTCAGCTAAAATGACTTTACCAGCCATGAGTTAAATTTTGTAAGATATACTTTTTGCAACTGCTTTAAATGAATACATATTTTCTTCATGAGGAATTATGAACATTTAGCAGCAATATTTTTTCTAAGTAAAGCTAAATTATTGCTTTTTGGTGAACAGCAGATTTGCTCCAAAATAAGAAGAGCCTAGAACTATTCTCTAAATTAATTTAAATCTAGCCAAAAATACAGGTCAAAAATGTTGAGTGGAATTTTTAAAAATATTGGGGTTTTTTTCACCAGTTCTTAAAAATAATGTATTCCAACATGAATATTTTAACTGACCTATTATTTAAAAATAAAGATTTAAAAACCTTTTTATAACACAAACACATTAATTAAATACTTCTATAGAATTTTTCAAATTGTTTATTTCAAATTATATATTACTTTCTGTTTCATCATATCCAATGATTGCAAATATAATATCTCATTTCAATCAAAACCAATCTAGTTTTTATCCACCAGGAAAAAGAACCTACCTATTTCTAATGATAACTTCTTTAGCAGCGCTCCCTGAATATATATTTTCTTTCATTTTAAGCATGAATGACCTTGAATACATCTATCTGATATTTTTCTATATATTTATGGGGAAAACGATATATATTACATATATTATATAACTATAAATCCATAAAACTATATATTTTTTTTGTTGTACAGTAAGAATACTTTTTAAATTCTGTATTTTCTAAATCCTTTATTTTCTGTATTATTCACTACACTGTATTTTTCTGTAGCATGTCATTGAACTGCAACTACTTTATTCCAAAATGCATTGTCAGCTGTTTAAAATATAAAAATACAAGAGGAATGATTTTTACTTTTGATTACAGGAATGAGGCATCATAATCAAAGTGAAAATTTCTGTGTAAAGACTATGTAAGCAACTGGATCTATAAGACACTAGTCATTTATACACTAACCCTTATTCAGGATTGCATTCCTAATTATGCCTTGGAAATAGATGATTATTATGCCAATGTAATTACTTCTTCCTTGAGAATGTGGTAGAAGCCGTACTGATACTAAGGTATTTCATAAAAAAGCACATGCTTCATGGAGAAATACTTCATATTTTTGTATATCCTGAAAGAAATTGCTGCAAGTAATAAGAGAAAGGTTATAGAGTCCCAATTTTTAAAAATATTATTATTATTATTAAAATTTGACCAAGAGATAATGAATTTTAATTTTGTGCAAGAAAGGAATCATACTGTTGTGTCTGTTTCATCATTTTACATTGTTCAAAAAGCATACCAGCATCTATCCGAGATTAGGTAAGTGCTGATGTGTCCAATACAACAATTCAAATATAATTCAAACTGTTCCAGGTTTCAGTAAATTTCATAACTCCAGTGACCAGAGAAGCCAACAGGAAACCACATTTAATCCAGTAGTTTGATTTTGCTTAGCAAGATGAGTGGGATATGTTGGTTGTGAACTTCCAAATGATCATCTGGAGTATTTTCTATAAGCTGAACACCATCATGCACTATTCATAAATGGAAAGAGAATTCAGAAAGACTATTTCCTTCCCTTTAAAGTAGTGGAGGTCAAAATTTTCCTAAACAACCTCTCAAGAGTTTCTTATCTCTACAATCTCCTGCCTGCCTTCAGTCAAAACATTTGTTAGCTTCCACTGGCAGATACCCAGGGGTAGGTGTGTGGTCTGAAAATCTGCTCAGTGGAGTTTCCAGCAACATAAACTGCCTGTTGTTTCCTTTCCCTGTAAGGGCTTGAAAAAAGACAGCTTGGCTTGAAAAATTGGAGTAGAAGTGCCTGAGTAGAACTGGAGGATCGGAACATGTACAGAAGTGCCTCCCCTGCAGAGTCCTGGCCATGCTGAGAGGTGACCTTTCTCTTAGCATAAGATTGATGGAAAATGTGTTGTACTCTAACCAGAAATCCAAATTGAAGAGGTCATGCTAAGGGAAGAAGGGGAGATATTCATCTGTTATAGTTCAATATATATTAGCTGGATAGTTTCTGTGCCAGGAGTACTCATTGTAGCTCACATGTTTGTACTGGGTTCCTGGAAAAAGACGAATGTTAAATGACCTTAGCTGTATTTTAATCCCATAAATGGTTGTGTCTCTTACATGCAACTTTCTCAGAAACAGCTTGCTTTCCTGAGCCTTGTTTAAGTATGCATTTCTTTTCTTTTTTTCCCCTTTGTTTTTTGTAGGTCTCTTTCATTCTGTTGCCATTATACTCAAACTTCTTGTTATAAGCATCTTTCTCTGATATAGAGTACATGCTAAATTTCATCTCATATTAGCTACAATATACTACAACTCAAACAAATGTAATTTCTGTTTAAATGACATGTGACATCTTCAACAGCAACACATTTTCCAATAAGTTTTTTTCAATCGCATAAAATTAAAACTTTGCTATTCCAGCTCTTATTACGGGAATGCTTTCTAGCTGCTTAAAAAATGTTAATTTCTTACCAGATTCATGACAGACCACAATTCAGATGAGTTCCTCAAAATGACACTGGCATTTCTGGTTCCAAGGGTATGTCAATCACAAAGACACATTCTCTGATTAACATTATTATAATAAGAGATTAATACATACTTATTATTATTTATCTCAAGATATTATAGGAGCACCTGAAGCCAGGCTAATATTCAATGAGCTCTTGTACAAAATGGTAGCAAACAAAAAACCTTGCCTCTTAAAATCTAAGGCTATAAATCAGAAGTGCATTTAAGTGTCTAAGAAGATTTCTCTCTTCAGAGAAGCACTTAGGCAAATAATTTCACTATGTAAAAGTAGGTTCTTATAAAGGAATTATTTCTGTATTAAATCTCTGAAAACCTTAGATAAAATCTTAATTTTTCTTGCACAGTTGGAATAATCCCTTTATTAATTTACAGTGCTCCATGTCTCTGTAAAAGGTACAGGCATTTGAAAAATTTAATGTAAGGGGTTGGTGCTATCATGTCTGCCATGTTGCTTATTCCTATGAAAATCCCTGATAATTCACATTGCAGACTAAAGTACAAATCGCTTCACTTACATTAACCTATTCAGCTTTTTGATGAATAGAATTGTAAAGGTATAGTTCTGATCCTCTTATTTTATATGCCACAAAGATTGTTTTTCTTCCCAATTTACTGTCAATTGACATAGTATTTTTATTTGTTTATGTTTTTTCCTGTAAGGTTCATCACTTGATAAAGTGTATTCCTTTCAATGAAGATTTAATTATTTTGTATTAATTATTTCTTGGCATTTTTCTGCTGAAGAACTTCACTGCACATTTATATTTTTATGTGACTAAACGTTTGCATTTAATAGCTTTTGAAAGGCAAGTTCACAGCTACTCTAATTAATAACAATGATATAGTGGGGATTTTATAGCAAATTAACTGTCCAGCAACAAGGCTGAACAACAATAACATAAAAGTTATGGTATTTGCTTCATTTCAAAACTAACTTAGAGAGAAGAAATAGATTACAAATACAGAACATTAAATTATTCTTCCATAAATTAGGCTTGCTCCTCATTTACAAATTTATATCAGAAGTATCTGTCTTAGTTAAAAACCACTCTAAGTATTAGTTACAGAACAGAGAAAAAGGAGAGCAGAACAGTAGTGTTTGCTTACTTTTTTAAAAATAATAATAATATCATTTACGTCTTTTTCATACTTTCATGGAACATATGCCTGTAAACACCCATTGTTCTCAATTTTCTCAGAAGAGATTACAACAGTTTATAATCACTTTGTAACACTTCTGCAAACTAGAATTCCTACATTGACCAAAAAAAATCAATACCACAGAATGAGCTTTTCTTGGTATCTTCTAGCATGTTCAGCAAAATTTGACTTCTAAATACCAGTCATTGAAAAGTTACTTTTGTATTTTATATTCAAAGCTTTTTAAAGTAGAGACTACTGAGTTAAAATGCCCAAACCACCCTAATTCTTACTCACATGGAGGCGGAGGAAGAGGCATGCTGAGCATACATATTCCTTCATCCTACTCTTTTCCATCTTGTTGTGAGAGCGAATGGAAGTGATGACTAAGGTCCTGACTCATGGAAAAAGAAACAGGGAAATCCCAGGATAAATCCCAGCTGCTAGCAGTAAAGCAAGGAGAAGAGCTCAGATATCTTAGGTGTTGTCAGGGCATTGCCTCTTGACACCTTCATGAGAGAGAGACTGAGCAGGGACATCCCAAGGGTGGTAGGAAATCACAGCTTGAGAAAGCAATTGTTAAGCAGTTGGTAGGTAGATGCAGACTGTGATGACTTCACACATCTTTTTGTTTTCAAACAGACTTGATCAAATATTTACTTTTATTTTTTTTGCTTTGGTTGCTCTAACAATGCAAAACTCTACATGATATAGCAAACTATTTTTGCTGTTCTAAATTGATGAAACTCCTCATTAAGTAATTTTATTATTATAGACTATTTTGCTGGTGCAACAATAGGAGAAACACAACAGATTTAAGTCATAAAGCTTTCTTCATAATGTTTTTAACAGTTTTTGTTCCTTGAGGGCGCAAGGATAAGGTGTTGCATATGCATGCAGTTTTGTTGCCAGTAAAGATGAAATAAAATTAGTTAAAAACCTAGGGAATTCAGAATTTTTATGTAACACCTTTACTATTCAAAAAAATACTGCAGCAATATAATTTCTGTTCCTATTTATATTAATTGACTAACAGATTGTTTCATACAGTTTCTTTAAAAGATTTATTTTTCCAAAACTCATCTGAAGCAAAGACAGAGGCAGATGGAATATGCTATAATTGTATGCTGCTCTGTAGTTTAAAAACAGTCTGTTTACAGAAACCTGGTAGGATTAACACAACCCCCAGATTTGCAGAGACCTCACAAAATTGCTTTAATGTAAGAAGAGGTCATGGTGAACTAAGCAATATTTGTGACTCGGTAACTTGCTCCAGATAAACCAAGAAGCCCGTGAAAACATTCAGATGTTGAGCCCGGCACAGTAGATGTGTTTTTGACAAAGTCTGTTCTCCCTAGGGTCCCTCTGCAGTAGATGGAATGAGAATCTCCTCCCAAGGACTAACATCAACTAGCCAAGATCCTATTCTCAGTCCTTTGGCTTCTGTCTTTCAGAAAGACTGGGATAATACTATCTTCCACTGAAAACTGTCCTACAAGGAGTTACTTGTCTATTTAATATTTAGATAGGAATTTAGAAAGGGTCATTTGAGCAGAAAAGAACATCTCTGCTCAGAATACATGACCAGAAAGTGCTTTGGTCCCTCAAAAACTAACTCATATTAATTTTAACTACTGAGTGTCCTTACTGACTTCAGTTGTACTACATGTGTCATATTAAGTCGTGCAGTTGTCTGCACCTTGGCTGAAGAGAATAAGAATCCAAGTTTGCTCTGCTCACAGAATGGAGAAAAAGAAATATAAAATATTTTTAAAAACCAAATTAAAGTGTCTTTGTTATAATTTCACATTATAGGTGGATCTTTCCTCCCATTCTTTTCTCTGTCTTTCTCTCCTTATTATCCTTTGAGGGTGGACTAGCAGAAACAGATAGCACTAAGACATTTCAGTTACAGCCTGGCAGGGAAGGTGCAGAGTTGTAGAGCGTGGAAGAACATGAGGTTGTGAGAGGAACTTACCCTCAGTGGTGCTACCACCACTGAAATGCAAGAAGCAGTAGCTTATAACCAGGAGTAAGCAAAGGTTAGTGAAATAAATAGATGAGAAAAGAAAAGGAATGTTCTCTCCTGCTGTGGTTTATGGCATGGACAGCACATAGCTCAAAGGTGTTGATTCATTGTAGATCAACTCTATGAAAATGTCATACTTCTTGTTTTCGTGAAATTCAACATTTTTAATTTTCAAAATGCTTTTTTACTTGCAAAATGTTTTCATGGGAGTATCTGCCAAATATTTTTATTTCCAGCAGTTTCTTCTGCAAGCACATTTATCTGAAAATTGATGTTTCTTTGAGTGAGCTAGTGAAGTTTTGGGTTTATTTTTCACTGGACAATAGTGGGTCTATTTTTGCTTAAAATAGTTCTGTATTTCAAGTGAATATTCTTTCATAAGTTATCTCTTTGTGGGTT
Organism: Ploceus nigricollis; assembly: GCA_013399945.1. Classification (NCBI taxonomy): domain Eukaryota; kingdom Metazoa; phylum Chordata; class Aves; order Passeriformes; family Ploceidae; genus Ploceus; species Ploceus nigricollis. The sequence goes on from VXBC01000234.1 coordinate 170,017, forward strand.
GTGTAATGAGCTGTGAGAGATAAGTGCAATTTCGAGCGAAATATCATAGCTGCATAAATTTTACACATTTTAAATTTTAAAATGTCTAAGTATTCATTCATGAGTGTTAGTCAAGAAAATAAAATGTGTCCTCAACGAGATAAAATACATAGTTTAGGAAAGAATTCAGGACTTGTATAATAAAAATGTCCTGAACCCCACCTATGGAAAAATGTTTCAACTAAGAATTAATTTTCAACAATAATTTGACCTTTAAGAGTATTTCTTCTTAAGAGAATATCATTGTGCTGAAAAAGCAAAAACCCAAACAGAATAAAAAACAGTGCAGTACACAGGGGCATTCTCAGATGAATACCCGGTGGAGAAATAGATGTGTTCAGAATTTTTCTGTGCATCAAGGTTATCCATTTAACTGGTGTCTCTTTTACTACCTCAGAGCATGCATTTTTCCACCCTAGAAGATTTTACACATGAATGGCAGTAACACATTCTGTAATTATCCTTCATCCTATGTCTTTGTCACAATGTGTAATGCTGCAGTTTTTCACTATTTGAAACAGGGCAGGAATTTTAAATAGTTCAAATAAATTTTAACCATAACTGTCTTTTCCCCAGAATTCTTAGATTGCATCGGAGTATGTTTTAATTAAGGGACCTGGAAGAGGAGAATTCATTAATAATACTATTATTAATTGTTGTTTTGAGAAGAACCGTAAGTGACAAAATTAATTAGTTCAGAATTGTTCTGAATTTTTTCAAACTAAAGACTTTGGATTCAGTGGGTTAGACAAAATGCAGAATTCACCACTTTGAAAATTTCGACAAGAAATTTCAAGCAATTACCAAGCAATAAAGTTCTTAGTAGAGCTTAAGCAAAATGCCTTTAATGATTTTGATGCTCTTATTGGCTCCTCTAGTTGCACAGAGTGGATGCAAATCAATTTCAGTGATGACAGATAGACATTTAATAATCTTTCATAAAAGATATTTTCTACATGCCACTTAGAACTGAAACTGATACAGCAAATCAATGAAAATATAGTGCCAATTTTGTCACCTATAAAATTATGGTCTTTTCAAAAATATATGATGATACGAATACCACATCATTTAATTTTATCTTCCACACATAGTCGCTTCTCTGTTATTTCTCTATAAAGCACAATCACCTTCTTGTGGAAATATTTTATAGCAGCTCAAGGTTTCACAACAGCTGTTCAATGGAAGATCTTTTACTACCCATTTTTTGCAGACTGCATACTGGTGTTCCTGCAAAACTGTTCTTGTCAGCAACATAAGGTCATTCAAAAACATAATTGCCAGAGGTGAGCAAGACCAGAACTGGTCTTCTGGACCAATTTCATGAGGGATAACTGCAGATCATGATCACTGCTACATGAAACTGCAGTTTCATGATCACTACTTCACTTATTCCCCCTTCTCAGAACTTACCAAACACTGGAGTCACATATATGTGTAATTTATGTTTCCTATCGGGAGCACCAGGGACCCTCAAGGACGGTGGGGAAGGGTCCCCCAGACAGGGCCCATTCCCCTTCTGGGACTATGGTATTTAAAGCCAGGAGCAAGTAAGTGAGCAGAGAAATATGTTCTCAGATCTGATGCATTCTCAGACTAGGACAAACTCTAACACTGGCGTCATTTGAAGTATCTGCTGAGCTCCTTTTATCCTTTAACATCTTCCTGTTTCTTAGATCTACTAGCAAAGGCTATATGAAAGTGAGCTTACCAAACATGCCAGAAGTTAGGTTTCCAGAGCTTCAGTATAACCTTCATCTGGAACAAGAGTGGCCCCTGGGCAATGCTCCTCCAGCTTGCCAGTGACAGTTCCTTCTCTGATGAAAAACCCTCTATAATTCAGAGGCTGAGGATAAAAGACTTAGCAAAGTAGGAGTTTTTTTCAGGTAGTTTCAGGCTGCCTTGTCTGGAAACAGAGAAAGAAAGGATAATTTTCACGAGGGAAGCACTATAAGCAGAGGAAGTAGATAAAACTGTCCCAGTAACAGAAGACCCTACCATTTAGCAAGAAATTCAGGATGACACTGTGCTGTGTGCCAACATCATTCTTGTCTCAGCAAATTGAAAACGGCATAAAGGAATGTAACGATTTTCAGGACACCTCCTCTCTATTGCTATAGCTCACTAAGGTAGCAGATGCTAGAGGTTAACTTTATGCTGGCAGCACCTCACCCTGCCTGGCTCTCTTCCCACCCCTGAAAGAAAGGAAGAAAGAAAATAACGACGTGTATAAAATTTGAAACAGGTCACAAAAATCAAAAGAAGGCAAATAGATCTTAAATGTGTCCTAAGCCATTCCTTTTAGATATCTGATGAGAATGAAGGGGGAAAAAAAAATAAAATTTATCTGCAAATTGAGTTGGTTTAAAAAACACGTAGTAAGATAGATGGGCTTTGAGTGACTAAATTAAATAATACTTCAGCATAAGCACTATATGTCTCGTAGGCTTGGGGAGTTATGGAGGACCTGAGCACAAAAAATTACTTAAATTTTCCCAAACTTATACATATAGTAAATATTTATCTTAAATATTATCATAAATACTAATGTTGTATAAGTATCAATATTTTTAAAGTATCAATGCAATGTGATTGCTGTTTCCTGGAATACATTCAATTATCTGATACTTTAGGTTCAGTATTGGGTAGAGGTAATGGTTTCTTTATAATGTTGGCAGCAGGTATTAATAAATACCAATTCTTGCTCAGTTTTACAATGCTTGAGAAGTTATGTAGAAGATGGACATGTCTCTGGTTAGTACCCCACTTTATCCCACCTTTGCATAAGACATTTTAGCATAAGACTGCAGCAAAGAAGTGTTTGCTTGTACCCGTTCTGTAAATAGCAGTAGAAAGCAAGGCTGTCAATCAGAGGTTCTTTAACAATTTATAAATTTACTTGAAAAGGAAATAAACCAAGAAAGTAACTCAAGCACGTTAAGCCCTGCCCTCCTTCATTACCAAAATATTCCAAATACTACTGCATTCTAAGGGAAATGCCTTGATGCACCTCTTGGAGTTCAATAACAAAAGTGCTTTTCAGTTCTAGAGTTTCTTAAGCTTCAAAACTAAGCTGCATGAGAAACGAAGTGCACTTATGAACTAATGAAATATAAAATAGGGTGGGCAATTAAGAAGAGAGCCTTAAAAAGCACTTACAGAGAAGCCATATTCTACTCCCATTTTTAACTCTGCGACCCATGTTAGCTTCAGCAAATGAGAAGTGCATGAGTCTGACAAGGGCACAATTTGTCATGCCATCTAAGCAACAGATTGGCTGTTCCTGGGAGCTCTTTTTCCTTTGCATAAGTACTTATTAAAGAGGTAACAAGGATTATTTCTGAAAACCTGTATCACAGCTATCAAGGAGAGTTTCAGCATCCCTGTTTTGAACAGCACATAGTACATCAAACAATAATGGACTCCCATCTTCTTCAGGATGTCCCTTTCCTCTGCATTTTTTTAAATAGGTGCTATTTTAATACTTGAAGAAATTTATATCATAGTTAGATGGGCATCCAGTAAGTCTGTAACAGACTTCTGAAAGACAGTTTAAGTGTGAGCTTTCATTTCCTTTAAGTTTAGTCAAAAAAAGAGATGTTTTCCAAAATCTGCCAAATTGTTGCCTTTCAGCATTTTTCAAAATATGTGTGTGCAGTAAGGAGTGCTTACTGATCTTTATTATGCCACCATGAACTCCATGAAAAGTGTGGAACTATGCCAGTATGAACCAGATGTATTGGCTCTTAATTTTATCAAGTAAATAGGAACCAGTTGACCTTTTCTGTGCTATAGTTCTATTAATATCTTCTTTATTTATCTAAGCTTTCTCTGTAGCTTTTAATTGCAATTGCACTGTGTTTTACAGGCCACTTTACTTTCCTCCATAATTTACAGTGTTACTGAACAATTAAATGAACTCCAGAGGTTCTCTGTATTTCATTGGGAATACATTCCTTTTTATAGTGAAGAGATACTGGAATGCATTGTTCATATCTCACAAAGTTATTTTTAAAAAATATTTTGCCAGAAAATGTGGTTACTTTATAATGCTTTAAGTGTTTATGAGTCCAATTTATTTTGCTGGAAGTAAGACCTGTTCCAAAACGTTATGGGTAAGTTAAGAAATAAAAAATAACTTGTGCCCTGACCAATGGATTACTTTTTTTTCCTTGGAAATGCTAATGCATATATATATTTGCCATGGTAACCGGACCATTTTAAATTTCACATAGAAGCCTTTCTTCTCTTTGTTTCTGAATGTTTGAAAATATAATGATCCAGTAGGCTCACAGATGCTGAAGTTTTGTAATGAAGGGCTTCTAAAAATTATTCCTGCAGTTTAGAACTGTCACAACCTGAAATTTCTCAAGAAAGAACAATGTCTGGAAGCAATTAGTCTGAAACCGTTCATTGGTCCCAGATTTCAAATGAGAAATCCTGGATGCAGTAGAAAGTCAAGATTCATATGCCTATTTTATCTCTGCTTATTATGGCACCAGTATTGTGCATGTATAACTGTTGATGAGCAGGCAGGGAGCTGGTGTCACACTGTCCATTTAAATAGTGTGTGCTAGTTTTCATTCCATGTGAAGCAGATTGTCTAAAATGTCCTATAGATGCTCATGACTAAAACTTTGGTGAGTTATTTCAATTGTTTAAGTTTTAAAAATAGTACAATACAAAATACATCCCATTGCCTTTAATGTTACCTGTATCTCTTATGAAAAAATGGATTTCTCCCTGTCATACAGAAATAGTGAGAAGTTTTATTTTCGGGTACATGAAACAAAGCATCAGTCCATTTGCTTTAAACAGGATTTTTGTGTGTATCTTGTAATGAGAGCATAATCATTAATTTGCTAGCCTTTTTTTTTGTTGAACTATGACTACAATAAATGTCTTTTCTGAACGAAGACCAAGAATCCCCTCAGCTCCATTTTCTAAAAATAAGACATGTCTGTTAAGTGTACTCATTTAAATTTCATTACAATTCCTACATTTTGCTTTGAAACTGTTATCATGATCTGATCATACCTGGAACACAGATAACATTTCCAGTTCTGTTGAAATAAATCACTCCACTTACACATAGCATGTAGCTCTGCTAACTTCACAGGTAGACATAATTGGATTTATTTGTCTAAGAGTTTCTGTAATTAATCCATAAATAAACTGTCTTAACTGTCTTTTGAAAATATCTTAACATATTAGAGGTTGAGTAACTGGAGTACATTAGGAAAAAAAAATTACCAGGAAAAGAGTTGTTTTTATTTCAGCCATTTTCTGTCGGGGTTTAAAAGTCTACAAATACCTGAAGCTGTGGTGATTTTTCTGCTGAAGATAGTGCTCCCGGGATTGTACTCAGGCAAATATACATGTGCAACCTCTTTATTTTGTGGAGAGTGTATTCCTCTGCTCTATCCCAAAGGTGACAGACAATAAAAGCAATTATACTATGTTACTTCAAGTATTTACTCACATAAGTTCAGAAAACACTTTGCAAAATGGTGAAAACTTTTAACTCCTACTACCTTTCTGTTCCACTTGTGCATATCTTCTTCTATTTGATGAAGCTCACCCTGTCTCTCACTAGTTTATCAGGATTTTTTTCTGCCTAGCCTTCATTGATTGTCTGCTCTATTTTCTGTTACTTTATTTTCCTTTTTTTTCTTTTTCTTTTTCCTCAGCACTGTTGCTAAATCTTTGCCACTCAGTTCTTTCAGTTTTTCATTACCAAATCACATCTCTCTAGGTCAGCCAGCAATAGGCGTCAGCATCCTTCGACATTCTTTAATTATTGTGCTGAAAGCAGGCTAGAAATCTTTGGACCAAATTGAGCAGTGTTTCAAATTATAAAGTGAGACCTGAATCTGTAGATTTAGATCAATGCAATACCTCTTTATCATATCTCTTCTCTAGTGGTGTGAGAAATTACTGCCTCAAATTTGTGATTAATAAATGTAGCTCACAGCTTTGTTCTTGCTTGGGATTATATAATGCATCCCAGAGAGAAATGCAGTTATATTCCTCCCTCTGTTGCCAGCTCCTTCCCAGTTGTGCATTACAGAATTGAGAATACTTCTTGATTTTTACCACTGTAAACGAGATCTAGGTTGAATTTATGATTACCACATTTTTTCAAACTCCCCTTCAATATTTCTTTTTTTTCCATCTAAATTTAGAAAGACATTTTGATTCTAGCAGTATTTAAAGTGTTCATATGGGAGTTAGAATGGATAACAAGTTTAGGGAGTACATCTATAAAATTCTCCTTAAGTGATTCCACTGGACCAAAGAGAGTAACTGCATTGAAAGGCACTTCTAACAGAACCTAAACAATTTCAGCTTCACAATTTCAGCTCAGCTTTAAATGTCAAGAATTTGCTCTTCTCGTGTAGAACAAGAATATAAAAAGTGTGTGATCAAGATTTAGGCTTTAATTTCAGTTATGATTTACAATTCCTGCAGCAAGGGAGGATAAATTATTCCTCTGTGTTAGTTGCCTTTAATTTCTGGAAGTTGGGAGTTATTGTCTTACATACTAGGGAAATAAAGCCATATTTTGAGCCTATTTTTATGAAAATCAGTAGGCAATTTACTTTGTAATTCCTCTGCATATAGCAAAACACAAAACAGAAAACTGGCAAAGGATTAGATCTTGAAATAAAAAAAGAGAGAAAAAATAAACTGTTTGCACTGGGTAAAAGGAACATATATAATGCAAGTAGGAAAAGTTTTGAGAGAGATTCAGGCTTTGACAGCAAATTTGTACAAACCGTATGGAAGGTTCCACTATGCAAAAGCTATTTCCCTAGCATTGCCAGATATGAAGCATGCATGGTTTTTGAAAAATTATACTTTAACAGTGGAACTTACTGAGACAAAGACATTACAGAACTTCTAAGGAAATGATTAAAGACTTACACTGCACATTTTTCTTTTTTTTTTTTTTTAACAGAACAGTAGTTTTATCTTCAAAATGAACTAGAAGGTTAAATTATTATGGCATTTGGCAAGTCAAAAAATGTTTTCTGCTACTGGTTTTTTTAATAACATTTTGTAAAAGACACTCAATAAGCACTCTGATGCCTGAAAGTAAGTTCTTAATTATGTAAGCACCTTAAATTTGCACAAAACAGTGCTACATCCAAAAGGCAGTCCTCTTTTCACCCCAGCCCTTTTTTTTCACCTCCATGCCTCTGCCTGCATTGGGCTGGCAGTAATATTTGGTCAAACACAGACCAAATTGCTAAGTAATCTGGAAATTAAATGTTTGAACCTGAGTCCATTCTCTGAGTCAGTTCACTGTATCTCCACCAAAGTGCCTGGGGAATTACAGCTCAAGGCAGGAGCATCACTCATTTAAGAAGCTGCAGTGCCAGAAGGGTAGGTGCTTGTAGGGTCTGGAACACACTGGGTGTCACAGAATAGGGCAATAGTTATAAAGAGGAGCACCCCAGCAAGTTACTAAGAATACAAGGGTGGTATGTCAGGTCCTCAGTTGAACTAGTGAGGTGATTATTATGGAACTATTTGAGTTCCTCTGCATTAAGTTCCACAGCTTTGTAAGAGTTTATGAGCTTTTGCAAAAGACTGGAGCCCAGCTGGCTGTTAAATTCCTGCAGCACTGCTCAGTGTGGTAAGAGGCCCCTAAGCACAGCACCAAAGTCAACTCCTGCGTGCATCCAAGGGGGTCTGCTTGAACCATAATTCAGCTGGTTGGGCTTACAGGTTATCCTGCACATGCTGGAGCAGACTGGAGATATCTTTGGTGCTTTGCATTGTCCCTGGTGGGTCAGTGTGCACCCGGTGAGACTAATGTATCAACAACCGCACAGAGCTGTGCTTGCATTAATAATCCTGCCAGAACTGTGCTGGCCTCCCCCAGAGTCTCTGCATCTATGGTACGATTAATCTGTCAACTAAATAAACTGCCTGTGGATAACCGAGCACTGGCTGTGCACAGCAGAAAGTGAACATATCTAGCAGACTGTACTGTGATAGTGTAAGGACAATTGGTGATTAACGGGGTCTTTGTGTCACAGAAATTTACAAATATGCTTCATTAACACTGAAGGCAATCATAACTGAAGGGGGTGGAGAAACTGTTTCACTAAGCTTAAGTTGTAGTGGAAGTTAGCTAATCAACTGTGTAATATGGTAGGAAAATTCAAGCTAAAGTAGTGTTTATTACAGGCTTGGTTTAGTAACAGGTGTAGCTGCAATGTCATCTGCAAGTGACAAAATCATGTCTACGTTTCTGAAGAGGAGACCTGTGCCATAAACCTTGCAAAACCTGGTAGCTAAGTAGCTTAGTACTCTGGAAAACAGAGCCTATTTCCTCCTTTGGATGTCAGTGAATGGACTGGGCAAACTGTATTTTAGGAGGGACAGTAGAGAAAAGCTTGTCAGAAATATGAAATCACCAACCATTTTTTGGCTCGAACGGGACAATATCTGATTTCTAGAGCAGAATAGTTATTTGCAAAGTGCTAGGTGGGGAGCAGCTAACCAAACAGGGCTGGACCCAAGAGTGCCTGCAGGTGGCTTTGCAGCTAGAATTAAAAAATATATTCTGATGACAAACACACATGAGGGGCTACTTAGGTATGAACAGAAAATTACCTGCTGTGTTTCAAAGAATAATGAGCTGAATAAGGCAGGGGGTAAATGGTGTTGTCTGTTATCTGGATGACATGCTAATAACTGGGAAGATTTCAGATGAATATTTACAAAACCTAGAGGAGGCCTGAAAGAAATTGAAAAGATGTGATTATAAAGCTAACAAAGTATAGTGTATTAACTTCTGTTGAATTTTTCCTCCTCCCGTATACCCAAGCCAGGTAACGTAGCATATGGACAGAAAATTAAGGCTACATATCTTCCAAAAATTAAAATCCAGTACACATGGAATATAAATAGGGCCTTTAAGATTTCTTCAGGGTAGAGCTTGAGGGCCATGAGAAGAGCTAGATGTTGCATGTTGTGGAGGGATAGAGGGAAGAGTCTGTTAGACTGACAAAGTGTTGTATGTTTTAAAATACATTGTGGGATTTTATTTTTTAAATTATGGTTTGTTAGTTTTTGTTTCTTAAGAATAAGGGTTCCTTCAGATGTTAGATGTCCAAGGTACACCATAGAATATTCTGCTGCTTAGATAGGTCTGTGGAATAGTCATTCTGAATGTAGCAGCTCTGTTTGGTGTTATATCTGTTCTTAAGAAAAAATGTGAAATGGCTGTGGACAGAATAAAACTTTTTTTTTGGAAGCAAAAAAAAATTTAATAGTTCAATTTACATTAAAATGACACATTGTCCTTGACAATAGTATGCGATTCCTCTCTTCCAGGAACTGAGCCACAGCTTCAGACACATATAAGTCTAGGGTTCAAAATATGCTAGATTCCCTTCCACAGTATTAGCAAAAGGTGGAGGAAATTACTAAGAAAAGTATTCAGACTTGGGATTATTAAATTCCACACAGAAAAAGATTTTTTCACATCACAACAAAATCACAAAGAGTTGGTAAAAATACTTCAAAGATTCATGTTCCCCATCTGGTGACAGTGAAGAGCCTGGATCTTACCAGACCGTTTTAAAGACTGTCAGAGAGATATGCTAATCTGGAGTTTCTGTCCCAGCTTTCATTTGTTCAAGAAGAGTGTTCATTGACAAAGAAATGCTTCACTTACTAAATGACCTCTTTATTGCAGTTATAAATATTGCCCTATAAATAGGAAAAGCCCCTGTACCAGTTAAGAAAATTACTTTTACATGCTCTGACTAACTTCATCACATAAGAAACAGGGAACTTTATTCTTTCTAATTCAGGAGATTGAATTAACCACGGAAAATTCTGTCTGAGGACTAAATTAAATAATACCAATATATCTACAACAAGTATGCAAAATAGGTTTAAATGGGAAATAAAAATGAAGAAAGAAGTTAATTTAGAGAGTAGATTAAGAAATCAATACATGGAAAAGGCAAGGAGCTGGTTTGGTCAGCCATCAGAAGATGGCACAGTATTAACAAAACAGTATTGTGTCACCTGTGACAGAAACCAAATGGCTGAACATTGATTCCTCAGGAAGCACTCTGCAAAAGTGGCCAAGCAATGGAGACATGATCTCTCAGTGCCCAGAACTTGAGCTCTGTAATAACATCCTATGCTATTTACACCTGAAAACTTTTGGAGTGGTGTTTTATTCTTACAAATGTCATGTCACAGAAACGTCTATGATTTTATTCTGGATGAATTTCAGACATTATCCTAGCAAAATACAGTAAAGGTCCAGCTTTGAATGAGTTACCAAAGCAATTTGGGCAGACACATAAATAAGGTTAGAGGAAAAGTGGTGGGAGAAACCCACAAGGTGGCAGCCCAAATTGCTTGTTGGCACCCAGGTTTGCTCTACCACCTCCAGCTCAAAAGACTTACTTGAAATTTTTGTTCTGCATTCCATTTCCTAAAAACAAAATCAGACAAGACCACTTGAAAATGGTCAGTGTGCTATTCAAATGTATGTTTCACAGCCTTGATTCCACAGCAACACAAAGCAGAGTGGGAGGAATAGAGAAAAGGTTTACGAAATTTGTGGGTAGACTTCAGTGGTATATTAGGGAAATGGAGAATAGATAAAGTTGAAAAAAGGCCAGCTGTACTAGATAGCGTCTTAGTTACACGGCATAAACCTGGAAGTAAATTGAAATGATCAATTTCCATTGACTGGAGAAAAAAGAAGATAGTAAGAGAAAGAACACAAAAATCTGAATAAAAAACAGCCAAAACCAATTCCTCTAGGTGAAATTCTAATAAACTGAGAACCTTTAATTGTATTTTCTTGACTTGACCATACAGCTCTAATCACAGAAAACTTTCAGACTTTCATGAGACAGCATTGTATTTTGATTGGTTTTGTATTGAAATTATTTACAAAATTTACAAGGAATACTGTTCAGTAGATTTTCCTTTTTAATAATGCGATATGTCTCCTAGCTCCATGGATTTGCCTATTTCATTTTCTCAGAATAGGGCATTTTAAAAGTCCATATGTGATTGAGAAAGTTTCAGTTTCAGCTGTGATTTAAGCTTCTGCAGTAACAAAGGTTATGTTGTTTTTCACTGTTGTTTTCCCCTTTCTTGGCAGTGCTTTGCAGATGAAAAGTAATGTGATGTTCATTATATGCTTTAGCAAGGAAGGCTGGAATTTTTGATTTTGTATCCCAGCACATAGCAAAAATGTAACACAAAGCTAGAAGGAATACACAGGGCCTCATGCTGTAGCTCTGATGGTAGAATCACAAAACTATTTTACTCCAAATTAAAACAAAAAAATCTTCTTTAAATTGACACTGATCTTATTCAAGGCCTTTAAGAATACAAGTCAACTGTGGGGAGCTAAAGCCATGGAAAGCAGCTGTGACCCCACCTTCCTTGTTGAACTTATTCTATCCAACATATAAAGAAGTAAATTGTGACTGAAGTTATGATCCAGAATCCTCCATTCACAACCTCATGCCTTCTAAAATAAGGGTGTTATAACAATCCATTCTCTCTGTGTAAAAAATTGCACTCCCTCCTTACCAAAAAAAAAGGGTCAGTCTGGAGCAGGTAAAAGTTACATTACACATCTTCACATTCACCTCAGTGAACCTCAGCTGTTGTCTACAACAATTTTCAGAAAGAAGTGCCTGCCTGTAATTCAACAGCAATTGTTCTTTTTCCCCATAGAAATAGTTTCTGGTTCAAGCAGACAGGCTAACATGTGCATTCCTTTCACAGAGAAAAAGCTCTCCACAGTGCTCAGGTGGGCAGCAACCAGGCATGAAGCTGAAAACACTCAGGCATGGACAGAGCAAGTGCAGGCAAATGCAACCTTGAGTTACTGGGGAAAAAGAAGTTAAAGAGGTTGAGGGGAGCTGGGGGGCATAGGTCACATCTCAGATCAGCTCCTACTATTTTTACTTTTTTTTAACATTCTCAGCATGTTTCCAGTAAAAGGAGGAAGATAATTGAGTCATCCCAGCACCAACAGCATTTCCCACAGCCAGAGGAAAGAGTGACAGCATCACTGTATAACACTGTGCAGCCTGTGACCCCTGACCCCAAACGTGTAAACTGCACAGGCACAGCCTGGAGTAGCAGAGTATCGACCCGGATCTTTGCTGAATTGAGCTACCTCACAAAGGCAGCTGAACAACCCTTCTTCTTCTGAAAATCCATTGGAAAGGAAAAGATTCATTTCATTCTTCTGAAGATTCATTGGAAAGGAAAAAGGGTATTCTTCTTTTAATAGGGAGCAGGCAGGGGATGATGGGAGCACCTGGATGGAGGGGAATAGAATGGCCCAGATGAAAGTTAAGGGCAGATTCAGGGACCACCAGTACAGTGCCAGCCTGGGGTCTGCTCAGCCTCGAGCAGCAAGCAGTTTTATACCTCCTGAGTCTTACAGATCCCTGACCAGTAATGGCTTTTGAGGGGAGAGGGAAGAGGGTGAACCATTGATTTTGGCACCGTCCGTGTCCCAAGGTAATAGAGAGGCTGAATTTTTTCATAATTCCATTTTCCTCAATAAACTAAGTCTGTTGAAAGAAGTTATGGGAGCACATGCACAGACAGTTTGGGCAGCCTTTCAAATATCTACAGTTTAGAGAGCAAAAAAGAAGAAATGACTACTCATGGGCAGAAAAGCCAAGTATGAGAAAAAAAGAAAAGAAGTCTGCCAAATGAGCTTGTTCATCAGCAAATTACACATGACTGAATGCCGTGACAGCCTAGTTCTCTTCAGAGTGACACTTTAGTGTTCATGTTTTTTCCTTTCAAATATCTGCTTTCATATCAAGTTAGTTCAGTATATCAGTCAAAAGAAAATATTTATTTCTGGCAGACCTACAAACACATTTTGATATTTGAAAATCTAGTTGAAATCTCTTTTGATTCATCTTACATATATATTACATTACCCCTCTCTCTTTTTCCTTTGCTCATCTCTTAATATTGAATAATTCTTATCAGAGACTTTGTGTGTCCCTCTGGTTTTCTAAAACAGGAAGAAAATAAATAGATCTCTTCTTTTCTTCCCAAGCCCAGAGAGGAAACTGCTTGTCTCTGTTTATTTGCTTGTGTTTGTACGTATTTATGTGATAAGGGGCAAATGTGTGTCTAGTGCATGTGTAAACAAATTATTGAGAGAAAATAAGCTAAGTGTTATCTTTTGTTCTGAAAGCATTTAGAGTAATGTAGATATTCTTATCTTGTGCAGAAGAGGGCATGATAATGCCCATTATCCTCTGCAAGTTTTGTTGCCTGCGCACACCAGCCTGTTGTTCTGTTGTTTCAGAGGACCATGAATGTTATCAAAGACAGCAGTTAGCACAGGGCATGCATTTTCTCAGAAGGCATGTTTTGAAGTTTAAAAATTTAGTCAAATGTCCTGATGATAATTAATGGAAAGCCAGAACAGAGAAACAAGGCAGCATTTTAATGGAACAGAGGGCCAAAAAAACCAGCCATAACCCATGCAAACCTGCGGCCAAACTGGAAAATATCAGCTCATAGTCAGGGTTGGAGACCATTTCTGCTGGTTCATTTGTGATTGTCTGATCAGTAGGTGAGAGTTTATAGCATCTGTTCTACTCAGTGAGAGCTAATTTAGAGCTGAGCCTTTTGTTGTGATGAGTGGTTATCATCAAATGAGGTGTTGAAAACCCTTACTGCCATCCAGTTAAGGCAGGTTTCTGAGCCACCGAAAATGGCCTTGGCTGTTCTCATGTCTTCCAAGACTAATTTTTATGTGCATTGAATTGGACAAAAAAGCCTGTTTCAGTTCTTTCAGACTTTTTCTTCTTTCAAAACCCTGAGATTGTAAGGCCACCCCATGTGAGAGTGTTGATCTCTGAGCTTTGTTCTCAGGGGCAGGGAAGCAAAAAAGAGACAAGCTGTTCAGAAGTATTTGTCAAGCTGTTATTTAGCCAATAGTTTCAGTCAGTCTGAATGAGTCTGAAAAGACTCTAGACCACTCTCCTATAGGATATTTCTGATCTATTTTTTGTTCACCTTAACCCTTTACATAAATGCTCACAGTTATACCAGTTCTGGGCAAAACTGAACAGAGCACAGTGAGAAGTGTCAGCACAGAATCTACTTGTCATCAGCTGCTGTAATGCAAGCTGTGATATTCCAGATGCAAATACGCCAACTGGTTTAGGGCCCACAGTCATTTCAGAGGCAATGGACAGCCTCAGTGCTGCAGCAAGGCAAGAGTTCAGGCTGGACAATCCACCTGATGCTGGTAAGCTCAGTCCTTGTTGCACTGATTTCAGGGCTCACCACTGTGTTCCCCTCTATTGGGTTTACATGGCAAGATTTTGATGAGTCGCAGGATAATTTCAGGGTTAGCTTCTTTGGGAAGAGACCAGAAGCTGCCTCCATGTCAGGTACAGCCAGTTTCACTAGCTCCAAAACAAAAGCTAAGGCTATCAATGATGCTGGTGATGCTGCTGTGATAATTTTAGAAAGCTTAAAAAATGCTGTGCAGCATCTGTGAGGGACACGAGTGAGAAAAATGTGAGAAAAACAGCCCTGCAGGCACCCAGATCAGTGAAAAAGGAGGGGGAGCTTCAGGCACCAGAGCAGAGATTCCTTTGCAGCCCATGATGAAGACTATAATGAAGCAGCTGTGCCCCTTCACCCCATGGAGGCCCACAGGGGAGCAGAGATCTCCCAGCCCGTGGAGAACCCCAAGCCAGAGCAGGTAGGGATGCTCTGAAGGAAGCTGCAGTTCACGTAGAGCCCGTGGAGGAGCAGCCTCCTGGCAGCAGCCATGACCCCTGCTGGAACTGTCTGTTCCTGGAGGACGTCACCCTCACGGAGAGAGCCCATACTGGAACTGCTCTTGAAGAACTGCAGCCTGTGGGAGGGACCCCATACTGGAGAGGGAAAGAGCGTGAGGAGGAAGGAGTAGCAGAGAAAAAGCATTACGAATTGACCACAGCCATTTCCAATCCTCCTGCAACCCTCTGGGTGAGGGAAATAGAAGAGTCATGAGTCTCTCTGCCCTGTCTTGGCCTATCAGCTTTTTTATCATCATTTCATCTGTCGAGGAGTAGGAGCAGACTTCTTTTTGCAAATGCAACATCCACTAATGCAGAGATTCTTAAGAGAAAATACACTAAAGCCTTATTATACACAGTGTAAATAAATACAGTTATAAAAAATATATTGAGCTAAAGCAAAGCTGGAAAAGGCCTAAAATTAAATTTAAAAATAAAATCAAAGGGAACTCAGTAATTCATTTTAAAATGCCACTCATGAATTGAGAACTGTTTCCCATCATCTGCTTTATTTTGAATCTCAGTAGGAAAGTTAGCCTGCAGCAATCAAAAACAGGGTAAAAATTCACAAATGCTATTAGCCCAATCAGTATTTCAGCAGTCTCCAACTGCTAAACTGTTCATAATTTTGGGGGTGGGATGTAGGGGGTGGCGGTGGGGGGAAGGGGTCAAAAGAGAAGAGACAGAAGTGCAAAGGACTATATCTGCAGTACATATCTCATGGTACGTCAGCCCAAGGAGGGTGCTGAGAGTCTAACTGCTGTTAAGAGACTCTGGCTCATTACATAATCACAGAATTGTAGAAAAAATGCTGTTGTAGGTCATCTGGTCCAGTCTGCTCAAGGGCTAACTTTGAAGTCAGGTCACAATGTTCATACCCTTTCCAGACAAATTCCAAACATATCCAAGGACGAAGACTCCATATTAACTAGATTTTTTGGTGGCCCTATGCCAGTTTCCCAATGTATCCCTTGCAATAGGAAGTCCAAAATCAAACAGTACACTAGAGGAGATTTTACAGTTGCCCAATATTGGTCCACAGTAATGTTACTCATCCTGATGGCTAAAGTCCTGGTTACAAAGTGCTATATATGTTTAAGAAGAACATACTCTCCTGTTTGCCCTGCCAGATACAGGCTCTTCTCTGCAAAGGCCCTTTTGCCTGTAAAGAGCACAACGAAAAAGACACAGTAGTCTTTTCCTTGTCCTTTGACACTCAGTCACATACTCACATATTCAGCAGTGGGCTCTCATTTCCTTAATTCTCCTTCTTCTGCCAAAGTTCTGGTAGAGCAATATAGAGGGAGTTTGGTACTCCGTTCCCATTGCCTGTTATAATGTCCCATTCCAGTGTTGTTGGGTTGTTGTTTTCAGTACCTTCCATGCTACAGAGGACAGTGTGAATGTGTCCTAAAGAAGCATGTCCCATTTCACTTGGTAAGCACATGGTAGCCCCCTTGTAGAGGCTTGAATAGCATTCTGTCCTCTCAAACTTCATATGGCCTTTTGGTGAAAATGCTGCCTGGATTTGCTAGACTGAAGATGCATTAACTATGCATACAAAGGATACACAAACCAATCTAACCTGTAGTCTCACCTTCTGCAGAATTCTGCTTTGCAAACCCTGCTGACCCCAGAAGTCATCATGATATTCCTTACACTAAAATGGGTAGCACATCTATATTCCTACTGGGCATGACAAGAAGCTGTTAAGGTGTTCCAGAAGTCTCATTTGGCGTCGTTCAGCTCAATCATGGTTTTTCAAATCTCAGGGGCTGGTTCTGGGTCCTTTTCATCAAATGAGTAGTAGTTACAGAGATTAGCAGCTCAGATCATGAAAGAAATTCCATCACATTATATTTTCAGCCTAGAATAATTGTTCCAAAAGCTTAACAAGTGGTATTGGTTTTTACTATGGCATTGTTTGCTGGAAGAAATCATTTGAGCTGAGCACTAATGAACATACAGGATGCTCTTCTAAGTGAAGTGGTTCTTTATGCTTTATTTTAAATGTAATTTTGGCAAGAAGAGGAATAAAAAGAGTATTTAAATGTCTGGACAGCACATTACTGACAAATATAATTTTCTGTTGACTTTGCTAACACCAACTTGAAGAAACATTATTACTTTTTCTGCCTCAGAAATATTCAGCCCTGGGTTTAGCTGTTTTGTGTGGGTGGTAGTTGTTTGTTCAGGCTAATGGAGTTTAGAGACCTGTGAAATGCTCAGTAAGATACCTCACGGTAGAGAGTTTCCAGTCTGGTGTGTTAAATAGGTTTGAGCAATTTCTCTGTATTATTTAGCACATACTAATATAAAACATGAGCATGAACTGATTTACAGATTGTCCTTTAGGGCAGAATCATAAAAATGTATAGGCATATAAAATCAAAAGGAAAGGGAGAAGAGACTCTATATCTTAATAAACCAAGTGAATGAAATATTGAAGGATATATTCCATTGCTTAAGACAGAGTAATAACAAAAATTGCAATAAAAACCAATTAGAATATCTTTAGACTAGAAATGACCTGTCAACCTCATCTGTAAACCAAAAGCAAAGTTAAAAGTATCATTTCAAATACCAAAAATCAAAGATGTTATTTATTAAACTCCTTAAAATTCTGGCCAAATGTGATTAAATACTCTTCCACATGAGCAAGTACACATGTACTGATAGGTAAGCACAGTCAAACAAAGAGAAAAAAAGAGCAGGTAAAATGTACTGTGCATATAAAGGAAAAAGACAGGTTTTATTTCTCTGAGTATTTACTATCTAGTAGATACTCAGTAGATACTGAGTATCTACTGAGAAGAAATGTTTTTGATTTTGACATTTGGAAAGAGAGTATGAGGAACTTCTAAAGAACACCATTATTGGTCTCTGAGCATCTTCATTGCTTCTGAGAACATAAATGTATGGGCTGAAATTCATCTCTTCTGCTTTTTAGCTCTCCATAGTTAAAGCACTTGACTTTACCTAGGCTTTCAGATGATGATGAGAAAGATGTTATCCTGAAGTCTTTGGAAATGGCTCAACTATGCATTAAGAATTGAGAGCTCTCTGATTCAGATTCCTCCAATAGCTTTCTAGAGGAAGGTGAGACAAATCCAGGAGAAGGACTGTGCAACCATAAGTTATGTGTCCCACCATTCTTACTACAGAAAGGATATTCCTATCACAAACAACATTCTCAAAACTCAGATAACTAACAGTATATAATTTAATTTCTATTTCAGTTTCATCTCCTGTCCCTGTAAGTTCTGCTAAGGTTTTTGGAGCATAGACACTGCCTTCATCTCTGTCTATAAATACACATTAGTAGCATTGCACTGGTAGTAAATCCTCATCCTCAACAGGGAGCTGTTTTGCTATAGTACTGAAAGACTACCAATAACAGAGGTTAGCTTTCAGACTTAAGTTCACTATTCGTTTTTTTTTTCTGTGGTACTGCCCATTGATTCCAATGGGGATCCATTGGTGTACGTGAGGTTGGAATTTAGTCTATGGTGTTCACAAAGTGATGTGCCACATCAAAACTTTTTGTTTCACCACCTTGAAATATGTCTTCATTAAAGACCCCTATTTTGGTTCCCTGTCAAAGTGATTACAAAACTCTACTTAATAAATGACATGTTTTTGTATTAGAAGTCAAAGGAAACTATGTCTCTGGAGCTTAAAAAATGCTCATTACACAAACCTGTAATTGTTGGTAATTAAGGAATTATTCTTCCAGTAAAGTTCAACTCAAAAATAGTTTCATATAATACTTACAAACCATTTTTTACATTTAAATCCTGAAAACTCATGTGCAGATTGTTTTTGAAGAAAACAGGTTGTTATCAGTAGTTTTAGCCCTAATCCACCTCCTGTCAATTTGAAAGAGTATTATGGGGTCTAATCCTGCTCCTACTAATTCAATGAATAAGCTCAGACAGAACATGCAAGGACAAACACATTGCCTTTACATTGACTTCAGCAGGGAAAATATCCCTCTCTTTCTTCTTGAGGTCCTCTTGCCCTCATGTACGACAGATAAGATCTGGAATGGGGGTTTAGGGCATTATTTATAGAAAATGAGCAAAAAGGACTATGTTAGACTTCCATGACTGCTACCCTGAGACCTTGACAGACTCAAGTACCAAAAATAGCTAGTATCCATGACTCTGTAACAATAGGATTTTTACTCCTACAAAGCAAAACTGTTTGTCTGCAGAAGAAAGAGAGAAATATTTTAATGAAGTCTCCTCTGCTAAGTGTTCTTTTTTTATGGTGCCACTCGGCCTTTGGCAAGAGCTACCCTGTAGCCCTAATGCACTTCTTGCATAACAGCTCAGCTTAGTAGAAAGGGCTAGATATAATGCAGTACATGACCTCCACAAATGCATCCCTTTTATGGGAACAGAATAAAATAAGTATCAATGTAATTACATCTGACATGTCCAAAAGATTTTTGGAAGAACAACAGCATTTATTACACTTGTTGGTTTACGTCACATTCTGATTTATTTTTCAAGTAATATGTTATATAGGTTTATAAACTACTTAAGGTGGAGGGGTTTTTTTAAAGGATTAAGTAAATCTGCTCAATCCCTTATCTACAAGCTGAAATGCATCAATTACTTGGACTGTCACAAAGTTTTGATTGTCTTTAGTGTTTCTCCAGCACTATTTAAGGCTTACTCTTCTTAATGCAGCAAACATTTGTACTAACAGGAATTTGGCTCCACTATGTCATAACTATACTTTGATGAACCCTGTGTTTCAGAAAATCTATCCCCACTGACTGCTTTTGTTTGATTGCTCATTTTTCCTAGTTGCATAATTATTATGTCAGAAAGATAGAATGGATACAGATGAGCTGAGTCACTGTTTTATAGTCACCAGCAAGCACATCTTAAAAGCTGGTCCATATTGTCTACAGAGGTTCACAGACTATCCTTTACTCAAAGCAGAAGCAGTGCCCCTCTCCCTGTGGGATACCAGCAGCAGTGAGTAGAAATATGCAGGAGGTACAGCCACTGGGTTGCATATCTCTTCTGTCCACCCTGTGAGCTGGTGGATGAAATCCAGTCCTAGTCTGGTGTCTATGCCAGACAACATTGAACTAAAGCTGATAAATCTCTTTAAAAGGTGACCAACACATCCACGTGGTTCCCTCACCTAACCTTCACAGCACTTAATCACTGAGCAGGAGGACCACACGCATGGCTGTTCTCATAGACACAAGCATAATCCCTGAGGAATTGGAACCATGTCCCCAGACACCTCTTTCTTTTTCTCCCTCAGACCCCTTGTTCTTCTCTGTGAGGTTATTCTGATGGTACACATATGGTGACACACATATTTATATGAACACAGGATCCCAAAGCCTTTAAGCCATGATCCTACAAACTAAAATTTGAGTTCCACTGACTGGACAGTGGTTCTTATGACTGGGAGGATCAGAGATTAGCAGACAGATGGAATCTTTTTAGGCTGGAGAAGGGAGGGGGGAAAACAAAAGTGGCATAATATAAAATCAGAGGGAAAAAATACTGCTCAGCTGTGTTCTGAATTATTGGCACAGATGGAAATTGCTGCATTACTCCCTAAGAAGCTTCTATTAATTTTGTCTTTTATTTTCTTTCCTGTGAGAGTTGACCTCATGTAGACTTTTTCCCCACTCCTTCCAACACTTTCTGAAAAGGAACAGGCCAGTGATATACCTGCATGCCTATTTATTAAAGACATAATGTTGATAATAGAACACAGAGATTTTCTAGCTCCTAAGGCAAATGCATTTGGTGGTTAATGCTGATGAGCACATTAAGGAAGGAAAGGCCTGGAGAGAAGTAACTTGAATTGCTATCTGACTTATGAGCCTGTAATAGCATAGTTTTGAGTAAAAAGAAATGTAACGTCTCTTAATATTTATAACCAAAATTTTCCCTACTTTGAAAATAATGAAATGTAGTTTAGTGGCTTTTTAGCTGTTTAAAACCCAGAACTGATCTGTCCTCTCCAGCACCAGTAACTCTGAGATCTCATATTTTAAAGTTTACCAGCAGAGTGAAGATGATTTAAATGCACCAGAGAATATGACAGGAGTCACACTAAAAGGACCACATGATTAGTCAGTCTCAGATTTTTCAGTAATTACACTCTTTCTATGGAAAGTATTAGTTCAGTTTTTGTAGTGCTAAAAGAAATCCTATGTAAATTAAAAGAACGAGATTGCTGTGCATCTTGGCAGTGGTTGTGGTAGTGGAGCAGATTCATGTTCTTCCCAGAAAAAGAATCCTTGCAACTAGCTAGGGGTGAAAGACAGCCTCAAGGAGAACTTCTGGTCTGGTACCAGGTGGAGTTAAGCAGGGTACAAGAGACCAGTACAGTTGTGAGAGCATAGCATATTCTGTAAAGACATGGGAGGTCTATTGCAGAAGATAAAAATTATTATGAATCATGCTAATTACCTCCTTAAGTAATGTTCCTTTTATTATCACAAGAAACAGAAACACTATCAGCATTGGTGGGGTCTCCTCTGCAATCAGATATAGATTGTGAGCCAGATCGCAGGCATCAGACACTTTGAGCTGAAAGGGAATACTCAAAAAAGCCCTCTGGCATAGGTGAAACTGTAGTTGCAAGTAATGAGGTTAGAATACAGCACTAATCAGTCATTGGAAACTATACTGCACTTGCAAATACTACTTTTGAAGACACTACTCTTAAAGAAAATTCAACATCTGTGATTTTTACTGTGTTGAACCTCTGGGCTATAAGTTGGTTCAAGAGTCCTTGCAATCATGAGACACCAACTACCATTTCCCACAGGAGAACAGAAGTCACTTCTGGAGATAAGTGTGTGCAACACGGTACAACATCCACAGCAGTGACATGAAGCCATACCAGTCACTCTCCTGCCCCTGTGCCATGTAACAGCTCAAGGCTAGCAGGTCATTTCTTCACTCATTCCCTGGACACACAAATTCTGTACAGAGGTGAAAATCAGTGGGTAGTTGTCAGGCAGTTCATGGAGAAGTGGTCCTTTGAGGTGTGTAATCTGTTTGCATCAGGAGTGCAGCATTAGCACTCTTCTCCCAGGATTCCTGCTCAAGCACCGAAGCTGTGCAGTTATAATGTGGGCACAAATAAGAAAGTTCCTACAATAAGAAAGTCAAGGAGAAAAGGAAGGAGAACAGTGCTCAACACACTGAAAACAACAAACTTGACAGCAGAAAACTACAGAAGACCTGCTATATAAAGGTCTCTAGAAAGTGATTTATACTAGGTGAGAAGCAAAACTAATTGAAAATGCATAAAAAGGAGAGAGTTTGGTATTCCTCATTAAACCGTGCCTGTTGTTGTAGAGATAAAAGAAACACAGTTTGAACCAAAAGGTTGAGTAGAAATTTAAAATCCAAGGACAAAATTTTCAGTGAACAGCACAGGCAAAATTAAGCATGAGAACTGCCAGATATTGGTTAGAGTTCCCAATAGATTTTGACATACAGAAAGATAAATATATCAAATATAGTTATACTCAGAGACAGGTAGATACTGGCAGCTTATTCTTTGATGCTGCTGTGGATGTTGAGGTCAGGCTGGAGAGAGTGGCTCAGGGAATAATCTTTCAGCTGTGGCTGGTCAGGAAGAACTTTACTTGCTTGTTGTTGCTTACATCTAGGGGTCCAAAATTACAGCCTGCAGGGCCAAGATAAATGATCTGCAATATATTGCTTTTATGGTGCTCTCAATTGGCCATGTAATTCTAAAGGTTCACAGTAGTTCAGAGCAAGCTGGTGCATAATTCAAAATGCTCAGGAATCACTGATTTGGGTAATTCACTGCAGAGGGTGGATAAGCAGAAGGAACCCTTATTTGCAGCACAGGAATCTCTACTGAAAAATCAACTTTTGTAGTGCTTTCAGGCCGGTGTCTGACACACCACAGCATTTCTCTGAGCATGACACACAACCTTTGGAAAGGCAAAGAATTATAATGGAGACATAATATTAATGATTCAGAAAGTCTTGTGTCACAACCCTGAGCACTGCAGTATCTAATTACTAGGCATAACGGTTTGCACACAGACTGTGCCAAATAATGACAAGAGAATTAGACACCTAAAAATGGAGTTTGCCCTCTGGGGAAGGTCAGAGTAAGCCAATTGGTGGGAAAAAAGGCAAAGTAGTGCTGTGAGACTGAATTCCTAGTCCCTTACAGAATCTGGATCCATGCTACATTCTGTAGAAAAATATACTGAGCCATGATCTTAACCAAAACAGGATTGTATTTTAAAACCTGAAGAAGGGAGAAAATAGAATAATGCTTTCCTTACAAAAGCTGAGGGAGAAGCGCAGGTGCTCCTTCTGAGTTCCATCCTTGGTGTTCAGGGCAGTCAAACCATCTGTTGGATAGTTGGGATCAAAAAGTTTTCATACTTGGGGGATTTGACCCTTCATGGAAGCTCCATCCTCTAAAGACATTACTCACTCCCGACAGATAGTTTTTTCTTCATGCTGAAATTCAAAAATGAAAATTAATTGGAAAAAAATTACAAGACTTCTTGTAGCTATGGTTTGATTACTCAATTAAACCAGGCTTGGACTGTTGAATGTTCATAAGCATTTTATGAAATACAGGCTGCACAGAAAGAGATTGAGAAAATCCCTTTCTAGCATTCCCTATTGCATGATTTCTTGGCAACACATGTAGCGAATATGTATTTGCATCACTCTGGGAAAAGAAGTCTCATGCGACCTTCCAAAATCCTTCTGTTTACCATTGGCATCTGACGAATTTTCTACAAAGCTTCAGACTTTCTAATGAATACTGAAACTTTACAGAGTTTGCATTTTAAAATGTAATGAAATTACATTTAGGGGTCCAGAAGCTCCATTTCTGAGCAATTCATGAGAAAATTCAAGGTTTATCAGCAATCTCTAAAAAGATAAATTTTGAAAACAAAGCTTTTATATGTTGTATACAAGAGAGAGGGAAATATTTCTTTAAAATGGAAAAAAAAAGTGGAAAATTTATTTCTTTGCCACTTGTGAAAAGAATAGTAGTGGTCAGCATTATGAAGCTTTATGCCTGAATGACTGAGAGGATTGATAGTGAAATACAGACCCTCTCAGTCATGGGACATGAATTCAAATAGGAATGGGGTTAGTAGTGACAGAAAGTCATTACTGTGTCATTGCAGTGTGCTAATGTTCAGAGATTCATTGGTGGCTTGAGTCCAATTACTAGCACACAAGAGGTCACATTACAAAATGCACTAGCAAAACTGGCAGAGGCAGACCCATTTCTACTCTTTGTAACATGCTGCTATATTGCCATATCCAAAGATATCCATTCAAATTTGTGTCAAGACTGAGGCAGTGTGGTTAAGCAGTCAAGCTTCACACTGCACAACTTGATGAAGAGAGGACATGTGAAACCATTGATTCAATAATTCAATTTGTAATTGTAATAGTTGCAAATTTCCCTATTTAACTTACATAAACCACGCAGCACCAAGCTTTTACAGCCTGAAGAGGCTGGGATGGTGAGGGTTAAGCTGTCCCTGGGCAGAGCAGCTCATAGAGGCTCTTGGTTTCTTTGCAAGAAAGGGGATATAACTATGCTCAGCTGAAGCTGATTACTCTGCCAGGCTATAACATCACCTCCTTCTTTCAAGGTTTGGAGTGATTTAGGTCTGATGGAAAGCTGAATTGTGCAGAGCCTTGAGTGAACTCAGAAGAGGCTTTTGTTTTGCTAGACTAGAAGTACATGAGTTGTTTTGATTCTCCTTGACTTACCTGAGCAAGTTCAGAAATCTCTAAAAAATGAAAAAGAGCAAAAAAGATTATTAGACCAAGAGAAAAATTAGTAAATGGTCCATTGCGGCTGATATATTTTTTCAACTATATTCTAAATATAAGTTGCATGAAAAATGTCATGAAAAGGAAGGAGCTGAATTTCTGATGCAAAATAACAGTATATATCCTCAGAAAAATTCCTCTCCTGACTACTAGCTAGAAAGGGACACTGAAGCACTGGACTGTGATAAATCTTTTAATGCACAAAAGATTTACAATGGAATTATTCTTACTTTACAGGGAAAGTTCTTAGTCTTACCTAAGTGTGTATATGTAATATAAAATGTATAGTGTATAATATATAATCATATATCATTTATCATATGTGTGTGTGTGTATAAAAATATGAGTACTTTTTACACTTGCTTGAACAGATTTCAAGTAGGCATTGGAGAAAAAATAAGTGAAGTATTCAATATTTGGCAGAGATCCCTAGAGACTTAGGCCAGTAGCTGTTTCACACTGACAAAAGCTATTTCATGTTTTTCAGCTCTGCCTGAAGGAATATAAAAATAATACAGATCCACTGGTGGTTGTGTTGGCAAGGAAAAAATTAGCTTGGCCTAATTGGCCAGTGCTGAATGTGACACAAAAGCCTATTTTCAAGGGAGGTGAAAATATGTGAAGCAAAACAAGTAATAAATAGAAATTTGGGAGGAAAATTATTTTTAAAAATAAGGCAATAAGTCTATTTATTATTTCAAAAACATTTTTAAAATATTTCTTCTATAAGTATTTTAACATCCTAAACTTCTGTTGTGTAATTGCACTAAATATATGGGAGAAGAACCAGGATGTTTTTAAGTTGGAAGGTGTGCCAATGAACAAAAGCAAACCTGCATTGCAGTCTGGGCACTTTACAGAATCACAGAATCACCAAGGTTGGAGGAGACTTTCAAGACCATCTAGTCTAACCATCAACCTGGCACCACTGTAACCACCCCTAAACCCTGTCCCCAACTGCCACACCCAGACACTTCTTGAACACTTCCAGAGATAGTCAGTCTACCACCTCCCTGGGCAACTTGTTCCAATGCCTAACCACTCTTTTCAGTGATTTTTTTTTTCCAAATATCTTATCTGAACCTCCCCTGGTGCAATGTGAGGCCTTTCCCTCTCATCCTTTCATTTGAGGCATGGCAGAAGAGGCCAACCCCTATCTGGCTACAGCTTCCTCTCAGGTAGTTGTAGAGAGCAATGCAGTTCCCTCTGAGCCTCCTCTCTCTAGCCCAGCTCTCTCCTGGTAAGACGTGCTCCAGCCCCTTCACCAGCTTCTTTGTTCCATCTCTGACTTGCTCCAGCACCTCAATGTCGTTCCTGAATTGAGGGTCTCAGAACTGGACACAGGGCTTGAGGTGTGGCCTCACCTCACCAGAGTACAGACAGACAATCCTTTCCCTCCTGAGCACACTATTTCTGATCCAAGCCAGGATGCCACTGGCTTTCTTGGCAGCCTGGGCACAAGCTGGCTGATTTTCAGCCAGTTGTAATCACCAACTGCAAGTCCTTTTCTTCTGGGCGTCTTTCTGCCCAGCAGAAAGCAGACAGACAGCCCCTCTGTCCCCAGCCTGTAACTCTGCATGGGGTTGTTGTGACCAAAGTTCAGGACTGTGCACTTGGCCTTGTTGAACCACACTCCTTGCACACACGCTCCTTTGACCAAATGCCCCAGTGCCCTGAAGTCCATTTTGATTGCTCCAGGGCTAATTTCTTCAATCTCATCACTACAGACATCACTACTACCTGACAACTAATAGAGGGTAATAGTCAGAGGGTTGTAACAGATCAGGAAGTTTCCTAGTAATATCCCTTACCTGGGCCCCAAGGAGCCTCTGTGGGATGGGGAAAAAAAGCAAAAGGAATTGCAAATTTGCTGGGAATCATCCCAACCTAGATCTTGATCTGCTCATTAGAGTGCTGAACAGCATGAAGGCCAGCAGTGGCTAAAACCTCTTGTCAGTCAGGGTTTCACCTGAACATGGCAGCAGCTGGATTTGATTCCCAAGTGCAATCAGCTCACAGATCTCAGTGCTGTGCCCAGTAGCTGTCACAGAAAGAGTCATGGCTGTCCTTGCAAACTTTCACAGTACTTTTTAGTGTTAATGTGATTTATACTTGGAGCAGTTTTACCTGATGGATAATATATACTCCAGAGAATTTTAGGATTGGATTGGCAGATCAATGCTTTGTTTTGAATTTGCTGCTATTTAGCACAAGTATTGAAACGAAAAGGAAAAATGTAGGAGAAATGAATTACATAAAATTTTCAGCAGTATTTCTGGGATGAGCACTGGGCCCAGAATATACCTAATCACACAACTAATAGGAAAACTCTCTCTCTGCTGGAACAAGGTGGCACATCAAAACATACCCCTGGGCTTCAGAAAGTGCATTTAAATCTGGAACAAAATCTGTGCTTCACAGCTCAATCCTAATTTTAGTCATGATGCTGAAAAATTTTGCCAAATAGCATGTTCCTAGAAGGATTCAGAATTGTGTTGGGGTGTCATCTTCCCTGTGCTCATGAGGTGTCTGAGGGAACAGAGGGTGCCCATGAACCAAGGCCAGGCACGGGAGATTAGATGGGTGATATTTATCCATTGCCTTGGAACTGTTTCCCAGGAAGAATGTGTCAAACTCTGGTCCGTCCTGCTGGGAATCAATGGAGCCTGCAACTGGGCTCTCTTTACAGCAACCCATGGTGTAGTCAGTGCATCTCACACTGCTCCTCTTTACCACCCATACTGCGCGCTCTTTATTCAGTCATTACCGGGCACCATGGCCAGAGCATCACTTGAAGGCATCTTTTACCTCTAACCTTTGAAGTGAAGGATGGCTGGAGATGGTGCTACTTTTGAAGGTGAGGCTTTTTACAGCCAGATGTTCATGTTGCTTCCAGTTAATGTCTCAGACAGGAACTGCTGGAAATTCTTTATACTCTAGTTTATTTGTATCAATTTATTTAAAACTATGAGCCTTTGGGATTGGTGTGCATTCATCCTGGTTCATATTTGTTCATTTGTCCATAGGATATAAAACAGTGTCTCTTAACATTATAATGCTTTTTAATCCAGTTCTCTCAAAAAAGGATTTTCTGAAAGAACAAAAGGAAAAGAAAAAAACACCCAAAGAAACCCAAAAATAAAAATTCATATCCATAAAACAAACAAAGATACATTTCTTTTAACCTAAATATTGGTACAAATCTAGGGGTGAATTTTCTTTTTCTGGTTAGCACAGATGCTGGCTGAGCTATTATTACAATGATTATTTTGTACAAATTATGTGATGACAGTCATCAAAACACCTGTGCTATGCCAGAAGCCCAGCAGCTCCTTTTCCTCTCTGAGTGGTAGATATCTGGGAAGCAAGGCAAATTTTATCAGCTCCCACCAATAAAGATTTGGACAGAGAAATAACGAGGGTGGGAAATCACACATTAACATTGTGAATAATAATGGCTCACTGTCCAAGCTGGGACCAGAAATATAAGCTATCCTGAACTGGTCCATACCTCTTTTTAGAAAACTGTGTGCAGTTCTGGACTTGTTTTCCTGCAAACAGTGTTAAAAAATAGAGGAGATTCAAAAAAGGGCAAAAATTATTAAATATGATTAAATATAGGGAGCAGATTCTGTATGAGCACAGTAGGACTTGCCAGCCTAGGAAAGAGATAAAGTAAGTAGGTATGAAAACACAAGAGGCAGGAGGAGGGTGGCTGGAGAATATCACCATGCTTTTTTGAATACAAGAACCTCATTGAGGGCATCACTAGAACAAGGAACTGCAGCCAGAAGAGTCAAAAAGACACTCACCAAGGAACTGCCAGTGTTATGAATGCCAGAAATGTGCACAGATTCAAAGGGTCAAAATAAGCCCATGGAAGTGCAACCCTCTAAGAATTACTAACTAAAAATAAAAAAAAACTTAAAAATTATAGTTGGTACTTCTTGGTACTTCTTCAGTTATTTGTAAGTGGTTGAAGGATGGAATATTATTCAATTATATTATCATGTATATTTAGCTGATTCTTTTTCCCTATATGTTTGTTTGCATCGGGTTAAATTTTGGAGACAGAATATTAGGGTAAGTGAAGTTTCATTCTAAACTATTATTGGCATTTTTTGTTCATTTATAAGCTATGAAAGAGCTGCTCAGTTAATCCTATATATGTGTTTGTGTGTGGGTTCATGTTCTGACGAAAGAACTGTTAGAAAATTAGGTCCTAAGTAAGTAATACAAGTCATTGATTTTTAGGAGCTAAGAACCTGGAACATTTTCTCTATGTGAAGTAAGCTAGAATTACAGGAGCAAAGATCAAATTGTCTTTTCTTTTTTCCTTCTTAGTTACTTTTGGCTTCACATATAATAGAATGAAAAAATTTAATGTCTGCATCAGGCCCAGAAAATATGCATTTGAGTGACACCGGAAAAGTATATTCTTCCTGTAATCCTTGGTACCATCTTATGAAATAACATCTAGTCAAGCATTTGTTCTCCACTCTGCACCATGGTATCTTAAAGGCTTAGAATTCTAAAGTAATACAACAAAGTAATAAATTAATTCAATATTAATCAGAGATCGTATTCTTAAGAGTAAAAGTCATTTTAAGAAATTCAGTAATTTTTACTTATGTCTGACTCATTCTTTCAAACCTGACTCATTTCACATTCACATACAGTAGTGGTTTAAAAACAGAATTAGCTCCCACATTGTAACTGTACGAGCTGAATCCTTAAGGCAACATAGTGGAAATGCTATTTAGAAATTCCACTTTAAATTATTACCAGTAGCAATTTATATTATCTGTTTTGGATGTAATGTTGAAATAAGTGGCTAATTAGTGTCAACTCACCAGCATTTAGTTACCAAGCAGCTTGAAGGCTCTAGGGAACAGCTTTATAACTATCTACAGCATTCTCTTTAGACAAGGACCCCATTTAGCAATTGTCAAATGTAATTTGACATATCTGTAGTATTGCTTTATGTATAGAACTTCTTTTTGTACTCTTAGAATGGTTAGCGTCTATAGTTTTACTGATGGTCTTTTCTTAAGTGATCTCAAAGTTAAAGTGGTTAACTGATATTTGCTCCCTTGTAATGTACGTGCTTATAGTCCCAGCACAAGTCTACTGGTTCTGAAGGGAGCTAATGGAGATTGGTTTATTCACATGCCCATGAGAGCACAAAGGCAGGGCTTAACAAGTCACTCATCCTTTGCTGAGTGTGTGGCAGTCTAGGTGATTAATTTTACTGCTGACATACAGTCCTCCATCTACTAAACTAAGCAAAAAATCCCAGCGAATAACATGGCAGATCTCCCAGGAGAGCGTCTCCATCACAAAAACCATTGCTGGAAGACTCAATTCTGAGTTACTCGATAATGGTACATGATGTCTACATCACTTCAAACAAATATGGGGTTTGGAAGCACAAGCTTCCTCTGCAGAGACCTTCTGCCATGATTGTCACAGTGTCAGTGTCACCTTCAGGCAGGAGGCAGGGCCACATAGGCTGAGAGCACCTGCACTTGTCACAGAATCCTGGTTCTGTGTGAAGGAGGTGCAAAGCTCCCTTTGCCTGCAAACTCTAAAGAGGGCAGATTTTCACCTGTGCTTGTGGGTGATGGCCAGTGTATTGTGAGAACCGGTATGATTTAGGAAACACTTGGAAAGGCAGCTTACAAGTTTTACACCAACAACAGTTTTAGTACTGTGTTGCTTTTCTTATTCTTATGAAGTGTTGGATCCATTAAGAAACATTCTCTTTTTCCTAAAAACAAACATGCTTATTTTTGCTTCTGAAGTCTGGGGGAAAAAAACAAACAGAAATGCCATCTCATTAGTATGTGACTGTAAAGTTGCTGTTGGGAGTCAGCTGAGCTGTACCTCTGATAGCTTAAAAATCCCCCATGCAGGATGGATCAGTCATCATATTTCTGTGATCATATTTCTGCTCAGGAACAGGTAGGATATTAAGTTTTCCTATTCAGTGAGGGAGAGATGACAACAAAAGATATCTTTTACCTCTTTGAATTTAATATTTTATGGTAAAGGAAAACAGAAGGAATTTGGTTATCTGAAACTTGGTCTGGATTGCAAGAAGCTGGGAGTGTTTTCTTGGGCAAGCCTTCTAACTTTTCAATGCAAAAACTCCTGTGTTTTGACCTCTAAGTGCTAAAGTCCACCTGTGCAAATCCATTTAAGTGAAAACACTGGTGTGTTTTCATACATACATACAAACAAAAAACAAAACAAAAAAAATGCAATCCCTCTCCCCCTCAAACCCCCTGACTTTTATTAGAAATTCTGTATTTCAGGAACTGCTAACTCAGCCAGGTGCAGGGGCACTATTTTAATTCTCTTGCACTGCAGGCTGGAAAACCCAGGGAGCACTACCACTTCTGAGAAGCAGATGTGGTTTTCATCATTCATGAATGATCATACTGGCCAGCACTTGAAGGAACATTTGTGGACCCAGAGGGGACCATGTCCATCATGACTAGGCAGAAGAGAGAGCTATTGCAGCAGAGGGCCCTGCACAGCAGTAAAAGCATCCAGGAAGATTATTTGCAATTCCATGCAGAATCTTCCTAGGCTGGAATAAAATTTGAAGTAATCTGTGTAATGTTGTTCTGCACCTCACACAACCAGCAACATTTTGTATTATTAGAAATTGCTTTTCCAAAATCATTAGGCTATTTTCAGACCAGGCCAAAACCAGGACAGTAAGTCAGATTCACCATGATTATTGTTCGGTAGTGTCAGAGAGGATGGGAATGCTTTTTCTTCCTACTCTCCTATACTGGGATGGAAATGTGTGCCCAAGTGGGCGGCTGGCGGCCTAAACTCATGGGCCAATGAGCAGCTGTATAATCTTCTCTGAGAGTCTCACCACAGCAGCCTCTGGGGCTTTTCCTGTAGGAGAGGAAAGAGCCATTAGCTGAGACAGGAGACAAGAGAGCAGATGCATCATCATCCCACCCCGGTGGGTAAAGCACCGACCTAGCTCAGAGCAGGAGAGCAGCTGGAGGGTGGGAGGATCGCCCTTGCCCTGGAAAGGCAGGGCACTGTTCTCTTAATCAACTCCCGTGCAAAAATCTAGATCTCTGCCTGGATGACCCACCAAATCTACTGGGAAATGTGATTTGTCCCCCACACATGAAAAAATATGAGCTGTTCTGGCTTTTACAAAGATTGTTTCGTTTCCATGGATCTCGCACTATTTCCACTGCTCTTTGGTCATAATTACCTTTCTTTTAAAATAAGTATTACCAAGTTAATTTTAATGTCTTTGCATCTATTTTACAACTCTATTATTTTCTGACATGTTTTACATGTTTAAAAACAAAAAAAATGTTACTAGCCTTCCTTTTCAGCAAATAATATGTGAGCAGACAACAGATCTCAATCAATGTAATAATTCTTTAAAGAATGTAAATTAATTCGAAAGAGGTGGAAGAGGGCATATGGATCTGTAACACGCATTTTAAATTGTTTCTGCATTTGCATTTGGTTTTAATGGCGTTTACGCCCTCTAGTGTCAGAAAACCCTATCGTAGTGAGGGTTTTTTTAACCTTTACTGTGTCTGTCACTTTCAGCCTTGAGTATTTAGGCTTTGCAAAAACGCAAATGCTGGATTTATTCTTCCTATATATGTTCTCCAATTTTACAGATGTGGTACAGAGATCGCTTGGGGGTATTTTGACCCAAAGTGAGCTATTTCAAATATTAATTTCTGATGTAACACACAAAAATATGCTAAATTACAATTTCTGTTATTATTTATTTTGACATCCACAATGCACTTATTTTTCACTTGGAAAAACTTTACTCCTGTGTTCAAACAAAAAAACAAACAGGAGTTAAATAAGCAGCATTGTCCCTCTCATTTGTTAAGATTATTAACGAAAATGCATTCTCTCTCACATCAAGGAAAAAACGGCCAAAAAGTATGATTCATTTCAGTTATAATTTGGACCTTTGACTTATGAAACATTTCATCTTACAGCCATCAAAAACTGGGTTTCATTAGATTCAGGAAAAAGATGAATAGGTGATGATGCCACAAATAGTCTGTGTTGTCTGAGATTTCTTGAATTATGGGTATGCAATACCAGATATATTCTACTCATCAGTTAAAAAAGCAGTAGTGTGTTGGCAGGTGGATCTCCATGGGTAAGATCTGACGTGGCAATGCTGAGATTACTGGCTGGGCATTCGTAACCCCAAATACATTTGTGTTTCCCAAGCTCCTGCAAGAGCTCCAGCTTCTGTGTATGACTAAAGCTGCATTTCGTTCCCCCCAGTCTGTCATGCAAAGTGCTACATCACACCCATGTTACTCACTTCAACACTCCGAAAGATACAGTATTTGCAAAATGAAGGAATCCCCTGGTTTGCTGTCTGTCTTGCAATAAGGAGTCAAATATGCAAAAGTGGTCTGTCACCTGATGAATACAAACAACCAAGACAAACATACATGCCTTTAAATCCATCCATCCAATGCATCTATCCTTTCATCCATCCATCCCTGTACAGTGTCACTTAGTGAAGAGGATCTCTAAAATAAATTCTAAATTCTGCAAGCTCTATTTGTGGCATCATCACCTATTCATCTTATTCCTGAATCTAATGAAACTCATGGACTGCAAGCAATAGCCCGTCTGGCCTGTCTGGACTGCATCCAGTGAAACCTAAGCATTAGTTTGATCGTGTTGTTTCTGACTTGTGATTTGATAAAACTTGATTGACACACCTGGTTTGTCATAGCCTTTTTCTTTCTTTTTTTTGGCAACTGAAGTAGAATGAACCTGATTGATATCAGGGATCAGTATGAAGCCTCTTTTTCTTCATTCATCCAGAACATAAAATATTGGGATGACACTTCTGACATTACAAAATTAGATTGTCAGTACAAATCACGAATGCCCAAAGACTGGCTTGAGCTTTGGCTACAGTAATAGACATATGCAGAACAGATAATATACAAAGCTATGGAAACACTGCAACTAGGGGAAAAAAGGAAATAAAGGAGAATATTTTTGCATTTCCAGGCTGAAGAAAAGTGAGACAAGCAGAGTAGCACTAGATAAAACCTTAAAATAATTCCCTTTTGAAAAGGGAGTCTGTGAAAATTGCTTAATAAGATTCGACATTTGTTGTGTCTCCATGGCTGAAGAAATCAGATTTTCTGCAGAATTTAGAATTTGTTTTAGAGATCAAGTCTAAATTTTCCACTTTAAAATGCTAGCACCTCAAAGCTTCCCTGCCATCTGAAAATGGAGTTACACTCTTTTTTGAGTTTAGAATTTCCAAAGAATAAAACAATTGTAGCTCGGGCTATAGAAGGAATTTTCCCTTCATTTTATGTCATACATTTCCATTGGTGGTGTTCAGTGATATATGAGGTATAACTAAAGGTAGTGTTTAATTCAGGAGGAGGAACTTCATTAGCAATTCTGATCATGACTACCCTAGACTAAAATCTGTGTCACTGTCCCAGGGGAGAGCAAGGCTAACCAGGGCAAATGTAGCAAAACCTCTGTTTTGTCACAAAAGTAACCAAATGTTTCTCACCCTGTGAGAATTAGGAAGACTAATTTCTTTAAAGTAATTTTTTCTGACCATAATTTTATTTAAACAACTCCAGCACAGTGGTTAGTAACAGGAGGAAAAACTAATTATGTAAGAATTATTAATGATGTCAAAGGTATTACTAGCACTAAATAACAGACAAACAACATTACCTTTGGAAAATGTCACTGTGTTACAACTGATGCAAGCTAAAAAAGAAAAGTAACTGAAAGCAAGTTATTTTGAAGTAAGCAGTATATGCATCTGCATTACATTTTATCCAGAAGGTAAGAAAAACATTGCAAAATACCTTCTTGTGTCAAACAATCCTTATTTTTTTTTTATTTCACTCTGTAACACTAAAATATTATGAAAAGACATCTGCTTATGTCACTGGCTATATTCACACATAAATACTGAAATACTAAAGATAGATGAGCTTGTGGTTCCTGTCACAACTCCTAAAGCTTCAGTCTGCTCTTGATTCATATAATTATAGTGTCACATTATCAACAGGATGAACTATATCCCTGAGCAATTTCAAGCCAAATTAATTAGAGCCAGCAATGTCTTCTGCCCACAGCTGCCATCAGTGACAATGGAAGCTTATGGAGGTTCAGCAGTTTGTCATTTCAAGTGATAAGCATCTAAATATAGGTTTAGCAATCTCATATAAGAGATCTAATTTAAGAGGTCTAGTACTGGGCATGTGTAAATTTTGCATTTCAAAATTTGGTTGTGTCAGGTTTCTGTTTACACAGTTTGATGCAACATATGCAAATACTTGTATCTGTAAGAATTCAGTAAAACTAATGAATAGTGTAAAGCAGAAATGTATACCAGTGATTTGATCCTAGATCTCCTCCACAAAGCTCACCACCCTGGCCCTATGCCCACTGCTTTTCTATTGTTCTGCCTGGAAAAAAATGGGGTTAGTGAGGTGTTGGGCATCCCATTTTTCAGAGACCTTGAAAGGCCATTTATCCACTTCCTTGCCCAAAGAAAAGAACAGCTGGTCATGCATACAGTTGATAGTCAGCTCGAGCTTTAGGAAGACATAAGCACCAAAAATGCCTATGTTGTGGGGTGCAAATGTTGATGTGAAGGAAAGCATGACATTCTTTCTAGTATTTTTCCAGTTTTTAGATATCTTTTTTAAGACCAATTATATTATTCATGTAAAAGATAGATTCTATTAAATTATGTATTTTTCATGCAATCCTGCCATGTCACAAAATGAGAAACTAATAGCATTCAAATTCTGAGTAAGTGGGGAGAGGGGGGATATTGGCAGAAATATTAATTATATTCTTCATGTGAATATTTTACACTTGGACATGGCTTAGTAAAGCAACTAAATATTTATTTAACACAACATAATCTATGTCAATATTCTAAGATTTGGTCATCTATATTATATCTGCCTGTACGACAACTTATTTGAATATATATGTTCAACATTTTACTCATTTCTTACAAAATGCAAACCATTAATCTTCACCTCCTTTTGACATGAGCTGAGCTCTCATTGCTAGAAGGAGTTCTCTAACTTCATGTAGTTCCTCCATCATCCTATATCCTCACCCTTTTATCCATTCCTCGTGATTAGGTGCACAATTTGGACACTGACTTGAAGATTTCCCCCTCTGCTCTATTATTTTTCCAGTTCCTGCTGAACAGACAGGTTTTGTTTTCCAGGTAGTATTTTCTAAACACTGTTCCCCTACAGTTTTATTTCTTAACTTTTCTTGTGTTAAGAGTTTATAAATTCTTTGTAATACGGAGTATGTTATCTCTCTTTTCACAAGCACACTAAATTCACAAGCTAAAATCAATGTTTAATAATAACTTAAAATCCAATAAAGTTAAAAACTGAATGGTACTTGAAAGTAATTCATCTTTTTATTAAACTCTGTAGTGTGTAGTTACATACTTGTCCCCTGTAGAATACAGCAAAATGCAAAGAGCTAAAATCTCTTACTAAGTTGTCACTGGAGTGCCTTTACATACATCAGTAACACTTTGTTCTTACTTGCTGGACAAAATAATATCCAGTATCATAAAGAAAGGTGGTAGCTTTAGTAATTCTGAGCACTGCCAGGATTGCAGTTACAATTTGGTTGCTTGCTTGCTTGTGGCTTGAGTTTTTCATGTTTGCTTTCACCTAGACCATAGAAGGGACATCTGGAACTCAGCTACTCCAGCTTCTCATGTCAACAACAAGTTAGGTCAGCTATGCTTCTGTCTAGCCAAGTTCAAAAAGTACAATGATGGAAAGTCCATGATCTCCTGGGAAACCTGCTGCAAAAATGTGTCACCCTGCTAAATGAAAGTACTGTATCAGCTTGAGACAATAGATTATTCAGTTTAGTATCTAATTTACCAAATGGTCTCTCTCAGATCTTGCCAATGAAATTGATGAGTCCTTTCAAGTAAACAGCATAAGGACCAAAGTTCAACACTGATTTTTCTCCTTAGCAAGGTCATTCTCTCTCCATTGCAATAGAGACAGCCTGGAAAGAGTACAGCAGGTAAAACCTGTGTTTTACCTGCCCCCAGTTTGACAGACAGGAGACCCAAAATTTGTTTCAAATTAAAATTATTTGCACGCAACAGTGGGCATGCAGTATATGTACGAATATGTGTAAAAGCATTACCTGCATGCAGCAACTATTATTTGCAGAAGTAAAATATATTGTGCAATTAATTCATTGTGAAATAAAATTATTAGAAGAGATTTTGTTTTTACTAAGCCTTTTGTTTTCTTTAACCCAGGTATGGTGACATGGTGCCAAAGACAATAGCTGGCAAGATTTTTGGTTCAATATGCTCCCTGAGTGGGGTCTTGGTCATTGCTCTGCCAGTTCCTGTAATTGTCTCCAACTTCAGCCGTATATACCACCAGAATCAACGAGCAGACAAGCGCAGGGCACAAAAGGTGAGCTTCTAATTTTTCCCCTTGTGTTGCTGAGCAATAGATAAAATATGATTTTCAATATGCTGTGTGCCGTTATAGTGCATATTTCTTAGCAAGAGGACCATGTATGTGTAACATGCCTAACCATGTCCTAGATGCAAATACAGTCTTATTTTTAGTGAGGAAAAAAACCCCCAACTCTAACCAAAACCAGTTCATTTATCTTTTCTGTCAAAATGTACAGACCTATTATTTTGGTAATTAATCCCACTTATTAGACTAGATCTAGGATTTTTAGACGATAGCTGCAGTCTCACTCACTGAAGACTCTTCTATGCTTTTTCAGGCAGACTTCCTTTCTGCCACAGTCTTCTGAGGAAAAATAAAAAACCAAAACAACCAAACAAACCCACCAAACAAACAAGGAAAACCCTCAAACGTCATAATGATTTCTAACATCTCTGCTATCAGATTGCTTCGCTAATCCATGTTTAGTTAAAGTCCCAGATTCAGCCTCTGGGGGAATCTGATTGTTAGGGAACTTAGCTCCTCAGCTCTATTTTGCTTAAAAGGCTTCAGATAAACAGCTCAATCAGATTAAAAAAAAAGGAAGTAAAAGTCTATTTTTCCAGCTTCCTTGATTTGCTGTCTCTCACTAAAATATCCACTAGATCTACAAGAAGACTGTTTCCCTTTCTGAGACATGGACAAGGTCAGGGGTTGGGAAGAGAAGTATTTATCAGGAGTGATGCAGCCAAGCTTGGACAGTCACTTACATCTCCACATCACTGCCAATGCACTTGTTCTAACCCACTTCCCTGAATTCTGGAGTGCCAGGCAGCTCGGAGAACACCCATTGTGAGCTGAAGCCCTGCTCTGGGAGCTGACATGCCTTACCTTCCGCTCCTCTGTGGATAGCAGTTGAAAGGCTTCGGATGCCACACAGGTTGCATGATTGCCAAGGCTGAGGTGTCACCACTTGGGCTTTTTGTGGACCCATGGCCTCTCTTCAGAGGTCCTGAGGCTCCAGTGATCTCAGGAGAGCAGGATCATTTCTGGGGGAAGTGTGCAGGCAGACCATGGCTGGGGGCTGCCTATATAGACCAGGGAACACAAGTAGTTGCAGGCTGCATCTGCTTCATAACAACAACAGCACCACGGTCAGATACAAAATGTTTATTTGTTTCATTCTGCCCACCTTCTTGACAGATTTCTTCTTAAAACAAACAAACAAAAAACCCCACACCCAAAATCAGTGAAATAAATGTATGCAGTGATACCATTCTCAGAATATCTTCAAATCAGGACAAACAGAGGTACATGGCCAAGAAACTCATAGGCCCAGGTGGAAGACACGGCACCATTCAATAGCCACATCTTGGAAAAATGCTGCCAAATGAGGGAAATGCTATAAAAAGAAAACAGGTGTATCACAAGAATGTCGTACCTCTCTAGAAACCTGATCTAAAATAGGCTACTTCAGGGATCCAAATCCCGTACTTTATCTGTCTGCTAATTCCACCCACTCTTCTGCATGCTGTTTTGTCCTACAGCCTAATTCCAGCTGTGTGCTCCCCTCTTTCACAGCTGACTTATGTCACTTCTACACTACCTTGTTTTTGTCAAGAACTTTTCTACTGATTTTTGTGGATTGGCAGCAGAGAACTGTACCTCAGCCAGGGCACAGTGCTCCTGCCTGTACCCCTGAGCACTGTGGCAGTCATGGGTAACAGGTCTGCTCTATCCCAGCAATCACTGTGCCTGCTCTGTTCTATTTCATAATAGCTGCAGACACAACCATTTCAGATAGAGATTGTGTCCTACTGCATACCACAAAACAGAGTTTTCTAGGCCTGCTTTACAGTTGTGTAATGGTTTAACTCAGCCAGCATCCAAGCCCCATGCAGCTGCTCACTCACTCCCCCACCAGCAGGATCAGGGAGAGAACTGGAAGCATGAAAACACAGCCCCACGCCAGCCACTGTGAAGAAAATTAACTCTACCCCAGCCAAAACCAGCACAATTTGTCAATGAAAAAGAAATGGACACTAGAAAATATCTCACAAAAGTTAAATTGCTAGACTGGCTGCTATTCCTCATGATCTCTTTCTGAATAGAAACTGCTTGAGTAAATAGCTGACTTTTTCTCCTTGCAAAACAGTGAGCTCATTGTATGTCTCAAACAGGAGCACAAAGTGATGAATGGCAATCCTGCCAAGCGGTTTTTCCTCTACTCCCCAGAACAATGCCAACAGCAAGGAAGAGAGATCCCCTCTGACTGTGTTTATGCCCTTCTTGCTGTGGAGAAAATGGCTTTGAGGTCTGATTAACTTAGCACTGCATGTGTGCTTCATTGATATCTCCTATTGCAAAGCTAATCTCTTTCAATCTAAAATGACTGAGATGTTGAACTGCATATTGCTCTGATGGACTAAAAAAGAAAAATCAACAAAAAGAACTTCATGGCTACTGTATAGTCCATATTAAGCCATGAAATATAGCCTTGCATTTCACAGGGGGTTTCTACTGCCTTGTAAAAGAATATTCAGGCAAAAAGGTCACATTATTGAAGTTTGAAATTCCTTCTTCATTCAATACAATATCGAAGTTTGAAATTCATTCTTCATTCAATACAATAGAGGCTTTACACCATTTTCTAAAATAAATGTTTCCCTAGGCACTGAACTTGTTTCTGTTCCCCGAGGCTGAAGAACATAAGCTTAAAAGAAGGTGCTGTTTCATGGAGAGTAGCACAAACCCCTGCAGGCAACGGTACCTCCTGCTGGCTACAACAGCTTCCATTGACTGAGACAGTTGTACCTTTGAATTGAGCAACTTTATCAGTATCTCACACAGACGTTTAATCAAGATAGACTTCAGAAACGGCAAAACACTTGGGCTGGAAGGAAGCTCAAGAGAAAGTTCTTTGCTGAAGAGTTGAAATCTAGTTCCAGAAGCACTGATAATTTACAGCAGAAAAATATTGTCACTTACATTAGGATTGTTAAGAACCATGCAACCATCATTTTATGCACTTACTGAGTTCTGCACAGTTATTCAAGATTAGATAATTCCACTTGTTTCTTTTTGGCAAAAAGACACTGCACATTAATGCTTGGGAGAAGATGGAAGAGAGAAATTTATTTATATACCATTGCATTTTGAATGGATTTTAAAGGAAGCTCCTGCTTCCAATCATAAAAATACATTGCTATAATTACCACAAAATCCCACTCTGCAATACAGAAAATGTTGGCAGGATAAGCCAGCTTTCTGCTGCAGTACAGGAAACCCCTTGCAATCAATATCAACAAAAACAGATTGGGGGTGAGGGGAAAGAAAGGAAAAATCATCTATGCTTATCAAAACATTGCTTCCTATCCGATAGTAAGGTCCAGGGATCTGGCCTGTCCTGAAAAGAAATGGATGAATAAATAATCCAAACCAGACATTGAAATTCAGGGCATAACTAATTATGCCCTGGAGTCTTACTGTGCCTTCTTCTCAAGCAGTTTTATCAGTACTGAGACAGTTTTGAAAAATGCTATTTGTGGAGATTTTCTCAGCTAGAGACAACTTCAAGAGGTTGTTATTTTGGTTGCCCATTAACTTTGGGCAAAGTTAATGACAGTTGTCTTGTCCTGTATAAAGGCAAGGAAAGGAGGGGGAAGGGAAGGGAAGGG
>VXBC01000240.1:0-73076 GCA_013399945.1 Ploceus nigricollis
CAGACCTCCCTGTGGGATGAGTCAACAAATACTTTGTTTATATTCATCTGGCAGACTCGCTCTTGACATAAGTAGCAAATACAGCTTCTGGTAAAGTTTGTATTCAGTGTTATTAATAGAAATCTCACACCAGTTTTCAGTATTCTGACATTGGTTACGTTCAGTGAATCAGTAACAGAATAAAATCATACTGCAAAAAACTTGGACAGACATTGGACAGTGTTTTCTCCTGTTATTAAAATATATTTTATGTTCACATCAGGTAGGAAAACATGAGGAGTGTTATTTTAGTCCCTGTACCTTCCTTTCTTTTACAAGATTAAAAGAAAATAATTGTCTCTTATAAGCATTCCAAATTAAATTGCAGAATGAAAGTGTGTCCCACTAGTTTTACATTTAAAATTCCTTATGCTCAGTTTAGGATTATTAATCTGAATATGTAATCATAACTGGTGATCAAATAGAAGAACATCTGTTGTTTTGAAACCTTAATTCCCTTTCTGTTTAGCATATTCTCTACACCTTTCAATTTTTGACTCCTAATTCCAGGTTCATTCTCCTCAAGCAAAGTCATCTTGGAACTCTTTTACCCTCCTGTCCCTCTGTTCTAATTTTTTCCCCCCAACAGTACCAGTCTCCCCAGCTCATCTTACCTCTTCCCATGTACCCCCATAAAGGCTCATGGACTTCTCATGGAGGCTGAGTAGTTATTCAGTGAAGACTCAACACAGAAATTTCCAGTGTGGATGAAAATGGATGAAAATTTCAATGTAGAAATCACAGTGCAGCGGACCCAACAGGGTGGTCTCTCCATTACCACAACATTTTCTAAATCTTAAAAGAACTTGATCCTTATTTTGAGAAAAAAATGTA
Organism: Ploceus nigricollis; assembly: GCA_013399945.1. Lineage (NCBI taxonomy): Eukaryota > Metazoa > Chordata > Aves > Passeriformes > Ploceidae > Ploceus > Ploceus nigricollis. The sequence goes on from VXBC01000240.1 coordinate 874, forward strand.
ATAACCAGATCATTTGAAATTGGCAACTAGAAAATGGGTAATTGTAAAAAGCCCTTATGCAACTCACAGCTGGAAGTCTCAGAATCACTTTGTTTTTCAGGTACTCATATGTTTCCTTAATGGTTTCAGTCTGAGATGGAAAATGTCAGTAAAAGCCACCAAGGCTTTCACTCAGTGGAAAATACAGCTTCCCGTGAATCCATCCAGATTAGTTTATTTTTTTGTGGCCATGTGGAAGTTCTGCAGATATTGAACCTGGTATGACCAAAGGGTTTGCATTAAATTGGGTTATATTGGCAGACTCCATCCTTCTGCTCCTTGCTCTTTTGATTGAGAGAGGAGAAAATGAAGAGGGTAAAAATGGATAGGAGAGATATATTTTTTCATTTGGCAGCTATTTTACGCAAAACCAAAAACTGAGCTTGTGGAATAGAATCATGGTAGTCTCCTCAAAAAAGACATGAGGCATGAATACTATATCTTTCAGAAATGAGGCATGCACTTTTGGTATGTGACTGTCTCCCGCTGCTAGCCCTTTGTGACACAGATTCCGTGTAGTCCTTTTTGCAGAAAAATATATAATTTCAATACTAAATAATATAACTTCAATTGTCAGGAAAAATATATAATTTGAAAATTAATTTATCTACTTCTGTTGAACACATTCATTGACAGAATCTTTCAGATGTGCATGAAGAGACTAACGGCCTTGGGCCACATACTGCAGCAATGATTTGTTTATCATTTTCGGATTCATACACAATTTTTAAGCTTACTGAATTTTCTGATTTCCATGTTGTCATCAGGTGCATTTTCAGTGTGCAGCACCATGAGTCAGACTTGATTTTTTAGATTTGACCTATGTCTTTGCTGTAATTTTTAAGTGTGTTTTCTTTTTCTTAATTAATATCTGAATTATTTATTTATTTTTTAATGTTACCACATGAATTCTGTTTCTGCCTGGTTTAAGATATTAAACACTGAACCTATGGCTGCTGTCAATAGCTTGATTTTATGACAGGGGGAATTGAAATTAACAGCTTATACATTTTCATTTGCATGCCATATGTAGATATTTCTACTCACCTCTCCACACATATCTGATGGTAACGACAACGTAACGGATACATTAAAATATATTAAATATATTTAGTTCTTTCTGTTGATGAAATGTGGGCAAAGAGTTTCCTTCATTTTCATATTCATGATTAATTATTTGTCATTATTTACCAAATATAATTCAAAAATAATCCTTCCTAACTTCTGTAATGTTGTTGGATGTATTAGTTAGTCAAAAGCAAGCTGGCACAAAAGGGTGATAAACAATAATAATTTTTTTTTGTTAGAAAACATATTTCTTTACGTATTGCTCTGAATATCTGAAATTTTTCTTCTTCTTTTAATGTGAAATATTGAAATAGATAGCCTTTAATATTCAGTTTTTGAGTGAGCTAATGGTCTTCTGTTGATATAGTAATTAGCTGGTTTTCTAGACTTAGAATCATTGAATAGTTCAGTATTGGTAGGGAACATTGAAGGTCTTGTAATCCAAGCCCTGTACAATGAGCAGGGACATCTTCAACTAGATCAGGTTGCTCAGAGCACCAATCCAACCTGACCTTGAATGCTTCCAGCAATGGGACATCCATTTCTCTAGGCAATCCATGTCAGTGTTTCACCACGCTCAATGTAAAGAATTTTCCCTTAGTCTATCTAGTTTTTTCTACCATACCTATTATGTTAGAAAACTATGCTACTCTAAGGTTTCTAATATAAGATTAATTGTTGTTGTTATTATTCTGATTACTAGTATTAAAAAAAATATTTCTATGTTCATCTGCAAGTAATCCCAATAATTCCAGCTACTGAATTTGCATTGTTTAAAAATGGAAACAGGAAAAACCAGCCCTAGCAAAGAGCAGTATTGGGTCTGTGCCTAGATAATCACTAATTCTGCCAAGAAAAGATGAAGTATTTTGTTTTCAGTACATTAGAGGCTAGGCCAAGAATTATATAAGGTAACTCCATTTTTATGGTGAATGCATTTAAAAGAGTATGGATTTCAAAAGAAATCAGTGAGAGTTTACTAGACATGTAATAGAAGAATAAGCCAGGATATTCTAGGTACAATAATCTCAGAGCTTCTTGATAGGTCTCAGCTGCAGCATTACAGTACAGTATGTCTGTAAGTATTTTACACCAAAAATATTAGGCCTGAGGGGGTAGCAAAATAGTATACCTGAGAGGCAGTCTTATTTTGTTTTTCATCTATGAAGAAGCATTTCTGTTTGAATGACTTTTTTACATTAATCCTTAAATGCAGAGCACTTAATCTTCACACAGCAGTTTTCACACTTCTCCCTAAAATCAAATATATTGTTAAGTATGGATTGCCTTAAAGCACATATATACATTACTCAACTTTTTGGGACAATTTTTCTCTAAATAAGTGTTTGCTTGAGAATGTTATTTCAACAAAACTAAAATTTTTCAAAACAGCAACAACAACAAACTCAATCTGGGGACACCATGTTTTAAAGCTCAATGACATGCTTTGTAGTTGCCAGTATTTCTCCTCAAGACACTTTCACTTAAAGCTTGTTTTAAAGCTAGGGTGTTCAGAATTCTGTTTTGACTGAATTATTGAAAACACTATGTTGAATTTACAAAGAGTGTATTCTAAGCATTTTCCTCAAAATGTGTTCTGTGTATTTCAAAATGCACCTTTTTAAAAATTTTTATTTTGTATTCAGAGAAATTTAGGTAAATCATATAAAAGGTGGCTTCTTTCCTAAACACATACATATATGAACTTTGGAAAGAAAGAATCCAAAACATTGGAACATAAAGACATTATTTTTTCTCCAAATGTTCAAATAGTGAACATCTGGTTTAGGGAGATAAAAGAAAAGTTTGTAGCAAATTTCACTCGTCTGATCTTATAAACTTGCAGCATCCTTCATATAATATGTATGCATAATCCACATAATTCCAAAATATTAGAACCGAATTTCTGCAAATATGGATGTGTTTCCATGATAGTCAAATCAGGTTAAAAATAAAAAATTGGGGCAGTACACATATCATCAAAACACAGCTGAAACATTGCCCTAATTTCTGCAATTGTAGCCATATCTTTGAGATCAGCCTTGTTATGGTTACATGAATCTTTATGAGCACACCAAGGCTGACAACCACTGATGTGTTGCACACGTGTAACTTTTTAAGATGTTAGAATTTTGCTAACAGAATTCTCTGAATAATGATTGTTCTGCTGGACATTAGTCAGATCTGAGAGAAAGCAATATAAACTAATGGATTTTTTTGATTTTTTGAGCATTTTGTCTGCGGGTCAAACTTAAGCACACAAATAGAGAATTATTGTCACATAAGGTGTCTTTCCAGTAGCTGGTATGAGCGCTGTTGGCACTCCAGATTTCATGAGCTTCTACTCCAGCAGTCAACCTGTCATTTGGGTGAGATTAGCACTAAACTATGCACCACCATAAACACTGAAAACACTGAAAGCATCATGAGATGACTCCATTTTGTCTGTGCCAGTTGCAATTTACCTTTGTGGAACTCATTGGGCAGTTAGGTTGTATTCACTGAGAGGCTTGTGGACAGAATAACTTCATTGAAACCACAGCTTGTTTTACTTTATAATTATTCACCATTATTTTCCAAAATAATTAATTAAGTCAATAAGCTCAGTATTCACCATTATTTTCCAAAATAATTAATTAAATCAATAAGCTCAGTTTTACAACAGAGAGTTGTTGCTGTTGGTTGTTGTTGCAGTTTGTTGTTGTTGTTGCCATTGTGATGGTTTGCTTTTTTTTTTTTAATGTGAAATTTCAGAGCAAATAACTAAATGTCAAATTCTTTGAACTTTTTTATGGCATTCCAAAAAGGAATTGCACCAAGTTGCCACTTCATTATTAAACTGATGCGTGTCCTTTTACCAGCAGAGACATCAAATAAATCAATTGTGCTTATTTTCTATTTGTGGAAAAGTATATGACTTTCCCAGTATGACTTTTTGTTCTAAATTGCCTTCTACCACAAGTCTTGTCTTAATGATTAGATTTCATCGAAGTGTGATTTTATTCCACTAAAATTTATTTATTTATATTAAAAAAATGCATGTTCTGCATTTTCTCCATCTTCACTTTCAATATTTATCTCATAGGTATTCTTTCAGAAATATTTTAATTTTTCTTTTTCCTTTTATTTAGTGCTGATTTGCACATATATGTGAAAACAATTCTTGAGCTTCTGACTTATTGCAAAGGCTACAATTTCAGTGAATCACAGACACAAATATGATCTCCTATTTGGGCACATTGAATTCAAAGCCCTGGTAGATGAATTCCAGACTTCACCACTGTCCCTAACCTCTGGTTATCAGTGTACAAGATAATCAGCATCATTAGAAATCTATAGTCACTCATATGATCTGCATATGATCTATGATCTGCATAGATAACACAGCAATAAAACACAGCAATTGAGTCCAAGTGGGAGTTCTCATTTCCAGAACAATAGCAGGCTCATTACAAGCTACACTAGCACAGAAGCAAAAAAGAAAATTCTGGTAAAAACATATATGTCCCATAAGGTTTCTTCTGCATGCAAAAAAAACCATTGTCCTACTTTTTCCTGCTTCCTTTAGAAATATTTACTTTCATTGTAAGACATATCAGATTCAAGTGAAGTTTTCTTCCCTGATTCACAAGATTGTCAGTGTGTGGAGAGATTTTAAATTACTGCAAACCAGGAGGACTGTCTCAGCAACTAGAAAGCATATAAAGACTTTTCTCTTTGCCATCTGTGGACGTCTTGAACTTTTCCTTCAAAGCTCAATATTATGGGAGGAGTAGGGATAGTAAGGATATGATACATGCATGCTTACATGCACAAGAAGAAGAAACATTCTCTATGGTTCACTGTTTTCTGCTGTCATGCCTTCACAAACTGGTCCCTATCACGTCTGCAGTGACAAAACTTGAAAATGTTGCTACCCATGATACCTTTCAGTCAACTCTAGATATACATTTTAAACCATTCACATTCTTTCTATTCAAATCTCTATTGTACTAAGTTTGGAGTACATTTTGTAAGCAAATCTGTTACTATGGGACTGCACACACAGAAGAATGAAATCTTTTGTGTCTAAGACGACAGTTCATGGTCAGTTTATGGAACTTATTTAAAGTGTGGCAAATATTTTTCTTTATGTCTGAATTCTCAAGGGCCAAATTAAAAACTTTTTCCTTTTCTCAAGTAAATTTCATAAGTTTCAGAAAGTATTTTTAGGGATCTTTATTTGAATAGTGAAAATAATTTCACTCAGAGAACTTGCAATTCATGCAGGTTTAGTAAGTCTTTGTTTCCTTTTTAGCTTCTTGATTTCTCAAGCTATGCCTACAACATCCTGTGTCATTTCTGTAACAATAGGGGATTTCCATCTATTCTAAGTGTATTAAGGGCTTGGCTGGTAATATTTCTTCAATGTATGTAAGCTTCAAAGACTGCAAGACCTCTCACGTCATCAAAATGAAAAAGAATGTCAAGAAGTGAATAACCTGTCAGCAGTCATTGAGCATGTACAACATGAACAAAAACCATGTGCTCTGCAACTGCAAAATGAAATGCTATTAGTAGCTTCAAAGTCCCTTTTAATTTCTGGTGTTTATTTTCCACAGCACAAGCCAACAGAAAATACTCAAGGCATAGTGTCACTTTGGAGAGCTGATAATGATATAAGTCAGCTTCATCAGAAAAGAGCAGAAAAATAATTTACAATGGAGGTTACTTTTTTTTTAAGTTAACACAGGCTATTTCAATGTTTCATGCATCATGAAACAGTTCCATTTGTTGTGGGCATCCTTTGCTGAATGACTAGGCTTCTTGCTAGTTCTCTATGAAGCAAAAACTGTTTCTGTAAATGTGGTCCAGTTTCAGGTGGATAAATCTTACAGGATAACAATACTTAGATGAAAGTCTCACTTTTTACCTGAGATGATTTTCAACGATTAGTCACAAATCATTTGACAAATTGTTTCCTAACATAAAATTTACATGTTATTTTCTAATAATTAATCATCCTCATTATTCACAATGTATTATTTTGATTTTAATTATTCAGAACAATTCAAAAATTTTGCATCAAATTCTGTGAGAAAGACACAAGAAGACACTAAGAAACTATGGAACCCAGTGTGCACAAGTGCTGTGAGTATGCAGGTAGGTGGCTGTGATCAGTCAAGAAAAGTTTTGTTTTCTACTTGAAACAGGAATATTTCATACAGGATATTGTGCCACAGCATGATACAAATCCTCCCCAAATTACTCTGGGAAACTATAAGAAAATTGAAAATAAAACAGAACTAGGCTATTTTATAGTATTTTATATATTGTTCCATCTTTTGTCTTAAGAAAGCCTAGTATTTGGCAAGCCAGGCTGAAAATATATTTTAAAAATAATGAAGCTTTCTTCCTCTGAAAAGACATCAAAAACAGGCATATTTGACTATCTGAACTATCTATCAGAGTCTGAATTTAAATTTTTTGATTTGGGTAATTTTCTGTATGGTAGTAAATCTTGTATGATCAATATCTGGATGTGTCAATGCACAATTCTTTGTTCCTTATTATTGTTTATTCTTTGAATTTGTCAGTCCATTAGTTGGTCCAGTTCAGCTGCATTAAATAAACACTTAAGGTGCTAAGAAAATTTCTGGATTAAAATTCTGTCTGGACAGAAAGAACAGATTGTATGAAAGCCACACTATGAACACTCAAAACCAAGGGGCTTATCAGTGTGCTTTGAAGTGAGAAGGAGAAGTGAAATGGCAGATGCAGAACAGCACGTGGTTTGGAAATTTCATTATTGGTAAACCATGCTGTTTCATCTAGATAAAATAAAAAGGAAAAAAAACATGGGCCATGCTGATGTTAGATTACTTATCTGTTACAAAGACCTAGAATGAAACCAAATGAAATAAAACTCCTAATCACCTCAGTAGTTAACATGATAGGAAAAATACAGTTTAAGTATTAGTAGCAGCTACATGTACAAATGACAAAAATTATTTCAATAGAGAACAATGAAAAGCACTGAAACCAGAAAGCGCTAAGGAAACCCATGTGGACTGGGAAAATACCACATGTGGTTGCAGTATAAAGAACAAACCCCTGGATATCATCAGGGACCATTTTAAACCCTAATTGGCTAGTATCACATTGCAAAACATGCAAATGTTTGGTTTTCAGGAGCACCTTGGACTCTACATCTTCAGGACCAATTCTACAGCTGAAGAGGGTTGCAATTACTTTGATTCAAAAACCTCACAGACTCCAAAAGGCCAAAAAAATTAATGAAATTGTGTTTAAGCAGTAAGAAGGTGATTAACACAAGAAAACTGTTAAAATGAGGTTGAAAATAAAGCAGCTGAGAGAATTTTGTCTTTGCAAAGGTATACTAACACAACTCAGGCCAGAAGATTCCTCAAAACCTTGATGACAACTTTATGGAACAGATCTAAGGGAGCAGACTTGGAAAGATTCTCTCCTTGATGTACTGCTTGTCAGCAGAGTGGATCCTGTGAGAGAAATGGAGATTGCCCACCCTTGAGTTGCTATACTGAGGGCAGTTTTGCCAAAATCTTTCCAGAACCAGCACCGGCCATCATGTGAGTCTCTAGAGCAGATTGCATATTAGATATCAGCACTGGTGAGGATCTATTCTGTTTTCTTCTAAATCTAGAGCTCCTTTTCCTTGTCTCTGAGCCCTTAAATAGGAGCCTGATTTGTCTCAGTTTTTTTGCAGCATTCATGGGAAAGCTGCACAAACAGGGCTGAGAGCTATCATGATGGATATCTATGATGTATTGATGTTTTACATTCTTTTGTGACCACAGGCTAACTTTTGTTGACATTTCTTAGAAATTTGACATTATACCAACAGCTTTCACTCATTTGTCATATTGATATTATTTTTCCATTTGCTTTGGTTATAAAGCAGAAATTAGATCAGTATGGACCTCCCATATGGTTTTTTTATTTGACATAATTGCCATATTCTTTCTCTTTCTTATAATGCTTCTCAATATTTCTTATGATGCTCAATCTTCCTGCTGGTAGAATGATATTCTGGCCTCTGGTGAGGAGGTAATGGACCCAAATAACTAAAATGTGGTGGTCAAGATACCCTGTGACATACATACAGCTGATGTTTCTGTCTCTGCTTTGAATGCAAAAATGACTAAGTGGACCTCCTGCATCTCAGATGGTTGTCCCTTCCCCTGAGCTATTTGCTGTTCTGAGAAGGACTTCAAAGGGTTTTCAAGCAAAAATCTCACAGATCCTTGGGCTCATTGAAATGTCAACAGTGAGGATATTTTCAGCTCCTCAAAGCATTCACCACAAAAGAAAATGTTTTACCATCTAGTTCAAATTAGTAACTCCTGCTTGCAGAACTTACTGCTGCAAAAATCTTGGGTTTGTTCCTTCTTTCCACTGTTAAATATGAGTCTTCTGGTCTATATGCAAAAGGAAAAAAATTCAGGAGCAGCTGTGTGAAATTTTTTCCAGCAACAGCTGGCTTATAGAAGGAATAGGGGCCTAAAAATGGCTGTCTCACTTGAGTCCAAGTGTACTCCCTTGGTATGTTTTAATGTTAAAGTTTCATTTAGCAAAGTCAAATGAGATGCTCAGTCTAGCTATAATAGAAATTCTTCAATTTAAATCAGTCATTAGTGAAGCATTAAGCAGGTCAGAAGCAAGGTGCAGTCGTGAAAGCAAGACCTATCATCTGTTCCTTGCAGACAAGTTCACCCTTCTTGTCTCTGCTTTCCCTGTCATTGCCTACCTTTGCTGGTCTCTTCTATATAAATATGGAAATTAAAACAAAATTTTTCTCAGGAAATGTTGATGGCATAAAATGTTTTGAAGGTAAGGTATAAATTTATTCCTCTGGGATTGCAAATTACCTTAAGACATCATTACAAAAATACATAGACTTTCTAAAGATGGCAAGAGAGCCAAACAGACAAAAACTCTAGAATGAATTTGAAGGAAAACTGAGCCAGAGTCTTTAAAGGGATAAGACGTTACTGGATTAATATGGAGGTTATGTATTAAATTCTTCCATTTGGGAATGATTTGGCTCAGCTAGTCTTTAGAAGTAAAGACTATCTGAAGCCTCTTCTACCACTCTATCTTTCCCAAACCAAACAGAATCTTGACATCCTTCAGGACATAGAAGCAGCATGAAAATGCAATCAGAATATCTGTACTAGACTTGGTTCCATTCAGTGGGTCTAGTTTTCACTTGCCTCACATATTTCAGTATTGTAGTCAACCGTCCTTCTCTGTAATTATACATTTATGGTTTGTGTTTACAGACTTATGAAGAGGAGTGATAAAAGACCTTTAAGTTGATTGCACACCATGCAGAGTCTGAAAGTACTCTTCAATGATTATATTGACTGACTTTATGACCCCTTGGTGCTGACAAAACCTCATAAAAAAGCACATAATGTGAAGTGGAATGCATCATTGCACAGGTGTAAATGGCTACACAAGATGCAAGGAAAGCAGAATCAAGCCAGTGGTACCTAATAAACACTTCCAGCCCAGGAACTGTCGCAGACTCTCATGTAAATACTAAACATGTGGTTCTGCTCTAAAATGTGACTATAAAATGCATTGTGGTTTTTTTATTGCGTTTCAGTGATACCATATTACATTTGCTAAGCTTACAAGTAAAAAATATTTTTTTCTAATAGACATAGTAGCAAACTCCATGTAAACATTTAAACTCAATTTTTCTTTTGTTCAAATGCATTTCAAGAGTAAAGTTTATCCAGACTCAGCTTTATTTCACAGATACCTCTGCAAATGTACAGATTTTACTTCTCAGAGCACCAAAACATGTTGTTGCTTCTGAACATTGAATTAAAAGTTTCTTAAAAGTTTTCAAAAAACATATCTGAAAAATGGTACACAGTGGTCACATATTGAATTTCTGGTGAACCAGATTGATTATAAAATCCAGCCTGAGCTCTTATTCATCTTGAATTCTTCAGCTTTTTCTCTTCAGAGACTTTCCCCAAATTTGCAGAAATAAAACCCAAGTAACTTTATTCATTTAAGGTATTATTTCTCATGCAAAATGGCCTTTTTCAATTTAATAGTAGTGTGGGTAAAATAAAATTTCATTTAATAGTTTAAAAATTGTAATGAAGGCCACTTAAGCTCAATTATTCCCCAGAGGGGCAAAACTCCTATTGTTTAAAATACTAGGAAATCAGGATATAGGATATTGTCTGAGTCTGGAGACAGTATGAATAAAACATGTTCACAGTAATGATGTTGCAGTGGCAGGGAGGCAGACTAGGTAATCTCACAGGTCATTTCCCTGCTTATGCTTTGCATTTGCATTCTCTACAGTACTGAAAATTTGATTAATTTCCTTATACAGGGGCCATCACAGCCTGGGAACTGAAAAGAGAGGGATGTAATGGCCTAATGCACACAATTATTTTCATTCTCCTAATTTTGAGCTATAAAGTGCAATCCACTCCAATAACCATCTGCAGTTCTAAAGAGAGCAGCAATCCAGTGCAGTTTCTCAATTGTTTCTATATACAGAGTATGGTTTCTGCATAGGAGTCAAGAGGTCTGTCTGTCTCAGATTTGAACAGAATTAATTATAACCTTGATTCTAGTATTTTTTTTTTAATATATTTTTTGGGGGGGAAGAAACTGTCCCAGATGTTTGACATCACACTAGGCAATGCCTGCCAGGGCCCCACGGGGGCTGGGACGTCCCTGGGCACTGTGGGAACCCCCAGGACAACAGGGCAGGGCCTGGCACTCAGGGCCATCCCACCCTCAGCCAGGAACTGCAGTCTGGAGCAGCAGGCACCTCCCTGAGCAGGGAAATAGCAACAGCTTTACTTTATTAATTATTGAAGTAATGAGTAAGAGAGGATAAATATATCATATTTAGGATTTGTGGCCATGTTCTCATTCAAACACTATGTTATTAACACAGAAATAAGGGTATGAAACCAAAATGAGGCTTAGATACTGACTGCAGCAGTAAGTACTGCAATAGCTAGATCCTAAGTGGGAAGAGAAAATCATGTTACCAGATACACAGGCTCTGTACAGGACAAGTACATGTAGAAAGAGTTTAGTCTAACACTTTGTTTTGAATCAATTCGCAAGCTCTAGGGAGATTTACCCAAAAACAGCACTCCCACCTGCCTCTGGTGAGGAGGAAATCCTTAGGCAAAGATTCCTTCAGCTCTGGTCTTCTCTGGGGCTCATATAGCTTTTTTCTCTTTCTTTATCATAATCCACTAATTCTAGAAGTTTCTGCGATATAACAGAAGATATAAGGTCTTCCTTGACCTGAGGAGATACTGAGAGACTCTCACAATGTCCCCACTGCCACACTCTACACATTCCTCAGCGGGGCCTGGGAAACCACACACTGGGCAGGAGTCCCTTCTTGGGAGATATCCAGGTCTATCTCCTTGTCCATTAACTGCTTAACACCAAGTGCTCAAGTGATCTTCAGAGCAAGGATTGTCACCATGCCCAGCCTAGAGCCCTGCAAATGCCTGGCAAGACCACAGTGATGAGACAGTCAGGGGTGAAGTCCAGTGGGGGCAGAAGGTGATGGACAGCAGATACAAGGTTGGGCATAGGCAGTGGTGTAGCTCAGGCAAGGACCCAGGCTGAGGATCTGGTCACAGGTGCAGTTCCCAAGAAAATGGGAGCTGTTGCCCCAGTGAAACTCCCCTCTCTTTCTGTCCCAGGGCTTTCCCAGTGGTATGAGCCCAGGTTCCCCAGCCAGGCTCAGCAGCACTGGCTGGAGCAGGGGCAGCCTGTGCCCTAGGAGCTGGGAAGGATAGCAGAGCCATTGGCTGCACTCAGAGCCTGGCAGCATGGAAGCAGGGTGCCCTCCTTCCCACATATTCTTTAGAAAGATTAATCCATTGCCACATTGCCATAATTTGTGTTCTGTCCAGGTAGGAATAGTCTGGCAATGGATACAAGAATGCCCTTCGGACAGCAGTCCTGTTGAATGGTGTCCGTACGTGAAAGTTGGAGAGAAATGTCATCCCAGCTCAGGGCTACAAAGCCCAAAGAACTGCTGAGTAGCCAAGGAAACACAGTTCTTGGGGGTGAGCAACATAAAGCCAAGACCAGCAGTCCCTGCAGACTGCTGTGCTTTAAGGGTTTGTGGGAAGTTGAGCTGGGATTTTCAGGACTGCAAATCTTTACATCAGTGCTGTTTTCAAGCGCCTCTGTCCAGGGCTGTGTGCTCCTAGGGAAGTGCAGACATTGTCTTGTCACGGAATGACACAGAACTTACTCTGCTGCATTTCCTCCATCCTTCTGCATCAGGGAATGACAGACAAGCATACTACCAGTTCCACAGTACTGGGCAGAAAGACGCAGATTGTTGTTTTAGGCTCTCAGCAAAGAACCATGAAAAATACAATGATTTGGAGAGACATCCAAGGCATATAGCTTAGAAATTACAAACATCTGTCAAAATATATCAGCAAAATACAAACTTGTTGTATGAGAATTGCGTCTCTGAGACATAACCTACTGTTTCTAACTGAACACACAGACTATATTAAGGCTGCATGTTTCTTATTTAGTACAAAAAAAAGGAGATACATTTATTAATGCAGGTGAAGTCTATAACCACATTTGTTTTTAAGGTCTTGATAATATCTCAGGGCTGGCATAACTCTCTCCTCTGCCTTTTAAATGTTTGTTTTCAACTAAACATGGCTCACAGTGACTTAATAAGCAACAAGAATTGCTCTGGTTTGGCTGAGATATATGTTGTGGGAAGTGGCTGTCCTCTGGTCTCCCTTCCAGCTATTTCTTAACGTCTTAGAGTTATGTAGAAGTGTCTTCTTTGGAAAGTAATAACATAATAAGAAATATTATTTTTATGTTGACCAATGCCCACAAGTTTTTACCGCTCTGTTTTGACACAAATGAACAATTTATTCACTTAAGGCAATATTATATGTGAAAGAGAAATCAGAGCATAACTCTGCAATTCAGTTACATATTACACGTACACATATATATTCATCAGACTCCAAAAGTATTCAGGAAATTCTGAGATTTTTCTATCCTTAGCAAATTCTTCTCTGCTCTGAAAAGCCCATTGTAGAGTACATTAACTCACTGAGATCATCCAGACAGCCTGAGTCTTGGGCAAGCTCATATTGTCATGAGGTGAGATGGTAGCCTAAAGTGTCCCAGGTTTCTGAAAACCCTTGATATTTTTTTAAGAAGTTGAAACTAAAGGGCAATTGCACTGAGTTCTAGATCACCCTTGACAATAGCTAAGATCAGACACTTGGATTATATTCATATCCCGACAATTAGACAGCCCAGTCTCTCCTCTCCAAAACTCTCTGTGTTCTGCCTGCTTTCAAAATTAGCTTTGTCCCTTACCATGGCCAAACAGTCCTTCAACTGCTGATATTGCTCTCTTCTACTAACATCCCTAACAAACAGGGATGATCTTAATCAGGATAAGCTACTATATATCATGCTTTTGAATTTTGGTAGAGCAGCATGGAAAAGTGTTTTCTATCCCTTGGAACACATGAGGAACAAAATATTTTAGAAGTCTACTGGATACTCCTAGAAACAGCTCTCCTTTGCACAAGTATGCAATTCATTACAACCAGGATTTGTCTGTAGTCCTCCCTTAAAGAGAGGTTTACCTAAGAGAGCATGTTTTAAAAACCTTTTTTTTCGAGGTAATAAATAAACTCCCAAACAAGCACTATTTGTGGCAGGATGAATTAAGTAATTTGAATGTAAAAATGTCTGTAGGCAGATTAAATGGCATGAATGAAAGCAAAATGACAGTGTACTGTTCTTCAAGACATAAGAACTTGTGTCATTCTTTGTATAAGGGAGCTCAAGTTGAGAGCTGCCATAGCTGTTGAGCTGCTAATAATTTCTACCTCCAGTTCCTCCTCCTCTTCTTTTCCTAGTTTCCCCCATCTCTTCTTTGCATTTTGTTCTGCTTCTTTGGCTGCTGCTGTATTTCTCTCCATGCTTCTGACACACTGGTAGATTGCTAGTAACATCTCTGTTGTAAATTAACCTTTGTGGCATCTTTTGCATAAGTTTGAAATTGATTTAGATTTTTACCCTTACTCATCAGCCTACGATGCTCAGCCACCTTCCAATAGCTCTCACAGCTCTGGCTTCTGGTACTCATATTATATGCTCTGGGTTTTGCCTATTCAATTTTTTCTTCCTTATTAAAGAGCCCTGATCAAGAAAAACTGAACTTGAGATTTTCTTAATTTCTTCCCAGACACAAAACTTGGCTAAACAAGTGTGGCAGTGCTGGTTCAGATGTGGCATTTCTCATGGCAAGGAGCTCTACTCAGACCATATTATACATTTTAAATACCAGCATGTGCTTCTATCAATTTTTTTCTTGTAAGGCAAGATATATACTCCTGTTCCTTTTAACCACTGGGTGCCCACTAGTCTGAGTTTGTGATCCAGAAAGATTCTTTGATATAGACAGAAATACTCAGTAATATGGTAAGTCTGTGACTCTAGGAAAACAACAAAACAGAGCTTCCAACAGGTTATGAGAAAATGCTATCCAGACTTTGACCAACACTAAGATACTTAATCCTTTTGTGTATTACAATGGTCTTAAAAGTGTACTTCTTTAAGTCTATCTTTCTCCTTGATTTCCTAGTGTATTATCCTCGAATCCACTATACAAATGTCTACAGTTATAATGAAATCCTGGAAAACAGTAGAAGTGGTGTTGCCCAGAATGACTGCACAATGCTGAAGTTTTTAGATAAGTGCACACAACAAACTCTGAAATGAGTGCTATTGAATCACTTGGTTTCGATTTCCTATTCATGGGACAGCTTTTGTAGAGAAAACAAGATCTAAAACCAACTTTGATCCTCCTTCTGATTTCTCACCAATTCCCTTCTTTGTTTCTCTACTCCCTGCGGGATACTCCTTGTATCTATTTAGGAAAATATTGAAGAGTCCAATATTTCCAGTGACAGCCTAAATACTGAGCTGAAACTTGCTTACATTATATTTTAGTCACTAAAAATGTGGATTTAGGCACCTCAAAAATATCCATAAATTCGAATGAAGTTTTCTGAATACATTCAGCCAAACAGTGCTTTGTGAAAAGGTCCCAAACTCATAGAGCAGGGGATGTACCCCTCTGCCTTTTCCTTCTTTCCACAAGTCTGTTGATAGGGATCAATCTATTAAAAAAGTGCTATCTTGAATTAGGCTATTAGTATTCAGATCTAGAATATTGTAGGCAGTTGAAAATATACAAGGACTATATAATTCAATAAAGTGGAAGCGTTCTGGGATAAGTCCTGCTCTGCTTACTGATCTTCTACATCTTCTACTTCACAGAAAATGTTTAGATATTCACTGGGATAAGGAGAATGGTGATTAGTTTCTGTGTAAATGTCTAAATACTTCATCTGCATCTGTTCTCTGCCTGAATTCCTTCCAGGTCTTGAGGTTAGCTACTTTAACCTGCTGGGACCACTGGATCTCATGCATAGTACTAAAAGGCCAAAAAAGGATATCTCAGGGCTCTCAGTGTCCCTAATGTAGAATTTGGTTCCTGCAACATGGCTCCTGGGACACCAGATGTCTTCAAACAAATACCTACGTGGTTTTTCCTATATTCTTCTCTTTAGAATATTTAAAATTAACAACATCTATTCCAATTCAGAAAGTAGAGGTTTGTGGGGATTTTTAATTATTTATGTAAGTAAGAACTGCAGGAAACACCTCCTTATGGCACTTTTTCCCCAGCACAAATGCTACTAAGACTCTATTTGAGGAAAAGTTATATCGCACTCTTAACCTACGTGGTATATATTCTGTGATTTGTATCATTGATGACATAGTAAGTTGTACAGTGATCATTGTTGCAGCTAGAAATGAAGGGATGGGACTATTTTCAAGCTAAGAACAATTTATTGCTCAGATAAACATCAGTCTCAGAGGCCATGAGATTTTAGAGGAACAAGCATTCGGCCATAGCTCAAGAATAGTCACAAGTTTCTTCATTACAAGGCAGTATATAAGTTTCTAAACCATTAGACAATTGCTACAGGATTTATTTCACTTTCTAACTTATCACCTTTACTTACTTCTGCTGCACTGTGGATACTTTTATCTAATGGTCTTCTAACTCACAGGCACATATATGCTTCTATTATAGTTTCTAAACTCTTAGTTTATTCCATACAACCACACCCTTTCATTAAAAACTCTTCACCATTTTATCAGTACAGTTTCTCACTTACTTAAGGCATATTCTCACCTACAATTATAGAAATATAAGTTTATGATTTTTTTGCTTAATATCTGTGTATTGTATCTTTACATCAATCTAAGCTTCTTCTAAGGCTGCAGATCAAATTCTTCAATGTCTGTGGAAGTTTCTGTTTTTCTGATTCCCACATACAGCAATATCTATCTGTTCATTCAGCTAAGGAGCCAAAAGTGACATGAAGACTCAGGAAATTGCCCTTTATTTCCAAAAGAAATATTTCTTTCTAACAGCAGAAACTATATGAAGACCTGGGGAGAGATTTCTTGCAAAACATAGCACTGCAGAGAAGCATTCATCATTTAAAGTCCTGACTGACCTCCAAAAAATTCTCATGTTAAATATTTAGATTTAAGTAGATTAGCCTAGATTTAACTGGACAATAAATGCTTATGTTGTCAGCCAGGACAAAGCTTTCAGCTGGACATCTGTCACGAGAACTTCTCTGGTTGTAAGATATTGTTTGATCCTTCTGAAGATATGTTGCCAAACACTCATTATTGCTAAAATGTCAGCAATATTTGTGCCAAGTGTGGGGAAAGTGAGGAATGTAGCCTTAAGACTGTAGTAATTTTTGTTCCCCAAAACAGCTGTAAATGAACCAAAATTAATATTTTATTACAAACTGGAAAACAATGACACTCTCCAACTTTTCTTAGATCCAAAGGCAATTTATAACTATTCATTACACATGATGTTGTGTAATCTGCTCTGAATAAGAGAATAAACATTCTATTACATTAGAATTGCTATTAAGTGACCAGAATAACTTGTTTCATATTGTTTAGCCGTAATTTGCTTGATCTTGACTTCCTGTGTCTCCAAAATAATAATTAACTAGTGTTTGTATGAAAGAGAAATAAAAAAAATAAATTAACCTTACAAGTGAAGGGAATAATCAGATTACAGAAAATACTTAGCTGTCTAAGTGCTTTTTAATTTAGTAGCAAAGATACATGAATAGCCCTAAAATTCTCACTTTTTGGTAAAGAAATGGGTTCAATATTCTGAATAAAATAAAATTTTAAAAAATTAAAAATTCTCCTACCAGAAATCTCTGTTGATCTCATGCTTTTCCTCATCTGGTCTGCTAGGAGTTAGCAAAAAAATTAGAGTATGTGGTTTCACAGATAGAAGCAATTAAACATTATGTATTACATGGTGGCATTTTTTTCAGAGGGATTGGCCAATACATGATGCAAATAATATTCTCTCAGCTGGCTTTAAGATTCACTGAATTGACATAGTCACTAGTCTTAACTAAATATTAGAAAAGGCACTTGAGTAAGTAGTAGGAAAATGCCACCATTTCATCTTCAGTTCTCCTATTAAACTTATTAATTGTAGTATAAAATTGAGTATTTAGTAATTAATATTGTATTCTGTGTTGTAATAGTGATATCATTAATTAACATTTCACTGTCTGTGAAATAAAGTTTATGTCATACCCTAAGAGGCATCTTATCATGAGTGAAGGAAACATTGATAATATAACCACAGATACATTTGTGATAAATAATGTGTATGCATATATATGCAAGTTCATAATAATATTGGTTTCAAGTGCATTAGACAGACTTCAAAAAGGGCCAAACTATCATAGAGGGGAGATCAAACTGATCCCAGAGGAGATGGCCTAACCATCCCAGAAGTGGGAGGACAGACTGAAATAATCCCAGAACTGGGTCCAGGGGGTCCAACAGAGTAAAAGACAAAGCTCATTTCAAAGATGATCCATGACCTGAAGTCTAGGGTCAGCCAGAACTGTCCCTGGTGAGGGACCAAGATCTCACAGGAAGTTCATGTGGAGAGTTTGGGAAAGTACATGCAGCATAGGAAGTTCTCAATGAGAGAAGCTCCATTTTAAACAAAAATTAAGTCATTTATACATGATAGAAATGTAAGAGAATGTAGAACACCACCATTTTGATTAGCCAATAGGTGCTGTTGATTTTTACTTTTCACAAGGGTCAAAGAATGATGCTTTCTGTTCCTTCAGAACAATTTTTAATTTTCCAGACTTCTTCTCTTTACTTGCAGTTAGAACTGCTCATGGCAGTTATGAAATCTTACATTCTTAGGATGATTTCCCTTTTTTCCAGACTATTTTTCATCTTTTGGATGATAAGTTGCAATGACAGTTCATTGTTTTCTCACTTATTAATGGTGTATCTCACAATGTCATCAGTTTCTAGACACCCAGATGCACTTCAAAGATGCCACCCGCAATACTCAAGGATGCTTCTGGTTCATGGGTCTAATTCCCAGGCTCTCAGCTCCTAGGCTGACAGGCATTTTGTCTGTTGGCAATTCAGCAGGTGTCTTCTGTTTGGTAATTTTCCCCTTCTAACCAGGTCACATCACACCTCTGGCTGCTGGCATCACTATGTCACTCCAAGTGGGAACAGGAAATAAAGCTCATCTAGTTGGAGCTTCTCTATTTGACAGACAGGTTAGCAATATCCAAGTTTCATTTTCAGAGTGTGATGTGGGAAGCACAGAGTGTTACACATGTAAGTTTATAACACCTTGTTTGCTATAGCAAAACTAACTTTACAGCCTCCTTTCAGGCTTCAGTCTAACTAGCTGAATACCTACTATTGCAGGTATGCCTAGTCCATGCTGAGCTATACAGCACGGTCTCCAATGTACTGTCACTATGACTTAAAGCAAAACTTCTATGTTGCAATATAGGTATTATTCCTCTGCCAGTATCAACATTAGTTAGAAAATAATTGTATGTGTCGTTTCTTTTGCTCTTTGTTCAGCTGGACACTGAAGGAAGTTTAAGAGTCATGGGAACTTTCTTCCAGCTTCATTCCCCACGCAGAGCCTAAGAAGGTCTGTTCCATGTTGGGGTCAGGTTTCTAGTATTTCAAAAATCTGCAGGAGTCTGAAGATAATAGAGTAGGATTTCCTGTTCCAGTTGCAATAGATCCCTTGTTTGAAGCATAAGTTCTGCTGGACCATAATTCAGAAGAATATATATATATATATATTCTGCTTTTAGATAAAAGGCTAACCATCCGTCCGAACAAAAACCCCATAATTTTAATACAGTGCTGTGAATGTCAGTAATGGCAAGTGCCAGGTTTCAAACCTGCAAAGAAACTTTTACATCTTTAAATATTTTGAATTCCAGAGGAAACATTAATTTAATCTGAACTGAATTTACTTTGCAAGGACAGCATTTCTTCTTCTCTGCTACCTGCTGTTTGATTGCATGTCCACTGGAAAACTTTCAGTGTTCATTTTCATTTCAGTACATGGGTGTAATTTTTCATTAAGTATGAAACACTCTGTTCCAAGTGTTTGTGAAACAGTAAATTGTTCTACCACCTGGTGTCCATATCTTTGCATGAAAAGCCATTAGTATGAGAGAAGCCAGTATTCTAGCTCACTAGATATTTTGGGTTTGACACTTAATTTTCAGAATCCAGAAGCACTGATAGTGTTTCCCATATTGAAAAAAAAAAAGTGATTTTCACCTGTTACCAGCAATTGTAGCAGGGAAAAAAATATAAACTCAACAAAATAAAGACGAAGTACCACACAGACACTATGCAGAAAAAACGTAGGGTGGTTGGGGCTTTTCCCAGTGCTGGTGTCACTGCTTCTGCTTAGCCTACACAACTGCAGCTGCAGCTGAGACGCCCTCTTCAGTGGTGTCTGACAGTCCCATTTAGAGACTCCCTCTGCACTTATTAATCTTATATTTTTGTCTGAACCAGTAGCTCAGCTTTGCCAAGGGGCTCCTAACATAACCTCCAGTCTCATGAGAGATGCAAGCTTGGGCCCAGATCTGACTTAGGACAAAATTTTGCTTCAATCTTCATCTTCCTTGGCAAGGACTGTGACTGTTTTTATGAGTGTAGGATCCTGCTCACAAGCCATGTTTTCAGCAAACAGGAGTGAGCCAAAAGAACGTGGGTGTTTACATTTTGGGAAGGAGAGATGGGGAGGAAGGGATCAGTCACTGAAGCTTACAGACACAGGTACCCTGGTTCGTAAGTCCAGGAGAACTCAGAAAATTCAGATACATCAACTCCAGGTCAAATTCCAGATGAACTCGTTGCTTCCCTAAGCACTTCTACAGCTGAAACCATGTACCCTTTTCCTAGATACCATATGATCCAAACCTTGTATGTAGGCAGCTAGTGTCCACCTTGGGAATGGAATTAATATGATTGAAGAGTAAGAGCTTAATTTATCTCATCTTACAGATGATGTAAAAAATATGGCAGATGAATCATCCTACAAATGTTCACTTCTAGGTGACTGTCTCAGATTTAGTCTTCTTCAATATAGACATAAACAATGAAAATTAATCATGATGGAACTGACCTTGAGGGTCGTTTCGATTCCCTAGACCTGGATGAAAACCAAGGATGTTAATGATTTTTTTTTTTAATTAGTCAAATAGAAAATCTATTGTTACAGTGAAGCACAGTGAATGATTGGCAAAAAGTGTGTATATCTGTCTGAATTTATACTTTAAACTCAAATTACAGTGAATAGCAAGGAGCAGACATGTAGGAGTCCAGGATATGACCATCACATTCTGAAAATGGCCTATTCAGCAATTCTTCCAAAACCATCTGTGATTTGAGATGCAATTACACAGAAGAAAAGTTACACAACTTCAGTAATATGGATTTCTTTGAAGAAACTTTCCAGTACATGCAGTCCTTTTCTGAAATATCACACAATATCCTTTTCACCCATGAAAGTCCCAAAATCCAGAACAGAGCTGAGACTTTTCAAAGACGGTGGGTAGGCTCCAGGAAAACCAAATGGGTATTTACCAAATATACTGGGGGTTTTTTGTTTGTTTGTTTGTTTTTGCTTTTTTAAAAGGCTTGAAATCTACATCACAGTTATTTTTTTCCCTTTTTAAATTTTAATTCTAGAAAATTAGCGTTGAATGGTTCTTCTCATGTGACCTTGAGGTCTTGCTTGTGATTCATTGTTAGTTAAAGTAGAACTGAACAGTTTCTGTTCACCAGATCTTTGCCCGGATCACAACTAAAAATTAATATAGCCATTTTGACCTGAACTGTTCACATCTCAGTGAACATCCACCTGGGCTTGATTGGCACTTTGAGCTTATGAAAAAGCTGGGGCTGCTAAGCTGGTATGGACCAAAATACAGGCACACCTGTGTGAAGTTTTTGCACAGTGTGTAGTTGCATTTTTCTGGACTTCAGCCAGTACTAATAACTGTCTGTACTTTGAAAAATACTATGTTCATGTACATATTCTTATGACATATTTGTTTATTTTATATAGATATTAACTCAAATTCTCTCAGTTTCATCTCAGCTGGTTCACAGTAGTTAATATTTTCATATTTCAGCTCTTTTCTAGTAATTAATTTCAAATTTTTATTGGGAGTTTTGTTAATTTAATCTTCAGATTCAACCTCATAATCCTTTTATTATTAAAACCCCCCAAAACAAACCAACAAAAACCCCAAACCTGTTGCATTTCTCTTTGGGAATGTAAAAGCAGAAAAGCAGCGAGTTAATCCTATGACTCCTGCACAACAGGCAAGAAATATGTTTCTAATGTTGATGCAAGATAGTGGGAAGAAATTCTCAATATGCTAGCTTTCATTCTTAATGTCACTCACACACACATACACCTAGAGAGCCACACACATGCATGTGTTTTTCTTCTTGTAATTTCCATCCTGATGTGATTATTCTCTAGAGACCAGCTCTAGAAAACCTTCTCTGTAGTAAAATGCTATTCATTTTAATGCTATTTAATTGTAGTAAAATGCACTGATAATAATTTCAGTCTTATTTTATATAATTTTACCTATCATGTAAAATAGTACTATTTAAATATAATCAGCTGTGCATTTTACAATGAACATTTAGTGTTTTGCTCAGCTTCAAAGTTTTTAAGCTAAGAAGAATTATTATTTTTATTACTATTATAGCTGTTCCAGTGGAATATGCAAATCAGGAAAGTTCATAAAATCCTGTTTTCACGTACTCAGAACTCCTTGAAATACTTACAATGCAACCCAAAGCTTCAATACCTTGGTTATGTCCCAGTATGATTTTCTTGGAAATAGATGAAGGTGGAAGACCTCCTCATATTATTTCCATTTATTCTCCTCAAACAAATGTGACTAAAACCCAGACAATTCCATGAAGAGCAGAGCTAATGAGGCCTGATTTCCTGTTGATTCTCCTTTTGTCTTTTGGGATTTGTCTAAAAGAAATATGGGCTGGAGAGCCAATCCTTTCTCTATTTATTTTATGTGCACTCCAAAAGCAAAGAAAAGGGAAAAAAAAAAAAAAACCAAAAAAAAAAAACCAAACTACATCACATGTCATGGTTTAGCCCCAGCTGGCAAGTAACCAACTTGCCATGCCCAGGTCCTACATTTTTCAATACATCCCAGTTAAACCCATCTCCTCCCCTGTCTTTTGATACACATATACACACATATGATTCCCTTAGTCTGTGGGCCATTCCCAAAAAAGTCCATTGAGATGACTTTATTTAATTAATTGGCTACTTTAATCCAAAATCGAATCCCCTTGAGGCATTCACTGGACTTCCCAATCCTCCCACATTACCCACCAAATGCACCCAGGTTCTTGAGCAAAACCAACCTTTCCAATCGTTTTGCCTTTTCCTGAGAGGAATAACCCAGCATATTTTCCCCAGCATATTTTTTATGCGCACCATGGGATCTTTACTCCCCTCTGCAGTATGTAGAAGCTGTGATTGGGCAGAGCCAGACCGATCAGCACATCCTCTGGTGTGGCTTTTACAGAATGTACATGTGTTGCTGTGGTCAGCATTAGAGAAGGGGGCAACTGTGTTTTCAGGATCAGAACCCTCAGTGATGTATTTATCCTTTTCTCTTAATAGGCTCTGTAGTTTCCCTTCTGATTTTTTGTTGGTGTTTATTCACTTTTATAAAAGCTTTGTCAGGGTGGGAAGAAGAAAATGTTGGAGGTTTGTAAGAAGACTGAGAGCATGCTGATGGCAGATCTACACAGCAGACGCACCAATAATGAGGTAGCTTTAGTCTTATGACCTTAGGGTCACTAAAAGCTGTTCAGCCATTGCATCAGCAGTGTGGTGCACCATATGCTGATATAGGACAGCTGAACATCTACTAACCTGGTCACAGCAGCAGCCCAAATTCCTGATCACTGTCAGAGTCTAGGGTTCTCACCACTGCCTTTGCTATACATGGGCTGTGGAGTCAGTCCATGCAGCTTCCTCTGCAAACCCTATAAAGAGTAGAATTTTATCAACCCCATTACTGAGGCTCACTGCATTTCTGTCATTACAAATCAGGCACATGCCATCTCAGAGTCTGGAACTGCACCAACCACTGCCTGTGTCATCTGTGGTCTCTGCCTCCCAGCACAGCTCTCCAAGTCAGGCAGGCTGCCAGGGTGACATGGCCATATGGCCTCTGATCAAGGAGTAAGTTCCATTACAGCTATATACTATTTTGCTGAGCAGCACAGACATCCCTTTAATATGGTATCTATCTGCCTCTGCTGCTAGCCAGATATTGAGAGCAAACCAGAATGATTATCCCAGTGGGCTGACCTGTAGGACACCAGTGTGACTAAAGCTGACACGTGCCGTAGTATGAATAGAAAAGGAATGACCAAAAAACTATATGAGGTCCTAGACAATTTAGATCAGAACTCTCTTTGCTTTGATTTAGTAAATTTTATTTAAAAAAATATATACATACATACATACATACATACATATATATATATATATATATAGGAGTATCAAAGAAGATCTCTCTAGAAGATGGTGTCTGTGTAAATTAGCAGTGAACTCATAAAAAATCAAATCCTATAATCAGTAGGATGACAAATAAAAATTTCAATAGGTAGTCAAGTAACAGGAAACAAGATAGCAGAATATGAATCAAATTGTAAATACAGTTAGGACAGCAACTTTGAAACTCCTCACTGTCTTGAAAAATGATAATGAAAGGAAGGACACAGTTTCAGACCTGGGAAGTTTTCATAATAAAATATATTGAAAACTAGGAAAGGACTTGGGGTTTCTCAGGGAACGTTGGTTATTTTTCTTAATTAGTCCATACTGTAAAAGTAAAAACAATTAGATCCACTGGAGAGTATCATGAAAGAAAGGAAAACATTTAATCTAAGACAAAAAGAAATTAAGAGTCATCTTTTCTAAAAAAGAACTTTTTCTCTCACAATAGCTTTAGAAAACATTTTCCTACCTATATCTTACTTCAAGTCAGATTTGGGCTTCAGAAATCTAGCAGCTGAGTCTGTGGCAACTGGCAAAAAGTTGTCTCCCTTCACAAACTGGTAGATTGTAATTTGAGCTGACTCAGAACTTACAGATGACATAATAGAGAAATTTTGTTTGATTTTTTTTCATTATTGATGTATTTGTGGAGGGCATTCATTTTTTATTGCAGTATATGCTTGAGAGACAGTCTTCAAAGAGAAGTACAAGTTCAAAGGTGGATTGAAGAGTAAGCTTTCCATTTTAGAAATATTTGAAGGAAAAATATAATCTTGGCCTATGTTTTGTACGATTTTACTTTTTTTGTAATGTTAGAAGCAGCAAACAATTATTTAAAGAAGAACAAAAATCATTATTTTATCATGAAAATTCCAAATACAAACTGGGAAAACTAAAAAATTAAAACCTTGGAAATTAAATATATGGAATCAATACAGAAGCAAGATATCTATTTTTATATTATAAAAATAATAGATTTTTTTTACTACAATCATAAATAGCACAACAAATTTATGTACCATTTCGGGCTCAAATATGGGAAACTAAAACTATGCTGGTACAGTTGTGAATGCAGTGTTTGGTACAGCATTTTTGGTACATAGTATTGATACTGGGCAAATGAAACTGAAGTTATGAAGTGGTATATGAGAAAGAATAGAGCTGAATTAGTCAAAAATATTATACTGAAGGATCCGTTCTTCCACCATGGCTTTTACTTTCTCTTAAATATTCTCTTAAATATTTCCTAAGATTTTCCTATTGTTTCTGCTTATTTTGCTTCTCTGTGGGTTTGCTCTTCTTCAGGGCCATCTGACCTCATTTAATACTGTCTCATAAATCACTTTCAAGAGGAAGAGGGTGAACTGTCTCTGATCCAGTTATTGTTGGCAATCTTTCAGAAAGCAGTCATCTATCCTTATTTTCAGAAATGGCATCACTACATTCAACTATCTAAATCTCCCCTTCCCTCCCTGCAAAGAAAACAAACATTGACAAGAATAAGAAATAAGGAATGAATTCCGTTCAAAATTGAAATTGAATTAAAGTAGGAAATACCAATTTTTTTTTAGGGATTTTTTTTTCTTATTTACTAGGTACCTTATGCATAAAATGCTAGTTTGATGCATGCAAAAAGTAATAAAGTGTATGGTCTCTATCAGACAATTAAGGCAATACTGATCTGAGATTACAGCTCTGAAGTGTCATGCAGACCCTTGTGCAGATCCTGTGCTCACCTGTCTCACCAGTCTTGATTCAACGCACATTTTTAGCTTAAGGAAAATAGGAAATCATACCTTACTTGACCCGAGCAGGATAACAGCTGCTATCATGGGTACAGATTGCTTGGCTTAGGCCCTAACCAGACAAAATGATGAAATCTGACCCAGCAAAGCTCTGGGGTAACATTTGTTTGCCAAAACTTGAACAAAGGTAAGACAATACAGGCAGAGGTGTGAAGCGTTCGAGTGTTTATATGAGCATGGGATTGTCTAGACACTTTAAAGCAATGGAAAAATCAGCTCTAATTGCATCAAATTAAAATTGAAGTGAGTGGGTGGGAGGGGTTGACAAGGCTTAGCAGCAAAACAGAAGTGAGGTTTAGTGGGACTGAATTGCTTGGCTGCTCCTGTGTAACATCTCAGCAAAAAGCTAGGAACAGTCTACTCAGCTGCAACTAAGTAAGACACTTCTTGAGGGCTTGCATGAAAATTGTAAACTTCTTTCTCCTTGTAGTAAAATCATTTCATATACAATTACCAGGTTATTGGAGAGTCATCATCCCCAGATGGCTTTTAAAACAGGTGTGACAACGTGTGCTGTAATTTATGGGAATAAGGTTACACAAGATTACAGACAAGTCTACTGTCTGCCTCCACCAGCACACAGGACTGTGATGCCCCAGGGAGTGGAAACAAACTCTATTAGTGTAGATACAGCAGCCAAAACCTAAAAAATTAAGAATTTTTTTCCCCATAGGTTTTGCTTTTGCTTTAAAAAAAGATAAAAGCTATACTGGCAAAAGGACCTTTTCCTGGTAGAACTCCTAGGCCTCCTTCCAGCATAGCTCCATCAGCAAAATATATCACTTAACCAACAGACTGAAGTGAGCCAGTAAAATTTCTAAGTCTAGACCAGTACTTGGCATTCTATTCCAAATCCAGTGTGGGGAGATGCTTTTTGTGTTCATATTAAAATCCTAATTGGCCATGAATAAGTCATAATAATTATAAACATAATGCATCTAGACAGCATAAAACCTAGGCTTATTGCTTTGCATTTTGATATTATCTCAGTACAGCCAAGAAAAATGCCTGTGATACATCTTTGTGAAAGCTACTTGCAAATTAGTTTCCAAATATGAACTGCAAGATGAAAGCTACTGGAATAGCCCCAAAGCCAAAAATCAGAACCTGGTCAGTCTTTCTTGACCTATAACTCAAGAAATTAATGATAAAATGATTATGAGCCACATGCAGAATAGTTGGATGAATAGAAAGCAGATAATGGTTAGTTGTTTCATCACAAATCTCTGCAGAGCAGGGATTTCTGCCAGCAGCTGAGAGTTTTGCCCTTTAAGCATGTTTAACCTCATAGAGTGAAAATCTTTCCATGGTGTCTGAGATTCAGAGATTCAAAATCACTGTGCCCCTCCAGATGTGATTTTCCCTTCCCCACAGCCAACAAAGGCAGCTGGTGAAAAGACTGGATCATTCTTCCCTACTATAAATTCCACAGAAAAGGTCTAGGGAAAATGGAA
Organism: Ploceus nigricollis; assembly: GCA_013399945.1. NCBI lineage: Eukaryota > Metazoa > Chordata > Aves > Passeriformes > Ploceidae > Ploceus > Ploceus nigricollis. The sequence goes on from VXBC01000240.1 coordinate 28,335, forward strand.
ATTATATAAGTTTATTTTATTCAAAGTTTCTACAATTTTTACTTTCCCTGTAGAATGGCAGGGATAAAGCATGGAGCCAAAAAGAAAACCAAAACAGATAACATTAAATAGGAGAAAAGGAATGAAAGGAATGAAAAAGTTTAGCTTTTTTTTTCCCAAATGGTTTTAAAAATGAGGTCAGTTTTCTTTTAAAAAGAAAAGAAAATGATTGAGAGACTATCTCCTGATAATGAGAAATTATTAATGTGTTTCAAACCCAGTATTTTAACAAGGTTATTTAAATCTGTCTTAGATAAGGGAAGCAACAAATATACCTTATAGAAATTGCCTGCACCAAAGAAAATTAGGCAAAATTTTTGAAACAGGAAATACTTAATAAACAAAATATAACACTAAGAGAAAAAATTGAGCTGTTGTTAACTCCCATTTGTAGAAGGATTTAGGCAAGGATTTGGAAGGAAATAACCTATTATGACATGCCTGTTAGAGGATAAATGTTAAGATATAAGACTCCAACTATTTTGTCATCTTTCTCTCAAAAGGTTTCATTATTTTCAGTAAAAGAATTGCAATTGTCTCTGTAAATAATTTTTAAAGCATATGTTTTTGACTCAGAATTAACTTTTTTGTGCTTACTAGCCTTAACCTGGCAAATATTGTGCATTTTCTAAATTCAATATGCTCAGCTAATAAATGCAAGTGTCATACTTACCCACTAGTGATATACCAGGAAAAAAAAAAAGTGCTAATAAAGGCATATTAATCAGTTTTGGTGTTCCTCATGTTCTTCCTCTAAGAAGACATGTATCTCTATATTGTTCTGGACATTTTTACATCACTTCCTTCTCTGCTTTGAGCAATATTGGTAACTTAGACATCAAATCATTTCTTAGAAGCATCATGAAGGATTTTTCCTTTCAATTTGATAATGCCCTTCTTAAAACACTTTTGGGGATTCTTTTTCTTTGCTAGCTTCTCCTATCAAATATTTCAGATTGGTCAAAAGTTACAGTGTTAACCAGATGAAAATAACCATTAAATAAAAATAACTACAAAACAAAATGTGCCCAAAATATAATCTAGAAATCCCCAAGCCTTGATGCTATTAGTTCTTTATTTTATTATTCTGAAATGGATGCCTTTCACAATGTGAAATCTAATTCACAGAAAGGCTGTAACATGAAATAGTATGTACACCTGAGAAACAACAGCAATATTTACAACTGAATAGAAACTACATGGCAGCTACTGTTTTGTGAAGTATTTCTACACTTTGTCTTTAAAAAGAACATAAAAATTATTTTTAAGAAAGTATCCATCTAGTTTGGATTTGACCCTTAAATCATTAACCAGAACAACTTTGATTGTTTCCTTTGCCTTTGTACTCGTGTGTTCCTGTGTCCATGTATGATATATATAGGCCATATATATATATATGCAATATAAATATAGGCAGTTCTAGAAAGGTACAAATGTTTCTTCTTTCCTGTGTGACATTTATGTTCTTTCCTAAAAGACAGGGTGATGTAGGACTGTCCTAGGTAACTCAAAATGTTGCTGTAATCCACATCTATCTATGCTCAAACTGCTACCATCTCTTGAAGGCCCGCTCCAAAGATAAAAACCTTCCTTTTTTTTTTTTTCAGAAATGCACAAGTATCAGTGAAGAAGGATCATTTTTCCCTTCACACAGACAATGAGAACTCATCATTTTAAAACACATGGTTAAATCCCGCATCTCATCCAATCACAAATCTTCTGCCTGAGGGATTGCTTATGGAACACAGGAGCTAAAATGAGCAGTAGTGTAACAAAGAGGTCAAAGTAAATAGTAGGATAAGAGGTTAGTAATTTAAATTCACTTTATAGGCAGTCCTTGTGGCAGTGAATGATGCAGATACAGATTCACTAGAATCTAGAATGAGACAATGCGAAGTTTGCTAGAAGATCCACCAAGGAGAAATCAAATTGAAGCCATAAGGCCCTGCTGGAAGTTGAACTCATAGTGTGGTATGGGCACAGTTTAGCTGTGAAAATTTCACACCAAGTTTTGTAGTGTTTCTCGTGCCAAAAGTTAGGCACAAGAGCTAATGTCAGTGTCCAAAAATCCTATTGTAACTTGTGGCATTCACATTCTCTGAACAGAGAGATATAATTCTCTCTTTCAGGGTTTTCTCCTGAGAGAAGCAGAGAAAAGAATGATCAAAACAATTCTTACCATTCGCTGCTCCTGTGTTTCTGCCCATGTGGAACATGGTATGGAGATTGTTTGCCCAAGGTGATTGCTTGATTGGATTCTGGTGATAGCTGTTTGGATTCATGGACCAATTGGATCCAGCTGTGTCAGAACTCTCAGCAGAGAGTCACGGGTTTTTCTAGTTAGTGATAGTTCTTGTTAGTGTAATATAGTGTAATATAGTATAATATAGTATAATAAAGTAATTAATTAGCCTTCTGAAATCATTGGAGTTCTGCGCATCATTCTTCCCAGTCGTCGGGTTTGCTTTTTTACAATAGTATCTGTTCTTATTTTCAGAAGAAGAAGCGCACAGATTTGTCAACAACTGATACTGCAGTTTCCACAAGAAAAACAAATGAAGATCTAAGCCTGCTGAACTGATTGTCTGGGGATACACATGTTGAATGCACTTTTTTAATTGCTTTAGAAAAATTGAGGGAGCAAATCCAACAAGTACCAGTGAAATAATTTTTATTCACAACACTGTCCTAGTTTGTCCCCTATTCATTTGGCATTACCTCTATGCTTCCTTCTTTTCAATCTGCATTTTTTTCCCTGATTGTTTACCCAGGGAGTGTCAGACTAGCAAGAAGTACACACTTGCAGTGCATTTGCATAATGTAACATGAACTCTTCCCCTTGTCAATGCCAGTGATTCAAGACAAGTCTCCATCCATACCTTGCCAGTCCCTGTGCTTCTTCACACAAATTCTGAATTGTGTGTTGTAAGATACCAAAAATATATACACATTATTTCTACTTTGTAAAGCAAAGCAAACAGCAAAGTGTGGATTTCTTTTTCCCCATGGGAAGAAGTGGTTGAAAAAGGAAATTTTTTAGAAAAACAGTTCTTAAATTTAAGTAATTCACGGACCCCTGTCTTTAGCTCAGCACTCTTTCCACTGACATTTTCCAGTAAACATAAATTCCTTGACTGATATGTGGTGGAAAAACTCATGACTTGCTAAGACTCAAGCAGTTTCCCATGTTGACAGGCAGGTAATAAGTATAACCCTGACAAGGAGCAGGAGTGATGGCTGTCAGCAGGAAAGTTGAGAACCAGGAAAGCTGAAGGCTTAAGAGGAGATATGTTAGGAAAAAAAGCAAAGTGAAGTCAATCTTGTGACAGGTATCAGCAAATGCAGAAGAAAATGGGTCTCAGGAGAAACTGGAGTAAAACAAACTTTTCTGTGGAAAACTCATGATGGTGTGGCTGTTTTTATATTATGCACCACATTACCTCTGTGGTGTAGGTGCAGTTTACCTGTGAAATTTGCACACCAAATTCTGTGGCACTTCACATGTTAGGCACAAGAGCCAGCCATGAGTAATGCTGTTATGTGAGGTAGGCCTGACAGGCACTGGAACACTACCCTTACGAGTCCTGCAAAGACACAGCCACTGGGGGCTGAAGAACAAGAGAAAAGGGTGCTGCTTAAAGAGACTTTGTGATGAAGTAGACTGCAGTTCACCATATAGCTTGATCATGATTAACTTCTTGAGACAGGATGAAGTGAAAAGAAATCTTTCAAGAAAATAAGCAGAAAAAATAAGGGAAATGGCAAAGCTAAAACACCTGCTATAAATAACCTCAAAGAAGCTAGAAATGCAAAAGCTAGAATAATAACAGAGGGCAAACCACCCAGTCTGACTTGCTAGATAATTGAGTGGATTACTCAGCATAGAGGATAAAAAGACATTTTAAAACTTGAAGAGACTGGAAAGAGGCACTTGACTGAAGCAGATGTCAGCAGAAAAATGGCATGCTGGCAAACAGCCACAGAAAGATAGGAAAAAACCCCAAACAAACAAGCAAAAAAACAAACAAGAAAGCCCCATTCTTTCTTCTACCCATTGAGATAACTGGGGGAGAGTGGCTGGGAAATGTTTCAACTTTCTTCATGTAGTTCAGTTTTGTTCTTTATTCTCTCGCCTAACGGTATTATTCTTTGTACTCCACTAATTGCCCTGTAGCTCTCAAAAACGAGCGGGCCATGAATTTTTGCAGATGCCTATATTTTGAAGGAGAGAACAAGAAGGGATACATCCTGTACAGGTGCCAAAGCCACGTTAGTGTTTGCCCATTCATGCAGCTTGAGAGAGATGGCAGGGCTCCACCATGCACTTCATTTCTGAGCTGTGACAAAGAGGCAAACAGCTGCCTCTGCCCAGAAACTTCATGAGAGGGCTTTCTCTCCCCCAAAATAGACTCCTTACTGGAAAATGCTGGTTCTAAAAACAAACACAGAAAGCTGCTGGAATTAAGTTACGTGTGCTTTTGAAATGCTGTGTTTTTCAAATAATTTTTACATGATATTTCATTGCTATTTCTAATGTTTCCCAGCAAAGTTTTGTTTTAAGCAAAGGGTTTACACTGTTTATCATTTATGATAATGACATGCTCAGTAAAAGATTTGTTTCAAAAATGGTTTAAAAGTAATGAAAAGTCTTTCCACAGAAAATTAAAAGATTCTTTTTCATCACTGACTGATTTTCTTTATTAGGGGTAAGTGCTAGCTGGTTTTCTGTACTTTCACTCAGATTCCTTAACCACACAGGGCTTTTCCCCCCTCCCTAGCAAAGCTAGAAGACACAGTTCTTTAACAAATGACCTGGGATTTATGGATTTCAGGAGGATTATTGCACCCTGAGCTAGTTCCCAGTCCCTGGGAAAAATTCATTGTTTTTTGTGGAAATTTCTGGTGTTTTCTGTCCAGCATATGGATTTCTTTCACAGCTTCTCTAGTGAGAAATGCTTGTGATGAGAATAGTGCTGCTGAATTCAGTTATCCATCAATTCCATATAGGTACATTTAGATGTAAGAATCAGGGAAAATTTCATACAAGTGTGGTATTCAGCAATTCAAGGTACTCTTTCTTGGTTTCCATGGAGAGGAAGTGGGAATTTTGTACTATGTGGAGCTGTGGCATGCTTTAATAGGTTTCTCTTCTGGAATACGGCTCCAGGAAAAATGGAGGTAGCTTATGTTATCCAAAGTGTAATTATGGCCATCACAAAGATACAAAGAATATGTCTCATTAATCAGAAGCCCAAATTATGTCTCCTAGTCTATATTCTGCAGTCTCTGCAAGTGAATGTTTACAAGTTAGTATCACTCTTTAATGGCAGAAGGTAAAAAACAGCTGCTTTTTATTAGAACTGAAAGATGCTACTTTTGACCACACTTTTAAGCTAAACTAGGGCCATCTAGGAGGCTGTGGAAAATATTCTACCCTCCTTAAGAGGAAATTAGTTTTTTTTTTTTCAATTCCTTGTTATTGGCATACACCATACTGTTAGCACTGCTCTCTGGAACATTCAGGTTTAGAAAGTTATGATTCACTTTATCCCCAGTAGTTTTACATGTACTGTGGTGTGTTACAACATTTTGCAATGAGGAATTTCCCCCAGAGTTGCAGCCTTCTCTCCATCTCTCCCTCAAGAGTCCAAATAACCCTTGGGCCTTGGCATTAGAGGTCAGACCACTTCTATATACCTTTTCCCATCTCTTATTTCAACATAACTTCTCTTTAATTTATGTAGTAAGCAGAAGAAAACTGTATTTGAAAGTATCTATAACCCTCACTAACCAATGAAATGATGTAGTTTGAATATTGCCAGCAAGTTTATCACCTCTCAAAACCAGTCCCCATAAGGTTACTCTTTCCTAGACATCAGAAAGAAAAATTAATAACATGGTCAAGGGTTTCAAAGTAAATTTTACTTTTTGTAGGCTTAGAATCACGACCATGACCCCCAACAACCCCTTCTCATTACAGTGGTAGTCAGATAAATCCTGAGCATGAAGAGACAGAGAAAATATGTGCTCATTGCAAGTAACAACAGGAAGGCTGACTTGATCCCTCATAAGGTCAACATCCACTTCAAGCCAAGACAATTTTGCTTAAAATATCAGAAGCCAAAATATTGCTGAGATGAGATTTATATGCAATAACTGAGCCTTGATCTGTCATCCCAAAACAAATGCATCATTTTCCTCTCATCAAGGAGCAAAACCTCTTCCCAAATGTTCAAACTACAAGGGTGTGGGAAGAAAAATTGCCAGATAAAATTGGTTCTTTAACTGCTTCTGTTTAGCATATCAATGTATGGTATAACTTCAAAGGCTACATTTAAATAAATTTCTATATAACTTCTGTTACCTGGCAGGAGTGGATGAAGCAAAATGCAGAGGCTGGAGTTATACAAACTGTGCCTGAAGTCATCCTAACATGAGGGGCAGACTCTGAAAAGGGAAGCCACTCTTACAGCATCAGGTTGGCCATGTCTCTCTTGATTATCACAAACAGCAAGTTTCTGGTTGTTCTCTAAAATTATGAGCCTACTAGAAGAGAAAAATTGACTAGAACGGATCCAGATTGATATCCTTGCCAGTGTTCATTTTGTTGTAAAATCCCACAGAAATCTTTTCACACTATCTGATCACTGTCTGGGGAACACAATGGGCCTCAGTTTGTTAATGAAGCTTTACAAATGTTTCCTGCTATTTTTTCTTAACTGTTTTCTATGTGGTCTGTAATGTTGAAATTATGAAGATTAATGTCCTAGGTCAAGTCATTTTAATGAAACTTGTTTTATTCCATGTATACACACTGGGATGAACAAAGACCTCTATTTTTACACTTGGAAAACCACAATATGACAATTTAAACTATTTCTTTAAAGTCAATATATTAAAAGCCTCTGTCTACTAATTCTTTTTAGTTTTAATTATTTTATTCTACCAAATATATATATATGCATGTATATTTATACACCTATATCAGCTATATTATCTCAGCTGAACTGTACCTGACAACTGCCTGATCAGATTTTAAGAATTATTCCAATTAAATTAATTGAAAACTAACTATGGTCTTAGACAAGCAGCATAGTGAGGAAAGTAGTGGAAAAACCCTGACCTATGATACTTGGGGGAATCCTGCTGTAGGACTTTGTTGTAATAATTTCTGAAAATATATTTTTCTGTTTTTCTCTTCTGCATTCTGAACTACTCAGAAATTTTCAGCTTCTCATTTCCTAAGTCACTCTTCATTCTTTCTTCCATCTGGTGAAAGGAGAGATAAATTTTCTGCTATTTCCCTTCCTAGAAGAAATAGGCATCTAACAGTTTTCTGATTCAACCCCAAAAACCTCACCCAGCTGGTAGCCTCATTTTTTCTCTATTTTGTCTCTTTTTTTCCCTCTCTATTATTCAAATGGCCTAGCTTAGCATCTTTCAGTTCCCATTACAGAAAACATTTCTTTTCCTCACACTTTCATCCTGAGAAAAGTAATCAGCTCAGCAGCACCACTCAGCCACCGTGCTTTGGCATATTTCCATTTGCCACAGATTATAATGTAATTTTTTCTGTTTGCTTGTGACCAGTATCAACACTGTTGGATTCTTTGCTTATTTTTAGTAATGAACAGACTGTATCTCAAAGCTGTATATTTAAAAATGGCTATTCATCTACAACCCTTTTTTTCCTGCTGATCTCCATACTTCTGTCATTTTAATTCTCTTGAAAAACTGTGAAAAACAGAAATGATCTTCCAAAATGTTTCTCTTTTAGATGCCTGATAATGAAAATTTTTAAAAAGTTAATAAGCACAATACTGAGATTTCCTTTTCAACAAAGACCACCTGAAGAACAAAAGGGTTCTTGAATTGCTGCTTATATACCTTCCAGGGACTGGCACCCCTCAGAAGAAAGGCTGTTTCTGAGTTTGCTACATTTTCCTTAACATTTAGTACTTTGTCTCATGCAAACCTACTAGAAATATACATTCAGTTTAATTTGGTTTGGCTGCAAACACAATAACATGTTTTGAAATCTGGCTAAATGATTATAAACATTGACTAACGATTAACAGCAGCACACTGAATCAGAGAGGTGTCTAATGATATACATCTGTTCCTGTTTATCTCCTTCATTAATGATCCCCAAAAGGAAGAAATGAGCATGCAGATGACAGCAATTTACCCTAACTAGCATATGCAGAGAAGTGATACAAAGGTGTACAAACAGAGCAGAAACACTGGCAGAAGATAATTACGTGGGATACAATTTGTAAAGATGTAATTCTGGGATAAGAAGAAAAAGTCTATAATCCAGTATATATATATCTCCTCAATGGGAGGAAGAAATGTAGAGAATGTAAAGCCAAGGAAAATAAAAGTGACTTTCAGGATGGCCTACTGAAGAAAGTGCATTATTTTTTTAATAAATTGCACTAAGAGATGGACAATGAAAGCAACAGACCCCTTTCTATCAGTCTCACCTAGAACAAATTTTGTCATGATTTAGTTTTAAGGAGAGAAAGGCATGCAAATTATTGAAAAGGGGTTGCATTGCTCTGGGGAATGGGTTTTCCCCCCCTCAGAGAACCCTGTAGCTGTAACCATGTTAGTATAACCCTTCCTTCCTTTCTGTACCCCACTGGCTGGGAGCCAAGTATCCCTTCCTGAACAGGAGTCTAGATAATGCCCTGTCCTTTCTGGTCCTTTCCTGGTTCCCTCTTCCTTCTTCCTCCATCTGGGAACCTCCAAGAATAAAGCCTTGGACCACATCGAGGTTAGAGCCTCTTTTGAAATCTTTTGCCTTAACCCTAATATATTTCCCCCAATGCTCAGATCTGAGCTTGTTTAGTAACTTCATGGGGGCTGAGGGGGAGATACATTAAAAGGTATATTGAGTTCAGAAAGGAGTACGAATAAATGTTATGGCAAGAGATAATTTTGATAGTCTCCTTCTTTCCAACTGATGGCTGCCAGTAATTGAAGAAATTTACTTTTTTATCTGAAGTATATAATGAAGTATTATACTTTTTTCCAGCTTGTTCCTACAGCTTTATTATATCCTATAGCTTATCCCCTTTATTCTCCTATGAAGGAGAATGGCTTTTTACCTACAGGAATTTTTGGAAGGTGGAGCCTTTAGAAGTTTTTCAGAGTCAGCTTTTCGTCTGCATTGTTACATTGCAATGTCAAAAAGATCTCTCCTGAAGTGCACTTTTATTTAGTACTACTTTTCTGCACTATAAAAAGAACCATCAACAGGATAGGCTTCACATTTCTCATAAAATATTTGGTAGCACAACTTTTTTCTGAAGAGCCCTGAATTTCTCTGGCAATTCACCTATGTCACTGACATACAGTTGCTTTTATTGGCTCAGTAGATTTTTTCATAAATAGCAACCACATACAGGATTTTAAGATCCAGCCAAAATGACTGTTATGCACTTTTGTGCTCTTTGTTGCCTCTAAAAATCTGCACTTTATAAGTCTGAGGGTTTTTTTATTCCTTTAACTGTCTTTGATCTTTCCAGTGCTCTAAGCTTCCATATGTTGGTAACCATAGATGTAATTTTCCTATAGGTACTTTCTAATATTTGTTTAAGATGGAAAAAACTAAATGTGATAAAATTATACCCTTAAAGAATTCTGTTCTATTTCTTTCAAAGACACTTGCATTTGAAAACAAAATGCTATGTGTTGGGGGAAATCCAGAAATGCAAAAATAGTTGCAGAAAGTTCCCATAATTTGACAGAAAATTTTGGTTGTATAATTGAAGTCCATAATGACAAAATAAATGAGTAGTGAAATTTTCTCTATTGCTATTAGGAAAAATTAGGAATTAGTGGTCACAGCACCAAGCCTGTGTGAGTTCAAAAAAGCATTTGGACAAGCTCTCAGGCTGATGGTGTGATTCTTGGAGCATCCCGTGCAGGGCCAGGAGCTGGACTCAATGTTCCTGATGGGTCCCTTGCAACTCAGTATATTCTGTTATTCTATGATTCTATAATAAAACATTTAAAAGCCTAAGGCTGTGAAAGCAACATAATCTCTGTCACATCTAAACTTGGCACCTTATTTCTCCAGGGACAAATTACCTGCTGCCATGAGCTGGCTCATATCCACTGAGATTTGAACTGTCAAAGCCTGACCCTGCATTTCGTACTCCCTCTCCCTTCACAGGAGCAAATGAACTCAATGAAAGGCGACTGGTGCTTTGCTTAGAAAGAGTTATGTTTGCCTATGTTATTTGTTTTTATTGTTTCTTCTGTTTATTGCAGATCCTGTGATTCAACCACATAGATCTAAGCATATTTTGCAGTATAGGGTCCACTGCACTCCCCACAGATGTGGCCAAAGGAAGGTGTAGTCAGGAACAAAGCACTCCTTTTTTCCAGTGCCAAAGAAAACATGGAAAATTCAATCATATATGGGTATGTGCCATAGCCTTTCCTCCAAAACCACTGCTAGTACTTTTCTTGCTCTGCCTTTTGAGCTATAGGAAATAGTCAGCCACCTGTGGTTTAAATGAGCTTGTTTTCTGCTGCACTGGAACAGAACAAAGACAAGCTCTCACCGCCACTTTAGCTGAGGGGCATTAACAGATGAGCCCCAGCTTCAGGCATTGTAATTTCTGTATAACTTTGCCCAAACTGCATGGAGAATAGATATTTAGCTCCTTACCCACTCAGAGAGAGCAAGAAGTGACTTGAGAAGGGCCAGTGTCTGCAATTGTTTTATGCATAGAATGTAGGTGATATATATATATATAGATCTATATCTATATCTATATATCTATATATATATATATATATATGGAGAGAGAGAGAGAGCCCTTTGTGAGTAATGAGCAAATTACACTTTTCATCATTTATTGTCCAAAACATTGTAATTCTACTTGCACAAGAGCTAGAAATACATATCTTTAAAACATCTTCTCCTTTTGCTGTCAGCTTACACTTATCCAGACATATGAATCTATAGAAAAGCAATGGTCCTATCCACACAAGAAGTGCTGACACTGTCCTGCAATTAAAGGTGTTGTTTGCTCATTTATTTCTGTTGCAGCACGTCATGATAATAGGCATGATCTTTAAGTGACCCTTCATCACATTCTCCTCTGTTCTTTCTGGCTCGGTTCACAGTTGGAAACTTTAGGTTCTTTTCTAGGCTTAGACTGGGTCTGGATCAAGCTTAACAATCTTATATTGACACAATCCTGTCAATCCTGGAACACTGCATGCACTGCTTGAGTAACTCCACATTTTAACCCTTTTCCTTAGGGATTCAGCTTCTTTCCAGCTGTAAATTCTCTGTGACATCTGGCTGTGATAGTTTGTGGCCAAAAATGTACACATTATTTCTGTGTGTACAACACTATCTTAAACCATAACACTCAAAGCAGCTTCCAGGGACCAAGTTACAAGTGCGGAATATAGTTTCAGGTGGGAAATAACTCAATTACAAAATATTTATCTGTTTTTTCTCCCACATATTTCATGTTTTTATTACTTCATATCGCTGCTGTCATAAAAAAAAGAAGTCCTTGAAAAACACAGACTGATGTATGCCATTAGGAAATTTTTTTGACATATTTAAAAATGTGCTTCCAATGTCACTACCCTCTATCTAATGAAAGTTTTCACATCCTGTTGCTGATTTTGTTTTGGTTTCATTGCAGCCAGCTTGCTTTCTCTGGAAATATTTGCATGCTGTACATTTCCAGATACCTGATCTGAAACCTGACAACCGGCTACTATTGGTAACTACTACACTGAAATTTCAGATTTTAAAATTGTCACAGTGTTAATCTAACTGTTCTTATTTTTTATCATGGGAAGATTAAGCAATTAAAATTAAGTTGCTGAACTGTGTCTTTTCACATTATTCTGATATTTACAGCAAAGAGATATGTAATTGGTGAGACAAACAAAGTCGTGCTTAACAAATTTTAACAGGGAAGTGCTCTTTCATAAACTCACAGCACATTTTTAACAAAATAACGCTAAGTTGTCAATGGAAGGTAAATCACCTTCATATGAATCTTTTGTCAACGCACTGCTTGTAAAAGAACTAAATCTGAGCAAGGTACTTTCTACAAAGTAGAAATGCCAAATACCCCAACTGCCCCAAGAGATATTTCTTCTGAAAAATATTCAGATGACAGACAGCTTGGAAGCACTACTTCAGCTTAGTATAAAAAGACCTATTGTGATAAATCACAAATCATAACAGTAATGGAGAAACATCATAAATGAAGCTGTGGACAGACAGAGGAATTAGGATACCAGATTTTCCTGATTCTTTGTGTTTTTTTTAAAACTCAATCAAAATTTATACAAGTGAATATGATTCTATGATTTGTGATGTTTCTTTCATGCAGAACCAACTAATGATGGGTATTTGTGATTTAAAAGACTCAGCTTCTGTATAAGTGACACAGACACTGCACATTCCCTGAGACAGCATGATAGAGGAATCTGGGAAGAGAGAGAATCTTATACGCTGTATGTGTAAAGAAGAAAATCCCATTCTTCAGGATTAGTTTTTTTACTCCTAGGGATGTATTTCACAAAATTCCTTCTTCTGTTAGTGAATAACATAGTTTGCCTGTGAAGTATTCTGCCACCTATCTGTATGAACAGCAGTAAATTATAAAAGACCATTATTGCTCCTCTAAGAGAAAAAAATGCTCTATGCTTGTAGTTTTGGTTGGCAATGAATACTTCCTGGAGCACGTCATATCCAGATTATGCCTGAAAACCATTTTCTGAATCAGTGAAAAGTATCAGACTGGAAAAATTTCATTTTACTTAACTGGCTAGCACTGACTTAATTCTTACTCACTAGGAGTCCAATTTGCCTTGACGTAACACCTATTTCCAGTAAAGAGACATCAGAATTGCTGCTGCCAAGAAATGAGGACTGAATTGCACAGTATTGTGTGAATTATTCTTCAGTTTACTTTGTAAGGTTTAGTGCAGTGTATCTTGCATTTTGACTAACTTAGCTGTATATAACTGTATGTTCTGAGTTTATATAGGACTCACTGGACTAAATTCACTGTTTTACACAGTTTGAACTACCTTAGTAAAGCAAACCTGCCATAAAGCTACTCATTTAACCAAGCAGTTAAGACCTGTCTTTGACCATTTTATGGATGCGAAATCATCAAAAGCAGTCAAAACATACAGGTAGATCTAGACCAGAATCTCCCTTCATACAGAGGTAATTTCAAAGGCAAGGCAATCCCATTATGGATGACAAGCCAATATAAATAGCATATGAAGAGGCCAAAGAAGGAAACTGGTTTTAACACAGCAGCATACAGCGATACCCACCAGCAAAGATCATTCAAACAGGACCTGTACTTCCCTCTACAAGTATTCGCCTTCTGCGTTTTAACACTAGCTAAATGAATGCAGATTTGGAATAACACAAGCAGAGGAATTAAACTACTTAAAATTAAGCCTTTTTTTTTGTTAGACAGAAGAAAAGAAACAGTGAAGTGCATGAAGGAAGTATGGGTCTTCCTAGTTTTCCCCACACCCCTCTTGCAAGTTGAATTTCAACTGGCCAGTAGCACTATGTAGAGACTGGTCTACGTCTTTTTAAAATGATTCTGTAATATTTTCTCATAGAAAATAACAAAGAACTTGGATAGTGTAAAAAAAAAAGATTACTGGTATCAAAGTTGCTCACTGAAAAAAGATTTACCCTATAGCTAAGTTTCTATTACTTTCTACAGTATAATTATTACAGATAATAGCAGAGGATGTAATTTGAGGTGAAACTTCTGACTGAACCACCAAGTTTAGTGGAGTTAAAAATGAAGTCTGGATTTTATAAATAAAGTTTTAAGACCACACTGCTATTAGAAATTTCATGGGAAGCCAGAACAATCATGTTCTTGTGCCATTTTTTTCTTGTACTCATATGGGAACGGAATTCAGAGCGTTGTCATCCTAGTAAAATTCACAGTGAACAAAAAAGCATTTGTCTTGGTGATTTTGTTTTTGAAAGATTTCCTTGGAAAGTTTTTATTATTTGCAGGCAGAATGAAGGTTCCCTTACATGGAAGATTTTTTAATTTATTTTTGAGATGGGCAATTTTTTCTTTCTATTGTCCAATCTGGGTTTTAATTCCCCTCAAACCAATGTTCTCCTAGTTGGTCTACAAAAGTAGTTGTTTTTTTTCTAAGAAAGCTTGAAACTACATCACACAAATTATTTTGGGTAGATGTTTTGTTCAACACTTCTCTGATCGGGCAAGAACTCTAAGAAACGCTGTTGAGATTCTTATTGAACTATTCATAATGTTTTCCACTCTGTATCTCAGCATGTGAGGCATTGTTCATTTTGCCTCAAATGCTGTCCACAGATGCAGCTTCAATACTGCACCCAGCTCTTACTTAGCCTAAGAATTTTGTCATTCACAGGAAACATATCCTAACATTTCAACCCTGAAAGCAATGGGGAACCAAAAACATGTCCAAAATACAGCTCTTTGAAGTAGAACAAAACAAACAGTAATATCAAACTACATCTGAGAGCAGGAACAAAGGCGTTAATTTAAAACAAAAGTGATCTTTTTGTCCTTCTTGTTGTCTTTACAGCGCAGGTAAGATACAAGATATGGCTCTCTTTGAATTCTCTGATTGCCTTAACGAGCTACCAACAGCTCACTGAGCCCCTTTGGGGATTTTCTATCATGATACATATAAATGAATGTGTGGCAACTGCATGAAAAAGTGTCAGTTCCAGAGATGCTGTAAAACCATTGATGCACTTGGGTAGTTTGGAAGCTCACCACAGTGACTGATGCATTTTTAAACTACAAGTTTTAATTTAATTAATTAGGATTTCCTCCTGCAACTACTTACCAAAATATCTTTTTATGTAGCAAATAAATTGATGACATTAACGAGATAGAGTGTTTAATCAAATTTACCAACAAACCCAAGAAGATAATCTGGCCTAGTGTTATAACTGAACCACAGAGATTGTGTCTAAAAACAAAGCAAGGCACTTTTATTCACTGGGAATGCACTAACTGGCAAACTGTATTGGCAATAAAATAGAAATTTTTGCAACTAAGTAAATTCCCTGTGCATAAATTGTGTTCAGAAAAGTTATTTTTAAACCCAAAGATTATATCAAATAGTCTTTGGAATTTCTGGCTCATTTCTGTTAAAAAATCCACAGAATTCAATTCAAGTTGGCTGCCAATGTCTTTCCTACCCAGATAATTTCAAATTGATTTCTATGTACATTTTTAGTTTTTATTTTTACAATTACATGACATTCTATTTATATATTAGATGAAAGGGGATAGAACAGCACAGAAAGAACACCAAATAAATATGAAGTTATTAGCAGTGATTGCGTGTGTTGAATAATCATCCTTAAATACAGCTGTAACTGTATTTTCTAAATAAAATAATTTCTTATTATTTTCTTAATAGAACTGTTCACACATAAATACTAAGTACCACTTTTCCATTTGCAGAGGATCTTCTTATCCCAGTCTAACTGTACCAACAAATTTTATCCAAAACTAGACTCTTTAAATTCTAACAGAAAAGAACAACTTATCCAATGAAAATACTTGCTTTATTCTTTTCTCTTCCTAACAAGTGTGATACACATCACTAGTGAATTCCAAGGATATCATTATGAATTATATATAGATTATTTTATGGAATTCTTTAAAATCACATCTAAGTAGCCAGACAGATGAAAATGATCAGGAAATTAAAGTAATAAATTAGAGATTTTTTTCTGATTATTTTAGCCATTATTTGGGTATGTTAAAGTGATCTAGGATATAAAAACTTCAGTTCTGCTTTGTTTGCTTCTACTTGCTTTGAATGTCAGCAATGCTATGACTCAATAGGGAATATTTATTTATGGTTTATATTGATATGAAGGCGCTACTTTTTTGACACTCAGTATTAAGTGGCATATTCCAGGTTTCTCCATACTATAGAAAGAAAGTATTCATAATAACATCTGAATAAAAATGCAGAATATTTAGTAAGCATAAAGAATTTTTACAAGAGTATTCAGTAGGCCAAAGATGATTTTTGAAAGCAGAATTCAACTCCTAAATGGCTTCTGAGTTCTCATTTTCTTGGTCACATTAGAAGTAAACAGAAGACTCTGCTGATTATGAGTGTTATGTTACAATTTTTATTGGTAAAGGGCTCAGTCCATAGCTGTCATAATGATATAAATTTCAGCTTGACTGTGTGTTAAGTGTAAAAAAACTATAGAAGTGCTGTCAGGGTACAAAAAGCATGACAACAGGTGATAGTGAACTACTAATGTAAGCATGTTATTAAAAGTCTTAGTGTCTATAAAATGTATTTAAAAGACTAAATCTATTAAGGGCAATATATTGCCAATGTGTGAGTTGTCTGATGCATCTCTGTGGTGATTTGGGAATTTACTCATCTTTTTTATTTCCTTTTTCTGTTATCCTTAGTTTTTTCTTATACCTAACCGGTTCAAATGTGATGGAAATCTGCTACACAGTACAAGGCTATGCCTCTCTTTTCTTGCAATATTATTGATATTCTGACTTTATGATACAGAGTAAAATTTAGCTCCTCTCTAGATTCATAGAATTATGCAGGTTAGAAGGACTCCAGAAAGATCTTCCAATACTGTAAATAATTTTTGCAAGTTTACACGGGGAGTTTTTCTTTTGATGCACCTAAATGACTGTTTCATCAAATTCAGATGAGATCGAATGAGCCAGGAAGTATTTTGCTTTTTCAAAACCTCAGGCATTATGTTTTGGTTTTGCAAGTACAAAACCACTCCATGTTTTGGTATTGAATTGTCAGTCCAAAGGAAGCAGTGAAAGAGAAGAATGGCAATTATTGCAGTAGAATTATAAGATTTGTTTGTTTTGC
The DNA here is from genome assembly GCA_013399945.1 of Ploceus nigricollis. Lineage (NCBI taxonomy): Eukaryota > Metazoa > Chordata > Aves > Passeriformes > Ploceidae > Ploceus > Ploceus nigricollis. Next base: position 45,294 of record VXBC01000240.1, read on the forward strand.
TAGAGGCTGGGGATTTGTTTGAATACAAAAGTTAAAGTATTATTTATTTCTCTATGTTCCTAAAAAAAGGTTGGAGAATCTTTTTGAATTCTCCAGTCTTTTAATCAAAAGATATTTCGTGGTTATTGTTATGGACAATACCTAACATAGAAGTTTCAGAAATAATGGGTTTGACATTTGACCCAAACTTTGCCCAGGCACAAACTCCAAGTACTTTACAGATTACAGAAGAATCATAGAACCATGAATCACAGAATACCAGGTTGGAAGGGACCTCAAGGATCATCTGATGCAAACTTTGTTGGCAAAAGTACGATCCTGACAAGAATGTTCATCACCCTGTCCATCTACAAGTTTGCAGTGTTGGGGAGTCCACTACTTCCTTGGGGAGATTATTCCAATGGCTGATTGTTCTCTTTGTGAAAAATTTTCCTTTTCTCTCTAATCAGAATCTCCCCAGAAGTAACTTGTCATCATTGTCTTTGATCTCTTCAGAAAAGAAAGCCTCTACCTTCTTCACAGCTACATGTTAAATACTAATGGTGATAAAGGTCTCCCCTAAGCCTTCTTTTCTCAGGGCTGAACAAACCCAGTTATCTCAGCCTTTCCTCACATGGGAGGCTTTTCAGTCCTTTGATCATCTTTGTGGCCCTTCTCTGGACCCTCTCCAACCTGTCCACATCTCTTTTTTATAGCAGTGGCCAAAACTGAACTCAGTATTCCAAGCGTGGCCTAACAAGTGCTGAGCAGAGTGGGATAATGGCTCCTTTATCTGTGCTGGTGAAGCCCTCATTGAGCCAACCCAGTGTCCTGTTGTCTTGCTTTGCCACAGCAGCATGTTGGTCACTCACATGGAGCTTGTTTTCCACAGATATTCTTCCCAGCTGGGTAGATCCTAGCCTGTGCTGTTCACATGGATTATGTTTTCCCAGGTGCAGGACATTGACCTTGTCCTTGTTGAACTTCATAGGGCTCTTGTTAGCCCATCCCTTCAGCCTGTCCAGGTCCTTCTGTGAGGAGGCTCTCCCTTCCAAAGTGTCAACTTCCCCACTCAGTTCAGTATCATTGGCAAACTTTGTCAGGGTACATTTGATCCCATCTTCCAGATCACTTATAAAGACATTGGACAACAGGGAGACCCCACTTGTGACCCGCTGATAGTTTGAAATGGAACAACTTACTGCCACCCTCCATGTGCTGTCCATCAGCCAGTTCCCCACCCACTGCACAGTCTACTTGTCTAGATTGTAAGGCAAAGAAAAATGTCTTTTTTGTGCTGCCTAACCCAATGAAATTATCTTTTGGTAATTTATTCTGATAGAGTTTCAATAAATTCTTGTCTGGTTGGAATTAATGACAAACACAGCTGTGCATTCTGGACCTCAAATATGAACTTGAGAAAGAGTAACGCATTTTTTTAAGGAACAATCTAATGGCAAATATCGAAGGGGCAAAAGGACTTCCACATTGTAACTTGTAGTATTTCTGGAAAAATAGTTTTTTAAGTGTCAAGTGTATGAAAAGGCAGGAAAATGTTCTAGGCATTTTTGAAAATGTGACCTGCTATATTTGGGAACAGATCCTTGAAAGAATCTGCTTTCTGTTTTACAGGTCTTGGTAATCATTTTCAAAAAGAAAAAACTAATTCCACCTACAAACTTGAAGTTAATCAGCTGTCACCCTGCTGGGCATCATAAATGAAAGCATTTTCATAATGAGAAAACAGATCAAAACATGTTTCACATCTGGTGACTGCAAATACAAAGAAATCAGCCATTAGAGCTAACAGTCTTCTGGGTAAGAAATTTCTTGATGAGGGTAAATAAGCTTGAAAGTTCCCTATTTCAAAGCTGAAGTGGGCAAAAGAAGTGAGAAAAGAATGTAAAGTTGCAATCTCTTCTTCCTCTGGGCGTGCCGGGATGTACAGAGCTGGCTGCCGACCAGGGCTGATCTGGTAGCTGGCACAGCACAGAAGACAACCTCCTTTCTTCTCCTAACCTTTATAGCAGCCAAACCAACCTACTCACAAGGCAGAGGCAGCCTGGGGAACGTGTTCTGGCTTGGAGGCAAGAAAACACATCTCACACACCCCATTCCCATTCTTCTGTCTCCCATTCACATGTGTCTTCCCCATGTCCCTTTATTGGCCTCAACATACTCCCCATGGAGGAAGGAAGGTAAAGGACAGCTCTGCCATTTAAGCACCTCTCCTTTTGGAAGAACTTTGTCTTCCCACACAAAGTTACTGGCACGCCTCTTTCCAATGTCGCAGTAACACACATAGATCTCTGGTGAATTTTGAAGAAGCCACATTCACAAATAATTTGGTTTCTTCCTGGCAAAGTTGACTGAACTGTAGGATTTCTTGCTTCCTCACCCAACAAATACAGACTGAATGTTATGTTTCTTTCTTAACTCATATTTCCATAAGTACTTACACTAATTTACATCTGCCTGTGGGTTGAACCTGGGTGCTTCAGCGGCTGGCTAAAGATCCAAAGCGAACACCTCCTTTTTTGCAGCCCTGCTCCCTACTCTGAAGTTAATTCAGAGCCAACTGAAAGCAAACCACTGTCCTGCCAGTGCTATTTCAGTTTTAAGGGTGTCCAGGATTTAAACCCAGATCTGGATCCAAACTTCCTAAATAGCTTCCATCCTTTTAATTGGCTAAATCATAACCTTGGATTCAGAAATCCTCAACAACTTCACATTATTCCAAAGGGATTTTACTGAAACATTATAAAACTAGCTTTTGGTGTATTTTGGCAGAGAGAATAAAGTGAAAATTCAGCCAGTGAATATTTTGTTGTGGGATAGAGAAAGCAGGATGCTGGCAGACAACTTCCTCAGAAATCTTGACATGTAAAATAGGATTTTCTATTGCAACAGGTGTGTGAGGTGGAAAATTAGGTCAGACAAGATTTTCTCCTCTGTGTGCAATCACTGCTGACAGGCATATGTCTCCCAGAAGACCTAGGGAGCCAGAGATTGCTCCACTATTGTTCTGAGTCTCAGGACTGCTACAGAATTAGCTATTGCCTCAACCACTTCTAGGTCATGGTCCACTTTTAGGCATTGTTCCAGTTTTTTATGGACATAACTGCACTTAAAACACCAATAAAAGATGGGAATTACAAAATAGTGGTTTCTGTGGAAAGCACTGCAAGGAGCATATGATGACCTTTTCTTGTTTTTCCCTTCTGTCTCAAGGTTTTATGTCCTTTCTTCATGTTGATTGCTAGGTTTGTAAAGAACATCCATACAACTTCCCAATACTTTTATTTTTGGTTTAAGTTCACAAAGGCAATAGCTATCAGCTGAATATTTTCTTCCAGTTAATGAATTCTTATTTGGCTTCCCATTTTTTAATTTTGCATATTATTTCAAAGCCTTATGATACAGTAACAACTATATTTAGCTCAGTTTTACTAGCCCTATGCCTTCCCAATCTAATAGCTGACTTGCCAGCAGACCAATTAGGAAAATCTAAAGATGAGAAACTAAAAGGGGGAAAAAAGATCTGTATGTAGTCTATATGGTATGGTTCTTACTGAACATATTTATTGTTTCTCTAATTCTACCTCAGTCCCCATTATTAGTACATAAAATAAATGCATCCCATAAGTACAAGAAAAAAAGCACATAAACAAGACACAAAACAGCATATAAGCAATACCATGTAGGATTATTTTGTCTTATGGAAGCCTGTTACTCTGGGCTATAAGGATTAGCTACAGACACTAGATTAGGCATATAATTTGACATGTCTAAATCTAGGTGAAATTGAAATTCTACTTCAAAATGTGACTGAAGCCCTAATATACCTCTTCTTCAAAGCACAAGCTAAATGATCCATGGGGATACGCCTAGAGCTACTCAACAGGAAAATATAGTTCAAGTAAGGATCAGATGCATCCCCAGTTGCAGTGACTTCAGATAGTGAATTTGTCTCTTGAGGTGAGGTGTCTGACAGCATGAGGGCCGAGGGAGGGGGCTGGGAAGGAAGCTTGTTGGTACACTGGCTCAGTGCACCTTCAGGAAACCTGTGGGTGGTGCTTAACAGTGAGGAGTAGCTGACCTGCCAAACACAGAGCTTCAGTCTAAGGATATTGACAAACTTGAGGCCTAGGCCAATTTAAAACCCATGAAGTTCAACATGGAGGAGCAGCAAGTTCTGTACCTGGGGCAGAAAGAGGACACATGTCAGTTGAGGCCCTGGTGGAAAATACACAGGGGTTTTAATGGATGCAAGGTTGAAAATAGGACAACAGTGAACTCTCACCATAAATAAGGAAAAGTGAAACATCAGGAAGAGCGGAATGTGATGGGAACCTATGATTGTCCTTTATGCAGTGCCAGTGGGGCTATGCTTGGCATAATCTGCCAAATTTTTGGCTCTCCCCAGTTCAGGACAGATGTAAAGAAATGGAGCAGGGTCTAGCAAAGGTCTATCAAGATCATTCATACATGTATGAAGAAAATTTCATCCTCAGAGATCTTGGAGACTCCACCAGACCATAGCATGGCTGACTTGATCTGCTGCTGGCATTTGTCCTGTTCCACATGTGAGATTGCACTTGATGTCCTACAGGGTTCCCTTCCAACCAACATGTCTCTAATGCCATGATGATGTGATTTTATTTGCCTATGATGCAGGGGATCTGAACCTTAGGTCCTTGCTGGTCTCAGGGTATTTGAGATTGTAACTCCCAAATTGTTTTTAAGCAAGTGCTGTTTGTTAGCTGCTCTCCAAACATCCCATTGGATCTTGGTCAACATTCAAGGAAAACAGAGAAAGGGAGAGAGGGAAAAAGAGAGAAAGTGACAGAGCAAAACGACACCAAAGTCAAACTCCTGTGCTGTGTTTTCACTTCCTAGAATCATAGGATGAAAAGCAAACAGAATCTGGAAGAGGAATTTAAAGCAGCTGATACCCCGTCCCATTACAGTTTGGACTATTCTTCAAAGTGAGCAGTATTAGTCTCTGCCTGACACTTTCATGACTAAACTCCAATATAAGCATAATTAAAGGAGTATGAAAATACCCTGAAGTTTCTAGTCATTGGGCAATTGAGGTTGAAAAATCTTAAAGCTTGCTGATAGATAAATCAGCAGTGGAAAGAATGGAATAGCCTATTGAAAGAGGAAGATGTAATTTTTAAATTTGTATTTGTAAGGATAGTGAAGATTAAAAAGGGGGAGGGGTTGTGAGAGATGAGAAAGAGAAATAATAATGAGCATAGAAAGCTGGCGGGAAAGAGGCAAAAAATTGTTGCTAAAACTGAAGAAAAAGTTTAAGATTAAAAAAAGACTAAGTCTTCTGTGTCATTATCAGGAAATGTAGAACAGAGTGACAGTAAGAAAATAGAAAAATGGGGAGATCTCCCTAGATCTGGACAGATTCTTTAAATGATAAATCAGTGTTCTTTGTAGAAACAGAGGAGAGCTCAAAATACTTTCTATAACGGAGTCTAAAGGCAGTGAGGCATGAAGAACCTCAGATATCATCTTGCCAAGAAGAAATGCTTGACTGAAGAATGGCAGAGTAAATTAGAGTCCTGTAATTCTACATGGTAATGAGATTTTTTACAAAGGTGTACAGAAACACAAAAACAGAAGCAAAGAGAAAATTCTTCAAAATGAGCCAGTAATGGAGATTAGTGAAACAGACAGTGGAAAAGAAGAGATGGGCAGCAGACCTGAAGGCATGCCAAGAGTGCAGTTAAAAAAAAAGGCCCAAAACCATCTGACAACAAGATGAGTAGGAGAAAGAACAAGGAGCAGAAGACAAACAGAGGCATTTAAATCCTGGGGAGTGCTCAGACACTTCCTGAATATTATTCCAGAGCAATGACCTGAAGGTGAGTTCATTTCCCTGCTCTGTCAGTCTTTAACTGTTTTGCTAAATCTGCCCGGGCAGAGATCCACTTCATTCTAATTGAGGTACTGGGATGAAAATGAAGTGGTACAGGGACAGAAGACAGCCCTCTAAAAGTACCTGTTTCTCTGATCTAAATTGATGAAAGAGGTTTAGGATTTGAAATAGTGACTTACAACATGTCTAAAGATAAGACATTGCTGCAACTACAGCATTCAGTAAATGTTTCCAAGACATACAGTAATTATCTAACTCTGGAACTACAAGTCCAGTTCTGACCCCAGAAATCTGCGTTACCATCAAACCTAAATATAAAGCTAAGTATCACAGAAATTTGTCTGTGCTGCCTCCACCCATGCCAACTCTTTAGAGCAACTCAATGGTGCCTCTACTTTACAAGTATCATAGTGATGTGCTAACCAATAGCTTTAGAGGAAATATAGTCAGTATTCTGTCACTAATTCCTAATAACTAATCCCTAATCACTAATAAGACATACTGTAAAAGCATGAAATTTAAATTAATGAAAAGAAAGAAGTTACAGAGGTGTTAAAAGTTTTTTTTTTTTTTTTAAATATATTACTTATAACTTAATCACTGGCTATAAAATCAAAACTCTGGAGCTGGACAAAACTTCCAACTTTCTCTCCAAGTGCAGAGCCAGCATTCCAGACCCAAGCATTGCACATATTTATCTCACCACATTCCACCAAAAAGTGGAATCCAGTCACTTTACCGAAAATCTTAATTTCAAGTGAAATACGTGTGTTTTTAAATATTAAATTTAAACTGTTCAGAACCACAAATTCCCAGATGGTAAGCAGTTGCAAATAGAAAAGGGAAAGCTTGCAAAGCATGGAAAAAATGCTCTCTGGCAGAGCTAAAAAATTATAGGAACTGGCTTGCCTTTGCTATACTTTTTCCAAGATGCAAAAAGAAGCCGACAAATGGCTGCTTGCCATTTGTCATAATCCATTTCAAACATGTCTCCTCATTACCTTTTTTCATACACTTTTCCTACCCTTCTTTTCCTTCTTATCTTCAATAAAAATCTCCACTTTTTCTCAGGAACTGTTATTGCAGAAAGATTTTCCAGGTTTTAGTATGTCATTGGAATATGATAAGATTTGCCCTAGTGTAGGGGTCTCTCACAGCTTTGTAGCACATGCTGACAAAAACAGGACAGAGTTTGCCCCTTTGATTCATTTGGTCTTACTGCTCTGAACTGTGAGTGTTAAAGATACTATGACTTAGATTATTGGAAACCAGCTCTCTGGCATTAGTCTTCAAATTATATTCATTTTTGTCTTTCAAAGTTTTGACATAGCAATCTTAGAATGTCTTGATGAATATTAACTGATTTATAAATTAGTTAATCTATTCAGGTGCCTAAAGAGGGAAGTATAGAAGCATCCAAGATACTATAAAGTATTCTTCATCTAGCCTCCAGATGCATTTCCAAAAAGATACAGGTCTCTTATGTCTCCTAAGTCAGACATGCTGGGCTCTTCAGGGTGTCTGAGGTACTCTAAGGAACCTCAGGTGATACAAGACATTTATGGTTTGGTACATGAACTGTGCCCTGATCACAGCTCCACTGAGATTTCCTAAGTTGATCAGGAATCAGTGATTTTCATCTTCCAGTTGCAAAGCTACCATGACTATAAACAGTGAGAATACAATAATGTTTTCCTCTGATGTGGTTTTAATTCATTTTAATATTACAATTATTAGCTGTTAATTTACAATTATTAGCTGGCTGTTCGAGATTTTTTAATAATTCTAATATGCCTCCTTTCCCCCCTCTTTATTCTTCTATGAAACGATAGTTTTCTGAACTCTTAAAGAATACAGTTCTCTTGTTTTAAAGAGAACCAAATCAGTTAAACCTATGCATAAATTGTGTCTGGGCCAATCACCTAGAATCCAACAATGCAGAGATTCAAAGATGAAAAGCAAAGTTACTATATGCAAAAGACTTCACAAAATTATGTACAGGAACTTTTTAATACGTACATTATTCTGTGGAAACACTTTAAGTTCATTCCAGCCCTTACAGCAAATGGATTGAATTCTGCACATACCCTTGTACAAACAGGATAAAGCTCCCTTTTCTCACCCTGTAGGGCAAAGGATATTGGATCTTAAGGCCATAATATATCTGTGCATAGGAAACCTATTACAAGTCCTGGGTCTGGTCCAGACATACAGATATTTTAAGGAAACCATTCATTTGGAGAGAAAAGAAGGAATGATATCTGTCTCAGATTGAAGTTTGAGGCTCTGATTTTTTTAGGTTTTGTTGTTTTTCTAATGAATAGCAGCTGTTCAAATGTGCTCAGAAGGTAGGACACTGAATAAACTCCAGAGCATGGGATTATTGGGCAAGGATCCGGGGACAAGGTCAAAGGGGAGATATAAATAAATATTTATATAACAGCTCCCATTGTTGTCAGTAAGGGATGATGGCTCAGCAAATCTAAAAATCAGCAAAGCTTTATTTAGGTGTCTGGATATGAATATGAGAGACTGTACACCGTCCAGACATAAACTATGCAGTTGGAAAAAGTAATATGACTGTGTTAATCTGACTTCTTACATAGGCTATTGATTCCTGAAGACAATACTTCTGATTGTATGACACTGCTTTTTTAGATACATCCTTCATTTCAGAATGGAAAAACAGTACATGGAATGTAGTGTACAGATGTATTGTACACATGTAAAGGTATATGTGTTTCCAAAGTTTACTTTTTTCTGAAAATCCATTTCAAAAATATTGATTCAGTGCAATTAAGACCTTTTTTCTGATATTAATGTTGGTCTTCTAAAGCACAGGTTACAGCAACCTACTTTTTTGTTGATGCTGAGAGGAGTTATCAATGGCTGAGAAAATATTGCAGACCAGGTAAAGCTATTTTACTAAGTCTTACTGCTTTAACATTAGTGCACTCTCTACAGGTTTAATCCAAATTTCTCATGCACCCATCTTTGCTGCTACTTACTCACTTCTGTACACATACTTTAGTACCCTCTACTGGTCTTAAATTTATTGTGGTATTCAGCTAGTCTGAGGAGGTAGAGGAAAACCCCTAATAGACATCTCAATGATGAATACTTTCCTTTCTTCTGTTTTGATCAGGAGGTCATGATCTCTGTTCCAGTTAAAGGCACGACATTACTCGGTAATGTGGGGTGGTTTCTATCTCTCCTACAGTTCATTAAAATTGTGTGTAAAAGCACGGATAGTGGAATCAACAATAAACCAGCACTGCTGGAAAAGACATAAAATACTGCGCAGCTAATCATAGAGAAAATATGGCCCCTATAATAGCTCTTTGTTCTCTACATTCTTGCTGTCATCTGTTGCACTGTTTTCAAGACTGTCAGATGTGAATTGATTGGCACCATCTTTGCTTGAGGGGAGCAAAGCTATTTAATGTTTATGGTTTTTAAAATTCTATAGCCGCCTATGACATGCCCTGGAAATATGTAAATTCAAATTTAGTTCTAGTTGAAGAAAAAAGAACAGTAACAAAAATGGTCCAAAAGGAAAATATGGCTAAAAGGAGTACCATGGACAAGAAAGCACTGAGTATCTCAAAAGGCAGATAAGTAATTGTCCACATAAGGAGCCTCATGAGCCACTTTGTACAGTTGGGCAAAGCTATAGCAAATAACGCAATCACCGGATTCTACCAAAAAGCCCCACATTTTTCAATACATTAAATGACAATTTTGATCTTAAAGGCTCCTAACACCAATATTCCCAAAAGGTTTCTAAGTAAGTGGGCATGAACTTAGTAGTAATGGTTTCCTAACATTAACCAATAAATAAAGCTATTTTAAACTACAATTTCCAGAAAATGGAAAAAGGAGAGATAATTTTTATCATGAGACTTTGAAACATCCATGCCAATATTTCCAGTTTTGCCACTGAATAGATGCTGGACTTCAGTAATATTTAATATAGTGTGATATTGTGCACAGATCCTACAGTTCCCCACGGCTGAGATCCTCTAAAAATAGTAAGTTTTGCTTTAGCAATGGCACATGCTGATGAACTTTTGAAGCAAGAGGTTGACATGGCTTTTCAGTGCTAGTGCTAGAGGATTCTTGGAGCCCATAACTAGAGCCACATCACCAGATACTGTTACCACCAGGTTCAGCTGAACCTAGTAAAGCATGAGCGCTAAAAAACTGCTGTAGGTGGAGGGAGAGCTACACTGGATGTTTAATTTGGATTTTTTTTCTCTCTTATTTGTTTGGTGTTTATAGACTGTTACTTTGCGTGAAAGAAATACATCCAGAAACTTTTCTGGTTTGGGTTATTTTTACTGAGCAAATGTTCTATATAATACTAAAGCCCTTAAAGAGATTTTTTTTCTATTATGCTTAAGCTTGGTTGCCCATGGACTTTCTCTCCCTTTGTTTTCATGCTTGGCCTTGTTACAAACGATCACAAATTTTACGCACACCAAGGAAACCTTTGAACTGTAACAATAAATTAAGAGACAGGATGACTTATTCTGAATGCTTGCTTTTTCAATTGTAAAATGAGAAGAATGATCTTTCCAAGAAAAAACTTTCTTTTTCTCTTGAAAAATGCTAAATGATTTCTAGCAACTTTTTTTATCCAACTAAATGGAAATTACTTTAATTGATTTCCTCAACCTGGTTCTCTGAGAAAGATCTAAATAATCTCTAAGATCTAAATAATTCCCATCTGCATGTCCATCTGAATGGGCCCCATCATTCCCTTTATTTCCCTTGTCTCCTTATCCAGTAACCTATTAAATTCTTAAGCTATTAAAGAATACGCTAGAGGGAAGTGAATGATCCAAGCTCCAGAATGTTCTTATATTGCTATGAAAATAAGAGGGTAAGAAGATTAGAGTTCCCTGTGTCCCCCTTGAAGGAAAAGGAAAGGAACACTAAAGAGGTAGTGGCTGGTAGGCCAGTCAGGAACATGCATCTCTAAACTACTGACTTGGCACACTACCTCTTGCTCAGCTAGAGAGCAATAAAGTCTGCTTAGGGGTTATGGTACTAAGCTGAAAATATTGTGATTGCTTGGATCACATGAAGAAGCGAAGCATTGTGTTTTAAGCAGCAGGAAATATAGGGAGAAGGGCTGGTAAGAGGAGGCTGGTTTGCTGAGCTCTGCTTCTCACTGAGCCATTAGAGGATACTTTTAGTTGTTTGTAGTTTTATTTTTTTAAATTAGCCTTATTGTATCACATTTCTTTTCAAGCATGAATTAAAGGTTATGAATATTTCATTTTCTGTTTTATTTCCAGATTTGCCTATTTGGATTGCGCCTTAGACTAGCGGGTAAGGTATGTTATAAGGACAAACCAATTCATGTAAGAGGAAGAAACACCCTTTTCCCACACTCTCCTGCTATAGGCAATGACACCTTTTACTACACCAGTTTGCCCAAAGCCCCATCCAACCTGGCCTTGAGCATTTCCAGGGACAGGGAATCCCCAGCTGTTCTAGGCAATCTGTTCCAGGGTCTCACTACCCTCACAGAAATGAATTTCTCCCTAATATCTAATCTAATCCTACTCTTTTGTTTTGAAGCCATTACCCCTTGTCCTATCACTATACGACCTTGTGACAAGTCCCTCTCCAGCTTTCTTATGGGCCTTCTTTAGGCACTGGAAGGTTGGTGTAAGGTCACCCTGGAGCCTTCTTTTCTCCAGGCTGAACAACCCAACTCTCTCAGCCTGTCTTGATAGGAAAGGTGCTCCACATGCTCCAGGCCTCTGATCATCTTCAACTTTTCTTACACAGACTAGAAGGGACACTCTTCCAGAAGTAAAGAATACAGAAACTAAAGCTAGAGAAGTACTTGGGAGAGAATTTCATTCAACCCACAGTACAAATCTAAGTCAAATACACTTAAACTATTATTTTAAAAGATATATTTGTTGAATTAGTCTCAAATCTTTTGATGACAAGCATCCAATTCCACAGTCTTTCCTACTGCATATATTACTTAATTCAGGAGAGAAGTACTGACTCTTCTTCAATGCCTTCATATGGTTTAGAAATAAAAACTTCTGCATTTTGGGTTCATCCCAAGTCTCATGTGGGATATTTAATACCTTCTATGCTTCTACTAAAACAAAATAAAAACAGAACCAAGACAAACAGAGAGATAAATGGACAGATAAATGGCAAAAGTTTTAATTCAGATAAAAGTATAAAATAATGGATAAAAGAAAAGAGGACAAAGACATAAATTAAATTCTACCATCTGCTAGAAATAACTTCTGGGAATACAGCTGTCAAGTCCTTTAAATTCTAAGCAGTACTACCGTCGTGGGCATTTTTGTGCCTAAATTGTGTGTCTACAACTCCCTGTGTGTTTCACAAGCACATAAGAAAATTATAATCTTAATTAGATCGAGAGAGCAAAATGAAAATCAAGTTCCAGCTATGAATTCTGGGAAACAACTTGAGATAGAGATCATGCAGGGATGATTCATTTGACAAGTTATCTAATTTAAGTAAATATTGCTGGGTTGCGAAAGCAATTTTAAAGAAAATGCAGAGTTGGTAGTTACAGTGGCCCTAGGGAAAAGATATATGAGTGATATTGTCTTCATACTCCTACTCAGTCTACCCTTTGTGAAAATATTTTTATTGCCTGTTTTTCAGTCTTGGTTCACATGATATATTTTTACTGTGTGTTGTTGAAAATCATGTATTTTACAAAATATGTGGAATATATACACTTTCATTCACAAATATATACATATATGTGTAGATATTTTTACACAGAGAGATAAACAAGAAAAAGAGTGAATGTGTGTTACGAAAGCAAAGACAATCAGCTTCCCTGGCTTATGGAATGGAAACAGCAGAAACATATTTTATCCTGAAGTCTGAAAAAAGTCTTCCTCCAGTTATTAATGTCTCAGCTGACTGTTTTCTGTGAATGAATGTCTAAACCAGGCAGAACCATAGCAAATTTAAACAGCTATTATAAACTGTCATGTGTAAAAACAGTTGAGATTATGCATGGGTGGAAGATTCAACTTGACTACTATATCATATTTGACGCCCATCTTAAAGCATCTATTTGGTAATGATTTTGTTTCTTATCAAACATTTATATTTTATTTACTGCCCATCCCTTTTCCCTATCTCCCCTGAGAGCCATTTCAGGTTTCAGGTGCTGAAACAATTTCAGAAACTGCAGAAACTGTCAACATATAAAAAATGTGACAGAACTGTGACCTCTGAGACAGAGAATTTATTTATGCTGGCATTCACTTTTTTCAATCCCTTATTTCCATTTTCAATCACTATCTGGAAATGATACTTTACAAATTTTAGATTGAGTCATCCATTTCAGCATCTGAAACAAAGAATCTTTCAACCCGGCACTTGTAATAGAATCACAGAATTAATAAATTTGTAAGTGAATAGCATATAATGCAAATAAACCTAAAGAGCATTTTTATTAGGCTTATTTTTTCTATGCTGGTTCTGGCTAGTCCAAAAAAAGCTTAGATAGAAAACATTGTGTCATTGTTTCTATTATATAAACGCTATTATTTTCAGAAGTTTATAACAGAATTATTATAAATTAAATATTCTGTTTACAAATTACACTGCAGTTATTTGGTTTTTTAAATATAATAATCTTCAGGGAAATAGATAGGATTACTCTAAGATACCATAAATAAAGAATGGAAAAATTCCCAGTTGGTATGTATTTGAATCATTTTAAATGGCACAAAATCTTCTACAGGACATGAACATTAACTTCATTTAATTAAATGATAATATTTGTACAATCAGCATGCCAAGGTATCTCAAACTGCTGTATTGTGTGGGTCCCATGGACCCTTCCATTCTAGCTGGATCAAAAAGCTATAGGCTATATTTTCTTTGAAATGTGTCGTTTTGTTTGATGAAAACTGTCCCAAAGCAATTAGTGTCACAGCTTTGAAAGAAACATAAGTAAAAATTGAAAAACAAAGGGGAAAGCAGCACTTATAAATCTGCCTCTTATGCCCATAAACCAGAGTGTCCTAGTCTAGCGAAGTAATCCTGTTGGAGGAGAGCCTCACAGCAGAAAGGTGATTTCTGTCATGAAGCCACAAGCCTGCCTCCCTGGGGGACATGTGCCCAGGCCGCCCAGTCTTTAACGTGGCTGTATAAATGTGGAAAACAACAGTGTTAGCATAGTGCTGGGCATGAGCTAACGTGCCTAGGCTTTTAATTCCAGGTTGCTCTATCTGGCTGTCCCAGGGCAGGGGCGAAACAGATGCAAAACTGCCTCCAGCTGCTCGTGAACTTATCCTGTATGTGAATTTCAGTGAAGGAGGGGGAAAAGGAGGAGAACACACCCTTCACAGCAAAATTTGGCTGTAACAAATTTGCTGTGATTATCAGATCCCCTGTTCAAAATAACTATCTAGCCAGGTTGGTGTTTGGGCAATAAAAGTTTGCACATCAGGCTAAGACCAGAAGCCTCAAGGGAGGCCCTGTTGCCACAGACACAAGTTCCAGAGATGTGATGCCACCAGAATGTGCTTCTCATTAAAAACCACACAGCATTGTATGCTGCCTGTTTCTAACATTCTTAGGCAAATAGATTAATATATTTAAAACATTCCCATCATTCCAATCTTCTAAAAAAATATGTCCTGGAATAGACAAGGTTTAATGTTTGATACAGGTACATCCAGTCAGGACTTTCATCTCAGACTAACTCTCCTAGAAGGAGGACATTTGGCAGAAAAGTCATGACTGTGTGCTCAAAAAGACTGAGGAAAAATAATATTTTCATTTTATTTTCACACTTTGCTTTTGACACGAGCTATTCTTACAGATAATCCCTGTTCTGTAGCGGTCCCCATCAAATAGAAAAGACATGTAGCTGGCAGCATTGCTCAAACTGAAAAGCAGAATAAGCTTCAAAGTCTGCACATGAAGAAGAGAGGTTGCTGTAGGATAGGACAGGAGAGAACAGGTAAAGGTAGTGAAGGCAAGGCAAGTCATACTCTGTTCTTTAATGTTAGTTATATTAGATGTCTATTTCCCACATTATTATAATGTACATTCCCCCTTCCATTTGCGGTAAAAACTAAATTGCTTAGTTAATTTATTTCATATGAAATGCATTTCTATTGAAAAAAAGATTTGGCAGGTTCATAGCTATGAATCTGACTTACTTAAGTGGCTGATAATTATGCCACTAACTTGAGTGGATACAGAACAGATCCTTATTAATATATGCTTTCTTATTGACACACTGCATTTAAATTGTGTCTGTAAGTGCCATTTATAAAATTGTTCTGAGGGCATTTTGTGATGCTATGTCACACTACTGCTTACAAATTGGTGCAAAAGTTATACTGAAGAGCAATATCAGGAAACAGTAGTAACGTGTACCTAATAAAATCCAGACTGTATGCTAGGGAACTGCTTTCTCATTGTGAGACTAGTTTTTCCTCACAAGGAAACTAAAAAAGTCCAGAAAGTGGCCTAACCACAGTGCAGTTCTCAAGAAATTCATAACACAGGGAGTTCATATACCTTGGAAGAAAACAATGTGTAATTCCACAACCCTCTGCATCCCACCTAGATAATTTAACTCTTTGTCTGACAATCAAGGAATGACATGATAAATCACTAAGATGGTTGGTTGCTTTATAAAGTAGTTTATTTCTGGTGTATTACCTCTAGATACTTGGATGAAAAATATTTCTTACTGAAACTGGATTTTAAGCTGTTGCCCCAACTACTCCATTGCATTCGTTTATTCCTTTCCTTTACATCCTGAGGTAATTGGGTTTTCCTTTATTTTCCATGCAGTTCTGTGTAATTTTTAAGGCCAGCTATGATCTAAAACATGGCAGAGAGGTGATTTTCTAAAATCAAAATGGAGTATCAATGCATGTTGTTGACACAAGTATCCAATTGAAATGGAATCCCAGAATTTTGTCTATAAGGTTGG
This sequence comes from Ploceus nigricollis, assembly GCA_013399945.1. Taxonomy (NCBI): domain Eukaryota; kingdom Metazoa; phylum Chordata; class Aves; order Passeriformes; family Ploceidae; genus Ploceus; species Ploceus nigricollis. The sequence goes on from VXBC01000240.1 coordinate 61,154, forward strand.
ACACAAAGAATTTTTAAGAGTAAGGGTAACTATGCCAAAGCTGGGGACACATCCATTTCAAAACATATGCCCAGGTGGTGCTTCACTGGAGTGAGGGCTTAGAGCACAGGAAAAGGTGGCCTTTGGAAATCTATTTAGTATAATACACTGTTGCATGGCCCACTGTTCCCAGATCCAGTGTACTTACAACACAGGAGCAAGACTTCGATCCACCACTTTATGGTGCCAAGTGGAGGTGCAGAGGAAACAGAAGTGTTTTTCCTCTACCCTCTTGTGAGCAGTGCACAGGAGAGCAATCAAAGCTGGGTGCTGCATGTAAATATCACATGGAGGGTGAGTCTAGATTGGAAAAAAATGTACAGGTTTTGCAACACAATACAAGCGCTGTCAGAAGTGAGTACCATGGAAGAGAGAATGCAAAATACCACTGTGATATCATTCAACAGCAAACCATGAGAAGGTTTCACCTGATGTATGTCAAAAGTTGATTCAGTTATTCCCCATGTTTCAGCAATGTTCAATAAACACCTAGTGATATCCTTTAAGCTCACAATTCATGTTACTCAGCTTATATTTGGTTTCCATTAAATTTATGGACTATTCACCTTTCCTATGCTGCCATGCCTTTGAAAAAGAGCATTAAAAGCGAAAAAATCACAGCTGCACCCCTGTCATTTGTCTTTTTAATGTGCATGTGTTTGAATGCAGCCTCCTTCCTTCCTCTACACTTCCCCATTGCCCAGTTTTCTCTCAGATAATATATACTTCCTAAAACCATGAATCTGTACCTAACCAGACAGAAAAAGAGAAAAGGGGCAGATGGATTGGATCAATCTGATCACTCACATTATACATACCTGTATTAAATGCTGAATAAATAATAATAATAATAAATAATAATAGTTCACTGAGTACATCATACATATGAGAACACTGCAGCATTAAGCAATAGAAGAGATCCACAGGAAGAAGATCATTGAACAGATAATCCACAAGCATGGGTTTGTTGACAAGCTTAATCATGCCTATTATACCTGAACCATATTCTTTTTTTTTTTTTTTTTTTAAGATTAAAAACATTACAAAAAAGAAGTTGGGAGCTATTCAGCCATAACAACCAGAAACCCTTAATTGAGGTGATCCTATTGACTTTAATAGGGACAAGATTTCACCAGCAAACATTCAGAAATCTGTAAGAGTTTAAAAAAAAAAAAAAAGTGAAGACACTCAAGCTCCTTACACTGTGAGTATTAAATAAGAGCAAACCATGATGCTAATCAGGTTTGACTTCTAAAATGCAGTGTTTATGGAAACAAGTTTGAACATTAAGAAGTCTACAATGGGGACTATTCAAACTAAAATACTTTATGATGCTTTAATTACTTTGGGTTTGGTTACAATTTTGGCTTTTTTCTCAGGACTGTCAGGTGCAGTAGTGATGGGTGCAGATAGCTCCCTCAGGGTGAGGATGTGGAAGTAGGGAATGACTGATCTTTTCTATATCACAAAAATATTTTAAGTGTTCTAAACATTATAGTTTGACTTTTCAGTTCTGAACCATATCTCTTGAATAAAAAAATGGCACTTGACAAGGCAAGAAAATGGATTTCCAAGTCCAAGAAAAAATACTGATTTTTTTCCATAAATTTTCCAGTACCAATTTATAATAGCCAAAGGCTTTATATTGCAGGTGGGCTGTGATAGGCCTGGTGAGCTTTGGACCCTTAACTGCTCTCAGAAGCCCCAGAATAAAAAAACCCTGACATATTATCAAGTAAGCTGCAAAAAGCAAAGAAGGTTGGGGAAATTAGGCCTCTCAAGGCTTCCAAATTTTTGGCTCATAAATATCCCTCCAGGTGGTCTGCTGATGATCCTGTAGCTTGAAGGAGGGACTCTACTAAGAAGCCAGGCAGGGCAATATTAATCCATGAAATATGTCTTCATTCTGCAGTTTCAACAAATCAACATATTCCATGGTAGCAATGTTCCCTTTAAAAATTTCCAGTCATTCAGAATGCTGCTTTCATGCTACAATGAAAAATCACATGGACAACTGTACATGCCCCTGTACATGTCTTTCTCCTCCATTTCTATCCTCTTTTTCCAATTTTGGTGAGTTTAAACTCAGAATATACTCAGGTTTTATACTCTGTTTATTCTTCTTGAATATTATTCTTTACTGTCTCTGTCTCCAAACTTCTTAATCCAGTGTTTTGACAGAAAAAATTCTACAGACTTGGAATTTTGGTTATGTTTTAGTAAGATTCTTAGTTTCAGCATCCCTGTACTACATTACCTTCTAACAGTAGTGTATTCTAACAGTATTTTCTTTACATTCACTGTACTGTCTAAAAATACCTGCTGTATCAAGGTGACTTGCAAGATAGTCTAACGGAGGTTCAACTAAGCTGGCATGCAAGAGGCTATGTCCAGTTTTTTGTACTGCCACTGGCATGTACCTTGGGCATCAGACATCTGTAAAATGGAAACACCAGAAGCTTTATAAAAATCTTTGAAAATAGCTTTTTAAAGTTTTTTTGAATTGTTCATAATAACTACATTATTAGTTTTCAATCCTGTGCTTCATTAAACTACAGAGGTATCTAAACTACTTCTATGAAAGCTATTTGTGAACAACAAATTTATTGCTGGTTGGCCAAAATTGTTCCCCAGAACCTCCATGAGAAAATTGTCAATATTTCAGAACAGGAAAATGTAAATTGGCTCAGTTGTTTAGAGCATGGTGCTAATAACGCTGATCTCATGGGTTCAATCCCCACATGGGCCATTTGCTTGAGAGTTAGGCTTGATGATCCTAGGGGGTCCCTCCTCACTCAGAATGTCCTATGATTCTGTGAAAAACTGAACAGAACAAGGAAAAATAGTGTGTTCATTAATTCACAAAACAACTTCATTCAGACAGCCTCAGTTTGTTTTCCAACTTAGAGCAGACTGTTTAATACCTACATCATAGAAATTGTGTTTCTGTTAGAATCAAAGACAACCAAACACTTAAAATATCAGCTGTGAAAGAAAATCCACAGCTTCAGACATTGATGGTGTGAAGCTCCCAATCCAAAATGTTGTGTATCTGGTTTTCAAAAAAGGCTGAAGTCCAAAGATTTCCTTAGTTCAAAGCAGAAAGCAACCTTAAAAAAATAGTTTTAACTTTTATCTGAATATCTAAATATGACTTAAAACCCTTGGCCAAATTATTTTCCACTATGGAGACACCATAACACATCTAACTTCTCTTCGTAAATTTTAATATGCCAGAGACTATTTGATCCCTGGGAAGCAGCATGGAACTCCTTTCAGTCACACAAACTGGAGAGCACTAATGCTAGGCATCCCTGCTCCAAGCAAGAAACTTTGATATCAGGTCAAAATCCAACAATTCTTTATTAGCTCTTCTTTAAAAAAGAAACTCATTAGAAAGAAGCAGTTCTTATGAAAATCTTAAAATACAACGAGCTTGTTTGGCAGCGAGGGCTCCTCGTAAGTAACTTCTATACCTGATATTCACAAGATGTGGAGTCGTTTTACTTCACAGTTAAAACTCATTAGGCCCACAGGTCAAGCCCATTTCTCTCTTCAAAATTATTTTACTGGTTGTCTCTTCATGTTCTTTTAAGGAACTCAGGGAGCTCAATACACTCAATTGTTGATTGTTGGTTACCTAAACCAAAGGTCACCCTTCGGTCCTCTTTTCTGTTGAGATAAACTCAGTTTCTTTGCAACCTCTGAGGTCAGTCTTACCTCACATTATTTGCTGAATTTCACAGTCACATTGTCCTTGTCCATCTTCTCTGAGCCTTCTCTCATTTTAAGGGTTTATTGGTCAGCCATACTCAGTAAGATGACTTAAAAGCATTTTTATATTATTGTTTCAGAAGCTAAAGGTTATAAAATACAGCGATACCAGAAAGCTCCTTCTTTGCTCCAGGTGCAACTTAGTGTGTGCCAAGAGGAAGAATTCAGCAGGCCAAGTGGGCTTCACCACCTTACTTAACTAGCACTGTAAAGAGGCAAGATTCTGATTTAAAAAGACCTCACTGCCTCTAGGGCTAATTTTGTACCCTTGGCAAAGAGCTAGTTCCATGTCCCTGGGTTGTTTAGGCTCTACAATCCATAAAATAACTTGACAAGATTTGACAAAATTTTCACATTCCCCAAGTGTGTAGAAATTATTCTTCACGCAGTCTTCAAACAAGCCGACACAAGAGAAGCCTGCTGGAGTTGGCTCAGTTTATTTGTAATGAGCCGAAAAAGACAGAAGCCAATATTCCACTCTATAACTGGAATCAGCAGCTTATCTCATTAACTATTCACAGTGGAGCTGCTATGCTTGAGGAAGCTGGATAATTCTCCCTTTCTTTAGGTGAAAATGTTACTCAAGCATTGTGAAGCTGCAATTTACCCTTAGTGCAAGCCTGCCATGAAGCAACTACTTTACTATTTAGAAAAAAACTCATGACCACTTAGAGTTTTTATTGCATTTTTAGCTAAAGATGATTCTAACGTTCCAAAACACAGTGTGATGATTTCCATTTGCTAGTCAAAGGTATTTCAAATCTTTACAATGTCTGAAAGCATGGATAAAACTCTCAAGGCACATCTGTAAGTTCAAAAGCCACATTGAAATCAAACTAGCAATAAGTGTTTCTTGACTGATATCTTAGATGCCAAATTGTATTCTGGAAGCATTTTTATAACCAGATTCTGAACTTTGAAATAGGGTTTTAGGTTTATAACAGAAACAATTACAAAAGCAAGGCCAAGTCCCTGCATCTGGATCCAATGGTCGTACCATTGGTCTTGGAAGTTCCAAATCTAAGTCTGTACACATAAATGTTAGGATCTTCTGTAGTGTAGATACAGTAGAGGTATATTGGTTTTTACTTTAAGAAGGTAAAAGAAAGTGGTAGCAATAAGCAAGAGATATTTTTAAATGTATCTACATTTCCAGTAGGAAAAACATACTTACATTTCATTTTTCAGAACATATTTCTGAAAAGATTAACCTAGTACTTTCAACTCAGCTTTACATCTGTGCTAACCCCTCTCCTAGATATGGCCTCCAAGTGTCATTCGTAGCAGAAAGCCTAGATTTTGCTATGTCTGCTTATCAGAGCAGCCATATGAAAAACACTGATTTCTAATATTCTGGCCACTGGATTTCATTTAGCCATTCAGATCACACAGATCTGTTGAATGCTGCACTAATAAAAACTGAATAAGATACAGCAAAACATAATCTAAATCTGCAGTTATCTGTCTGACATGCTGAGTATTAGGAAAACATATTTTGTCTTTGATCACATGCTGCTCTGCTACTTAACAGCTCAGATACAAAACAATTACATTCTGCAAATCTACACATGAGTAAATCAAAAAAGCTGTTCATTGCTAAAATCCTCTAACCTCTAAAATGATATATTGTTTTTGCTGTGTCCAGTTCAGTTCTTACAGAGGGCATTAATGTATCTTTGGCCTATAGGAATATTTAAAAGATGGAGCCGAACGCATCTCATGATTTCTCCAGGGTTTGTGGCACATTTTGTTAACACTCCTAGAGTTTGTTAATTACCTGGCACCAGCTATACGAAGCCTCTTTCAGTATGGCTAGTCTTACTGCTGAAATACATTCAGTGTGAAGTCACCTGGGCATCCACTTCAGGATTAAAGTTTGCCTTCCACTATGTGAAATCCAGCGACTCTGAAGTGTTTCTGTTAATTTTTGATGCAGAAATACAAAGTGTGAGAATACCAAGAAGGGTAGGAGAAGTACTTGTTTCAGTCAAGAGAGTGTTTCTGAAAGCAGGGATAGATAAAAAATGGAGCTGGAATAGCTGTCCAGTGAAAGAGGGAAAATATCTCTAATTAGTGTTCCTGAGGACCTTGTTAAGTTTCTGGAAATAGTTGTACATCAGGATAGCCTGTGTTATTAGGAGGCCAAGTTCATTGGCCTAAAAGTCATATGTGCTTCCTAGTGAGGTAACAAGAAGTGACAACACATTGCAGTGTTTCAAGTGTGCACCACGAAAAGTATACCAAGTCTTGGAGCTTACAGGGAAGAGCCAAGTATTTGGGTCTAAGTTTCATTGAACAGCTGAGCAGCAGTTTGGCAGCATTCTTAGGATAGAATTTGTTCTTCAACTTGAAATGTTGTTCTTCAGTATAAAATGAACAACACTGGCTGAGAAGGTTAAAACTGAGGAAGTGGAGAAACTTTTTGCAATTTTCAATGCCAAATAATATAGTGTAAACCACAGTAAAGTGAAGGAGACTCCAGTGGAGAATGTTTACTGCCCGCTGCTACAGATTATTCTTTTTTTTTTTTTAATAATACTTTAATAAAAGTTGAATTCTTAGCTGAGGAAAGAAAGCAAATGAAGTAAAGTTCTCATCACCTCTTCTATTTCAGCTCTTTTTTTGAAAAGAGGGAAATATTTTTCTTCCCTTGGCTAATTCTTTAGCTGACAACATAAAGAAGAAAATTTGGCTCTATTATGCTTCATTTTAAAGATCTGGAAGTGGCATAGAAAATGCCCAACAACAGTTTCCATGCTATTACTCCCAGGTTATTAACAGTCTGATACAAGTATCCTATGCAGTTAAAAGAAAAATTTCCTCTTCACAACATTTCACTGGGAAAACAGAAATAAAATTAGAGAAATAAAGAGATACTGGCACACAGTCAGAGAAAACTAAACCTATTTCTTCTAGTGGTATCTCTTATTACAGGTTGAAGTAGATTCTTTCATTCATCCTTTTAATCACAGTACCTCTTTATTCCATCACTTGTTAATACTTTAAGAGGCTACACCATTTCCTGCCCTTTTGCTTTGTCATTTAGAACAAAGGTAAAGCAGCACTGCATCTCTCGAGGTAACAAGAGGAACAAACTTGCCCCATGGGTTTTCATCCAAGTCACCCCTCAGATAAGCCAGGTACAAATGGGCTACACTAGTGTGGGGGAAACTGAAGAGCCCTGTGTAGCTGTGGCAGTGTATACAGCACTTGTCTGTCCTGTGCTCAAAGGTCTCCGGATGCAAGTCAATCCAGAGATATGTGATGGGCAGAAGTGTCAGCCCAGCGCTGTGCTCAAGCAAACAAACTGCAGAAAGGCAGACATGGGATCAAGCTAACACAGCTATACAATCCCCGTCTGGAGCTGCCCTGCAGACACAGCCAGTGGGCTCCAGCCACCCACCAGACATGCCCAAAGGCACTGGAAGCAAGGACAGCCGTGTGACATTTTTGTTTGCTCTGGCACAAGAAACAGTTCTGTTTTGCTGATGGCAGCTGAGGGCCCACCAAGGCTGTGGCAGCCCCTAACATCCTCTGTTACTAATTCCCTGCCTCCTCTGTTGCCTGTGTTTTATGCATACCTCAGTAAGCCTCGGCCTATCATTTCTTTTCCTCCCACACTACTGACCTTCATTTTTTCTCCATTTCTTGTTAATCAGCATTTACTCCAATTAGTTTGTGATATAACTTGTCAGGCATTATAGTTCAAACACATGAAAGATCAAAAGTAAATAAAGGAAATACTGACACTGGCAGTAGACCCAGCATGCTCTCCCAATACAAATACTCAGAGCCTGAAGACAAGTAGTGAACAAGTCATGACAGCACATGGGTATTATTTCTGTAAGCTAACAGTTTGTTTTTCTGCATCATAAAGTTGAATGCAGTCCATCAACTTTTCTAGAACTCTTCATTTTTCTGCTGGAAGTTAAACAAGGTCCTAATTCATCTGCAAAAATTTATTCCCCATTTGCTGCCAAGTGGTAAAAGCAATAGTTAATTTATTACCAGCTCTAGCAGAAGGCATTTAAAAACTGCTGCTTTTTCGTGTGTGTCACTCATGGGATTTTCAGTCTTTCTGCTCTTTTGGAGACAGCTGTCAGGAAAGTCAACCTGTCCATCAAGTTTATTCATCAGCAAGACTGTGATAGTCTATTCCTCTCTTTGTTAAACCACAGCAAATAAAAACCATCAGTTTCAACTTAAAAAAATTTGTCTTGTTTAATAAACAGAATCGCAGTGCTCTCTCTCCTTCCTGCATGAGGCTGCTTGACAAGAGAAACTGAGAGAGAATCTCAACTCACCGCTATGAGAAGGATGGCACTGGACAGAGATAATAGGGGAGGAAATAAGACTTAAGTTTAATTCCACATTCAGATATTCCTTCAGCAAGAACCATGGGATAAAGCAGTACACTTTGATAGGCCAGGAAGCAGAATCTGCAGCAAGAAAGATAATCATAGAATAATAGAACAGGTTGAGTTGGAAGGGACTTTAAAGATCATCCTTCTACCAGACCACTTTACTCAGAACCCCATAAAACCTGGCCTTAAAATCATAGACTAGAATCATCAAATCATCAAGGTTGAGAAAGATCATCCAAGATCATTGAGTTCAACCTCTGAGTGAACACCACCATGCCAACTAAACCATAGCACTAAGTACCGTGCCAGTCATTTCTTGAAGACTTCCCAGACTCTATCACCTCCCAGGGCATTCTGTTCCAAAGTTCCTCATGTTCAGCCAGGTGTTGACCAGCACTTCCAGGCTTGTTTTCATTGGGCAGCTTTCCAGCCACTCTGCCCCCAGCCTGTAGTGCTGCATGGAGTTGTTGTGCCTTGAACACTTCTAGGGATGGAGTTTCAACAACTTCTCTGGGCAACCTGTTCCAGTGCATCATCACCCTCACAGTGAATAATTTCTTCCTAATATCCAGTCTAAATCTACTCTCTCTCAGCTTAAAACCACTAAGAGCAGCTAAACCATGTAAAAAAAAAAAGAAAGAGGAAAACCTGAAGGCAAGGAGGAGATAGGTTGTCTGAAGAAGGGTATAGAGAAGAGCCCTTGCAAAGGGCAGTAACATACTGGCACTGCAGCTGCAAAGAGAGAAACAGATAACTGGCTCCTAGAAAACCCAAAACTTCATTTCTGAGAGAGCAGTCATGCTACAATAGTTTGCCAAAATTGTGCTTTGATGTTGGCTCTTACTGAAGGTTGAAGGTAACTTCTCAGCCTGTGAGCTAAGCGACCACAAGGACAGTGGTAGTGATGGAATTTTCCCTCAAACACTGCCAATCTGAACAAAGTGAAGGTATTTCACAATTAGTGAAGTTCAGTGAAAATAAGAAAGACAGTTCTCTCTAATGTACCATTTCTCAAACTTTCATGCTTGACTTACCCTTAGCTGCCTCCCAGTCCTGTCAAAAAGCCTGTCATTTCCTGCTACCTACAACAAACAGGTTCTTGTTCATGTGAACAGCCTTTTACCTTCAGACTAACTTTCAGAAATTACTGTATCAGAAACTCACTTGGTGCTCCCTACAGTTCAAGTATTTCTACTTGGTTTCCCTTGTTCCTTTGAAATATTTTCCTACCACTTCGTAAATTCTGTGTAAACAGCAGGTACCACAGCTGAAATGGCAAATATCAGCGACATGGATGATTTCCTTCACCATTTATTTGCTCTGCCTGTCCCTATACACAGTGTAAAAACTTGAAACAATTTGTAAATATGTTTTCCAACCATTTACTGTACCAGATGCCAGACAACCTAACATCAGAGAAATTATACTGCTGCAGCAGCTGTCTATCTAGATACCAGTAAATGCCTCCCCTTGAAATATGGCTGAAACCTCAAAGTAAAAAACTAAAAAAATACTGTGACCACAGGGCTGTCCAAGCACATGTAGCATCTACAAGTTCCATATAATGGACAATATTTACTACTAACTCCCTAACTGTTAGTACTACACACCACTTAAAAAAATCCTGTCCTTAATACTTTTCACTCCCACAATTTACATTTAAAAAATTGTAAAACTTTCCAATAAAATAAACATATATACTAGAGCTGGATGTGCTTCGTTGTCAAAGTAGTGTGGTTTTTACCCTGTGAACATGCATTTACTGTTAATACAGAGTCGATACAACAATATGGGGTGGTATTGGCTTTGCTTGTCTGAAAAAAGATTATGCTGAAGATACTGAACATCATGTTAGTGGTGTTATTTCTAAATGTCTGCAATATTTTATTCTGGCATTTATTTAAGTGTAGCTTATATAGTGCTGTGTTTTAAATTTGTGACCAAAGCAGTGTGGAAAACACAAGGATGCTTTATCTTATTGCTGATCAAGGCTGGTGTGGTGTTTAGGTGTTTTCTGCTTCTCACACTAGCTTGCCAAGAGAGCAGACTGGGAATGCACAAGGAGCTGGAAGGGGACACAGCTGGGACTGCTCCTTGGATCAGTCCCCAGCTGATCCAAGGGATATCCACCATATGTTCAGCATATAAAGCTGGGGCAGGAAGGCAAAAAGGGGGGATGTTTGGAGTTATAGCATTTGCCTTCACAAGTCACTTCTGTTCACGATGAAACCCAGTTTTCCTGGAGGTGGCAGAACACCTGCCTGCCCACGGGAAGTAGTGAATGAATTCCTTGTTTGGCTTTTTTGGTGCTTCACCTATCAAACTGTCTTTATCTCAACCCACGATTTTTCAAACTTCCCCTTCCAACTCCCTCCCCCATATCAAACTGGGTGAGGAAGAGGCTGTGTGGAGCTAAGCTGTCCACCACAACACAAAAAAGGTTTTGCAGCTAAAAGCATGGATAATGAGCTTTTCTTTTGAAAGTGAAACTTTATTAATGCATTTGGAAGATATGACTAGTCCAGATTCTGACAACAGCTTATTGCTAACAGTTGAAGAGGTTTGCCCATCAACCCTTTTGATAATCACACCTCTCAGACATTTCAAAATAAAAAATGGTTAATCAATTAGAATTCTGATTATTTCTATTAATTTAGTGATGATCCACTTGCCACAATTTTACAGCCTTGAACATAATGCCATTCACTATATTTACTTACCTTGGAGATGGAATTTGAAAGTTCCATACCAAAACTCAGATGCATTCTTATGACTCAAGATGTACCCATGCTTATTTCTGCAATTCTTTTGAGCCTTGAAAGACTAAGTTCTTTGGCTTTTTAGAACAGATGAGGGAAAGGGCCACACTGGCCATCTAGGGAACAGAAAATTTTGCATATCTCAAACCACAGAGTGGAACCAATTAAACACTAGCACATGGTCTTCTGAATCATGCATTTTTCACTGGACTAGAGATAGGCTTACTTTTGTGTACTGAAACAATTGCTAATACCAGAGAGAAATTGAGAAGAGGGATGTCAATGATTTAATGACTTTAAACTAAAGTTTGCTTCTCTTTGTGGATTTTAAAGGTAAAAGGCAATTAATGACCGGGTCTACATTCAGTCTGATTAATCACTGGTTCCTGTCTTTTCCTCTATTGTTGTAATTTCCTCTCTATTTCAGTTCTGAGATTTTCTGGTCACATGCATTTATTGGAGTGTCTGTCCTTGAGTATGACTGCAGATACCAAATTCCCACATACAGACAAGATACAGGTCTCTGCAGCAGAATTGTGCCAGTATGAAGTATAAGGATTAATGTCAGGTTGTTCCTTTGTGTTGTGATGGGAGACCTATATCGAAGAACTATAGAATCTTTAAGGCTGGAAAAGATCTCAAGATCATCGAATCCAACGATTAACCCTGCACAGCCAAGCCCACCACTACCCCATGTCTTTAAGCACCATATCACTATGGGAACAGAAAGAAACCCAAACTGGTCGGTGCAGTTTAGGGATTACGTCCTGAGCTCCTGTGTGTATACGTGTGTGCGAGCGCACAAAATGCGTACCAGCACGTCTGAGTGCTTCAACAGTGCTGGATGTGCCCAGGTCCCAGAGACAAACTTTCCGTAAGCTTCAGGTCCTGAACCCACGCGAAACCGCAACTGCCGCGACCCCTGTCCGCCGGCTCCGACGCCTATTTTACCAACCTCCCGCCCCTGGCGCGGGCCCGCCCGCAGCC
>VXBC01000240.1:78594-179825 GCA_013399945.1 Ploceus nigricollis
AAATTTTTCTAGTTTTATTGTGAGATGCGTATTATTCTTGGTGTTCAGAATAAGCCTATAAAATTTATTACCATAGGGAGATAGCATAACTTTTTTAGAATAGGTATTTAGTAGAAGTGAGTAATGGGGGAAATATGACACTGAAATAGAAAATGACATGGAATAAAGAAAATGGCTTTCCAACTGAACTTGGCCTTGATTGTCTACAGACTTTCTAGACAGTGCAGGTAATCACTAGGTATAGAAAGGGTTTAAAATATATAAAGAATATATAAAAGTTTTAAAAAATCATAATCTCTTCTCTCTTTTCTTCCTCCCTGCCCTGCAACAACACAGGAGGATCCAGGCGAGGGGAGGCGACAAGATGGGGGAGCGGGTGGCGGCCGGAGCGCTGTCCGTGGTGCTGATGCTGGGGGGGGGGCTGCCGCTGGGCGCCCTGGGCTGCCCCCAGCCCTGCGCCTGCTACCTCCCCACCGAGGTCCACTGCACCTTCCGCTCCCTGGCAGCCGTGCCGGCACGTATCCCTAAACATGTGGAAAGAATCAACTTCGGGTTCGTATGGCAGCTTGGAGCAAACAGTTTTATGCTCTTAGTGTGGAAGCCTGGAATGCTTCGCGCACGTGTGGCAAACCAGGATCTCTGTGTGTACTTCTTGAGTAGAATTGCAGAGATGGGTACTTACCCATCGGTGCTGTATTTCAAACACTGCAGCTGCTGGCATGGAGGAATTAGCTTAGCCTTTTTGTTTCAATCAAAAGTTACTATTATTTTCAAATAAATATTTATACCACGGTGTGAGTTCTTTTTTGGCAAATAGAGCATTTAGTCTTTTAGCATGTATTAAAAAAGGTATTTAATTAAATCTGTTGTGAGATTTCTACAGAATGTGGAATTCTATACCTGATGTAAAAAAAAAATATATACAGTAGGAGTAAAATTCTGTGATGTAACGCAGTAGCATTTTGGAGAACAATGAGATATAGCATAGCTTAAATGAATACAGTGGAAAGAAATTTGATCCATTGCCTTTGGAGTTGTGGTTTGTAGGCTTTTGGTGTTGCAGTTTTTTTCAAGCAACTAAGCGCAGTATAAGCATATTTTGGGAAGGGATTGCTCAGACTCCAACTCACTGTCCTCTGCCAGGGTATTGCCAACTCACATATTTCAGATTTTGAGACAAGAGGGGGGGGACTGTTGGTAGGCCTCATATCAGAAAAGTACCTTGTTGGGTCATTGTGTGACATGGAACAGTGCAAGAGTCACAGTCCTCTTGTCCTCGGTGTCAGGGCTGCCCCACTACCCATGATGAACTCACCCTGATAACCTCAAGGTCTGTAAGCTGCAGCTGATCATGCAATGACTGGCAGTAGTGACCTTGGTTAGGTGGTTTTTTTGCTTCTCTATAGTTAAAATTTTTATCCACCAACATTTTATCAACCTAAAGCCTAATTTTAGTCTCAAAATGCTCTTGTGCTCAATAAAGCTATATTAAATAAATATGTACTCCAATCCCTAAATTGCTTTTGAAAATGGGATGTAGGCTTCTAAGTTACTAAGGTGTTTGGACTGGGTTTTTTTGTAAAGTACATTATTCGATACAGTGTTAACATAAAAAACATTTCCTCCCTTTGTATTGCATCACTACAAATGACATTTTCTGAGTTGTGTCCTTTCCCAGGAAGAAACAGTCTTTACTGTCTGTTGTTGCACTTTCACTTTGAAAGAGTGCCTTTATCATATTGCTCTTTTAAGTGCTATGCATTTAGAAGGTGAAGATTATTTTTCTAACTGGTAATTATTCAGGAAAAAATTTTATTTAGACAAGTTAATTTTTTTTCCAATGACTGATTTTGAAATAAGGAATTTTAATAAGATGTCTGCTGTAAGCTTAGTGGATCTGCAGAAGGACTAAAAATATTAATACAGTGTTATGAAATTTTAGCAAATTAAGGATCTTTAGATAGATGACATGGTGAAGATCCAAAAGTATTTTCTCCGTCTTCAAAGTATTTTAATTTCATCGTGTGTCTTCCCTTGCTTTCTAGAAAATACCAAGAAATTGGAAAAAATCTCTAAAATTCTATGCTTAGTTTTAAGACTTCATACCTAGATTAGATAATACATTTAATTTTCTGTATACATATGAAAAACACAAATGTAGAGCTTGGCCACCAAATGTAACTCTTCCAAACTGGCAAATAAAGCCTGATTCGCTTGTCCAAAGCAAAACTGATTAATTTCCAAAGAGTAGATTTTTCTGTATTCCTTATCTAAGAGGAATTTCAAGGCTCAAATGATGTAATTGGAAGGTCAGTTTGTAAATCTTATGTATTTAGTTAATGTAGCCAATTATATGTTGTAACAGTAAGTGAAGCAGGATGTGACTTACTGCTTCTTGTGCTCTTTGGGAGATAACCCAATTTTAATGTTTACTCTCCAAATCTCTATGTATTTATTGTTAAATGCTGCTTTGGCAACACTGCAGCTTGTCTAGTTTGCCAGGCTCCGTAGCATCATGGTTTGGCCACAGGCCATTAACTTATTTCCATTCTATAATCTGAGCTGCATGGAAAAATATACTGACAACTATTAGAACTTAAGCGCCTATTTATTACTTTTACTCCTAATTTATGGCTAAAGTGCCACAAAGTGAGTTGAAAGAAATCTTAGTGCAAACATGAACTAAGTATGCTTGGGCCTTGTAAGAGTCTTTCAGTAACTTCTGGCCTTTTGACAATGCATGAAGGTCCCTCCAGTTTTTTTTCTGAAAGTTAGGAAATTTGCAGTCTGTGAGTCAGTGTATAAATTGTAACTGCATGTGTGATGTTATTCCCCAGGTTCAACAGTATACAGTCTATATACGAAAACTCCTTTGCAGGACTTAAAAAATTGGAATTGCTCATGATACATGGAAATGACATTCAGAATATTCCTAATGGTGCTTTGAAAGATCTTGTGTCTCTACAGGTAATGCTTATGTTTTCCTAAATTTCAAAACTGACTTCCATGAATCACAGAAAACAAAAATAAGTGTTCTTTATAGTGCCTTTTTAGGATTTAACTTACCATTTCCCCCCAAAATACATTGGATATCTATTAGCTGTGCCTATGTCTAACTTGATAATGCCAACTAACACTCAGTTTTATTCTACCTCTGACCAGCATATCATTTTCCAGTGGTGCAAAAGATTTGAATGTGGGAGGAAGAATGCTTGATTGCTATTCTATTTGGATTTAGATTTAAAAAATAATCTCTGGTTCTTTTTTTTTTTTTTTGTTTAGGTGTTCAAAATTAGTTACAACAAACTGAAAGCCATAACTGGCCAAACTCTCCAAGGACTTTCAAGCTTAATGAGGCTACACATGGACCACAACAGAATCGAGTTTATTCATCCAAATGCTTTTAATGGTTTAACCTCTCTAAGACTTGTCCACCTAGAAGGAAATTTGCTCCAGCAGCTTCACCCCAACACCTTTTCAACGTTTATGGTCCTTGATTATTTCAAATTGTCAACAGTAAGGCATCTCTACCTATCTGAAAACGCTCTTAGGACCTTGCCTGCAGGAATGTTTCAAGGCATGCCACTGCTGGAAAATCTTTACCTTCATGGAAATCCATGGGACTGTGACTGCAGTTTGAAGTGGTTCCTTGAATGGAATGAAGTTTCTGGAGGTAGGAGCATAAGCTACCAGTGTTTATTGAACTCCTAATGTTTTCCTGTTCTGTGTGTTGATGGTTTTGTTATTTCCTACCTACATGATGTCTAAGTGCAGTATTAAATTCTGTTACTGTTCAGTAAATGTGTGTATTTAAAAAACACTGTAAAAAGCAAGCAGTTTTGTTTCATTAGATAAAAATATGTATTTAATAGCAAAGAAATTAGCTATTACATTTGGGATGATGGAAGTGGTAGTTAAGTTTATAACTGGAAAGGGGTTATAACCTTTTACTGCATTTTCTTGCACAGCAGTATACCTTTGGCTAAGGGCTGCCAGTTGTCCTCTGCCAACAAAGCTACTGACTGTATCTTCTCATGGAAGGTGATAACATTGGATTTGAACTTGTTTGTCCAAGGAAGGAAGGAAATCAAGTTACCAAATTCCTGGTTAAGCCCTCTAACTTTGAATCTATTAACATTAAGGCTGTAGTATGCATTCTTCATGTCCGTCCACGTCCATCCAGTGTTTCTTCATTGACCACAACTTCCTTTATGATGGAGCAAATCTATTTTAAGTATTTTCAAGTGCTTGGAATGTATTTATTTTCAACCATGTACTTTTTTCATAAAATTGCTTGTCTATCGTTGTTCAGGCTTAGAAATGAGAAAAGTATCTCACAATGCCTAGGCTAGAATGCTTCTGATTGTGTGCAGAAGCAAAAAAGAGAGTTTTATAATGCCTCTGTATCAGGAGTACACTAAATGAGGAAGGGTTTGAGTGTCAGTTTTCAATTTGGGCATCTCAATGCAGCAGAGGAACTGGTGTCACACCAGAGCTACTGATAAAATATTAAGAGGGAATTGGCATTTAATTGTAACTGAAGATGTCTCAAATGAGTGATGGAGTCCCAAGGTTTATATAATGATCTTGGAGCACATATGGTGAATGATGGTGGGTCTTGTCAGCTTAGAATACGTAATTCATTGCAATTTTGCACTTGACTATAGGACAGTGCTTTTTAGGAATGTGCGATGCTTGAATGAGTAATATTAGTCTTCCTGACTAAACAGATACTTGAGTCATCTAATGGAAATACTGTATTTCACTAGCTTACATTTTAATATTCTTACATTCTGTTCTTGATCCAAACTGTGTATGTATGTGTAATGGGTGTACTTAAGTTTTACTGTAAGTTATAATAATGAGATATTCGTTGAACTTTCCTTCCTTAGTGCAGTGTTGGCTTGCTGGCATTTTTATTCAGTTAGGTTACCTCTTTACACTAAAACATTAGTGATTTTTGGAAGAAGGAATAATTTATCCATGCCATTTTCATGTATGACAGATTTTGTATCTGTATATGACCATAATATTAACTTCTTTGGGAATTCTCTCTAGAAAGAGTTATTAAATTTCTTCAGACCAGTGTAGCCACTGCCAAGTTGATCGTGGGCCAGTTTTTCCTTATCTTTAAAACATCCAGTTTGAATCTGCAAGTGACAAACTGCACATATACATACATATATATATATATATATATATATATAGGTGTGTGTGTATATATATATGTATTTCATTTGTAACACCTTTTCAAGGAAATTGATTTTTCAAACTAGCAAAGCATATATTTTCAATTAAAATAGTGGTGTGAAAATTCGCTGTGCATTTCCCTTTCTCCTGACATTTTGCCTTATAACCCACCAGTATATTGTTCATTCTTTCAAAGATCCTCATTCTTCAGGGTGATACTTATTCCTAGAATAGCTGTAATACATTTTATTTACTATACGGTTCCAAACTAAATACCTAAGGTACATTTAACATTTGAGTGAGCAGAACAATGTAATAAATATATGATTGTTATTTTGCAGACAACAGTCTGCATTGACAGAAGAGAGGAGTCAAGACTGTAACTTCCTGGTCTAGCTCTCCTTCTCTGTTTTAGCTTTTTTTGTATTATTACAAAGTTTGCAGTTATTTCAGAGATCAGGGAAGAAGTGGCACTTTTTTTTCCCCTGCTGATGAATAGCTTCAAAGTGCAAGAACTAGTCAGCCCATTTTGGTAGCTATAGTAAAATGTTTTGTGTACTGCCAATACTGTTCTTAATCAATAGAGAAAAATAAAAAGCTTCCTGCATTATTTAATGAGGAAGTCCAGCATTTCTCTGGTAAATGCTGTATTTTTGAAAGCTGAAAGGTCCCACTCCTCTTCATATTAGATCCACAAGTTAGGCTGTCACTACAAATGCAGTCTTTTTTTCACAGAATAGTTTGTTACTGATTTAAATGTTGCTCTACACACTTCGATTTCTAGGCATTTAATTCAGAGGCAGTGAATCTAAATTTCAGAAGGATGGAGAATTCAATCCTCATTAAATGTCAATTAAAGTCAGAAGAAATCATGGTCAGATTGAGAATCAGGTGCCCATTCAGCTGAAAACAAAGTGGTGCCATTCTATAAGTCTTGCCTTATGTGTCATGTGACATAATGCAATCCTCATGAAGTTTATTTTGTATTTCTGAGAGTTGTCTAACTCTAAAACACTTTTTCAGCTTATTTATCTCTTGTTTTCCCTTTTATTTTCTTTCTTCCATTTTCTTTTTATTGCAGGTGTTTTAAAATGCAAAAAGGACAAAGCCTATGAAGGGGGACAGCTCTGTGCTAAGTGCAGCAGCCCAAAACAGCTGCAGAAAGAAGATATTCAAAACTTGAAAGATATTTCCTGTAGGAAGCCTGTCATTCAGTCCTCACTGAGGCAAAATAGCAGTACTCAAAATAAGGAAGATGGTGACAGTTACGAACTCCCTCTGGAAGAACTTCAGTCCTTGCCATGGAACATTACTCTAAATATGACTGATGAGCATGGCAATATAGTCCACCTGAACTGTGAAATCAAAAAACCAACAGGTTCTACCAAAATTCAGTGGAATCAAATCCAGACTCAGGACATAGACATAAATGCCACAATTGCACTGGATTTTGAATGTCCAATGAATCGAGAAAACTATGAAAAACTATGGAAGCTTATAGCTTACTACAGTGAAGTACCTGTCAAATTAGAGAGGGAACTTATGCTCAGAAAAGAGCCTAAAATAAGCTATCAGTACAGGCAAGGTTCAGATTATGATGCTCTTTACTACACAGGTGTAAAAGCTCAAATACTGGCTGAGCCTTCCTGGGTGATGCAACCTCTTATAAATATCCAATTAAACAGGCGCCAGAGTACAGGGAAAAAAGTGGTGCTATCTTTTTTTACTGTGTTTTCTCAAACAATTCATACCAAAACCACCAGGCAGCAGAGAAACTGGGTAATGATAGAGCAAAATCAGAGCACTAGGACAGCACAGAGTGTGGTGGAAGGGTCAGAGTGTCAGCTGAGCTGCAGTGTGAAAGCTTCTGAGAGCCCCTCCATTCAGTGGCTTTTTCCAGATGGAACTAAACTGCAAGCACCTTTTAATGAGAAAGACAGTAGGTTTTCCATTCTCGGTAGTGGCCGACTAATAATCAAAGCAGTGAGTTACGCTGATGGAGGTGTGTACCACTGCATTGCCCAAGTGAAAGATGATACAGACGTAATGGCTTACAGACTTGTTGTGCAGCCTGCAGCTATTCAGGTAGCTGATTCAGATGTAGTGAGAGTTGAAAAAAATGTTGGAGATCCAATAGCTTTGCCATGCAATGCAACTGCCATCCCAGATCCACAATTGAGCTGGATTCTTCCAAACAGTCAGGTACTCAATGATTTATCAAACTCTTCAAAAGGCTATATGCTGCCCAATGGTACTTTGTTTATTCCAAGGAGCCATGTCACTGATAGTGGCCATTACAGATGTGTGGCTGTCAATCAGCAGGGATCAGATCAGATTGTTGTAAGGGTCACAGTAAATAAAATGGTGTCTGACAGGTCATTTAAACGAATAAAACTAAAGAAGCGCCCCGGCTCAAAAGGTTTGTCAAAAACAAGAGGGCGGGTCATAGATGATGAAGAGGGATCAGCGGCAGGAGGGGTGGAGGAGTTCCCACAAAGAAAGAACCACCTAAAAGACTGGGAAATACCTTTTAAACAAAAAAGTGACCAAGTGCCAGAGGCTCAAATTAAAAAGGGGAAGAAGGGCAGAAGGAAAATGAAAATCTGGAAAAGTACTGATGAAACCCAAGACAGCAATGTTGCAGAAGGGCGGAGAGTATTTGAATCTCGAAGGAGAATTAATGTGGCTAGCAAACAGATTAATCCACAGCATTGGGCTGACATTTTGGCAAAGGTCCGTGGAAAGAATCTTCCTAGAACGACAGCTACAACCATCTCTGTTACAACTTCACTGCCATCAGTCATGCAGGAAGCTACTCCTGCCCCTTATCCCTTAGCCAGTCCTCCATCTTCAGAGACAGGAGCTGATGTGGTGGATTCTTCTACTGATGCATCACCTGTGGGTGAAGATGAGCAATTCTCAGTCACTGTTTCACAGAACATGGAAGCGTTTTCAGTCCAGCCTGTATTAATAAGGTCAGAAACTGAACCATTCTCCAGCCACAGGGCTTTAGAAACACCTGCAAGTATGGACACTGTAGAGATTGCTTTGTCAGGTCCATATTTGACTCCTGTCTCTGCAACTCCACAAGTGCAAGGGGAGCAGCATCTTGATGTCAGGACAGATGATTCAGTTGCCTTTGCTGAAGAACCTCTAGCCAAAAAAATTGTGACAAACTTTCCTAATGTTCAGAGCAGTTTATTCACAGTGGAAAATGTAGATAAAACTGTATCTTCTATATCTGAAGAAAATTCTGCTTTTGCTGAGCTACCACTTGATGCTACTCTCCTTGCTGAGCCTCAGACTGTGGATCTTCATAGCACCTTGGAGAAAACCTTGAAGTTAAATGAAGTGGGCCCAATTAGTGTTGACACCATAACTTCAGCCCCTTCTCAGTTTGATGAGATCATCCCAACAGATTCTGTAGGCACTACTACTGTTCCTTCATCTACTTTTCCATTTGTTAGAGAAAAGAGCAATGATGCAAGATACCAGCCCAAAAAAATATCCACAGGTCATATAAAAATGGCAGACTTAAGTAACAGTTTTCTAGCTGTCACGCCCATCAGGGTTCAGAGCAAAGAAGAACCTGAAACCCAGAGGAATACAGTGACTCCAGAAAGCATATCCAGCAGTTATGCAGACCATTCTCAGACAGAGGAACATAGAAACCTAGCTATTCCAAAACAAGGTCCCATATTCATTTTGCATAGTGCTAATGCTCCTCATAAAACAGCAGAGGGGTTAGAAACCGCTTCTTCCATGAGTAGATTGACCACTGTGGCCACCACAACAACTCCATATAGAAAGACCATGCCTTCACTTCTGGTAGAAAAACCTTCACAGCATGGTAGAAGAAGGCCTTATGGGAGAAGGAGAAGGCCAAACAGAATCCGACAAAGACCAAAGCCTTTGCCCCGAGTTGTTTTAACCACAGAGGCAATGCCTGTAATTCCAAGGACACCTGAAATTGAAGCTGTTACCAAAACTTCTTCTGCAACTCTTAAAAGTCCTGATCTTAAAAACACCAAAATACAGGCTAGGAAAGAGGAGCGTATGGAATCCACTCCTTCATTAATTCCCGATTCGGGTGTCACAGAGAAAATTACAAAAATCAGAGACGTGATCACAACTTTCTCTTTTAGGCCTACTACTTCTCCACCTGGAGCCAAACATGTGACACACCCTACTAGCCCTGAAACCTTGGAACTTCCAGTGACTGAACCCTTCACAATTTTATCATCATATGCTGTACATGATGCGCTTCCCACAAAAGAGTCAAGTGCACCTCTGAAACCAGAGCGAAGTGAAGTGCCAGCATACCACTCATTAGACAATGTCTCTGCAGAGGAGGACACAAAAGCAGATTCTAAAACTGTAGATCATAAGGCAGAACAATCAAGGACCACAACTTCTCCTGCATATAGAAACAGCTCAATACTATCAACAAAACCAAAATCTCAAGAAGAGCCTAACCTATTTGACTTAGAAGTTGTGGTTAATGAAACAACTGCTGGAACATTCCAGTTGGCATATCCCACTATGAGTGACTTAAGTATTCCTGTTGGCACAGTCGAAGTTTTTAAGGACCTCTCAGTTTCAAAGGAGCCATGGAAGCCCACAGTATCTATAGAAACACCAGCAAATGCTGAGCCATCTCAGCAATATGAGATAATTACTTTATCCTCCTCTTTCAGCACTGCAGAAACTCCGACTTTACCAGTTAGAGAGACAAAGAAATCTGTTACTTCCCAGGCTGGGACAGAGCCATCTTCCTTGGACAGAAAGGAATCTATGTTACATGTGTTTTATCATTCACAGATGACTGACAAGCCTCCTACTACATCCACTGCTTTTATTCCATTTATAAAACTTGTCACTCTTCCCCCTTCCATTTCAAGCACTTCACATCCTTCTCTTCATTATACCACCAAGGAGAGTAATGCCTTTAATCAAGAAAGGTTCCCAGAAGCAAAACAAGTTGGAGCAGGTGGTGACAAAATAGTGATCACCTCAAAAGAGAATGTTCACCCTACTCCTTCCTCTAACCAGAACAGGATTAGCATACAGTCCAAAGAGCAGCAATTCAATGAGTTGTATAGTAGCAAGTCAAACAACAGTTTACTGCTAAATCCAAATCTTCCCCATCCACCTGCTGGAATGATACCAAGCATAAACCAAAGACTACCTGTTGTGCCTCCAAAACAAATTCCAGTAAGAGACACAATGAAGCTTCCCGTAACACAGGGCCCACTTCGCTATTTTATAACACATCAGCCTCTTCACTACACAAACAAACCAGAGATAACAGCGTATGCAGCACATACCATCCAGGACAGAAAAAATTCTGCTTCCCAGAGAGAAACATCTACCCCAACACAAGCTTCTCCATTTCATAAAACAAATCCATTAACCGAAAGCAAGTTCAGTAGTCAGGGTCAGAACAGATACAATCTTAATTCAAGATTTTTTGGAAATAACCATGTTCCAGATAACAGAGGCACAGCTGGGAGACTACCAAGTCAAGGGATCCCCTATTACCCCAGTTCCAGAATACCATTCCTTTTCAACAGAACAAGGATAGTCCCTCACTTAAATATGCATCCTAAACCAGATGTTCCTAGTCAACTAGTGCCAAAAGACGCAAATGAGAAGAAGGTTGCTCAGGTATTACCTACTGGGATTACAGTTCAGAAAGCTACAGCTATTCCAGTGCCTCCAATGCCACATGCCACAACGACCACATCACCACGAGTGATTTTAAAGATCACCCCTCCAGCCTATCTCTCTCAGCGCACAAAACCACAAATAACCACTACAGTTCATCCTTTTAAAAATGTCCATTATCGTCATCAAAAATTTCCATCTGTTCCTTACATGGGAGGCATTATGCCACACAATTCGACTGTAATTCACTCTTCCACTAATTTTAGGGTACATGGAGAAAGACCTAAAATTATCACAAAAGCATCTCAGACCATATCCATCCTTGCTGAAATGGATGCTTTTATCCCTTGTGATGCAGTTGGGGAACCCAAGCCTTTTATTACTTGGACAAAAGTCTCTACAGGTAAGACAGATAAAAAATGTGTTCTTCCACATGGTATGTAGGGGTATTGCACAAAAGTGCAACATGATCACAGGAGTAATTCAAAATACTGAAAAGTACTTCCTGTCACTTATAATCATTGTAGAGAAAATGATTAATTGCAACTAATCATTACAAGTAATAATAGATTTGCAGTGTTTCTTGTAGTGAAAGAAAACCTCTACCATTTAATAAGTTCATTTTTGAAGAGTAATTTTTGGCTGTGAAAAGCAGCCAACTCTACTTATTCATAGCAGTTAGAATTTATTACAGCAATACATGTGAGTATGGGCTTGTTAACATTGCTACCTTAAATATTGATGTGTGTGTCATCTCCGTATGGAAAAGGAACAGAAAAGTTACATAAAGATTTAAGAGGGATCCTAAAACAAGGCCTTCAAAAATTTGCACACTGTCCATGTTTGCAGGCTAGTGGTTAGTTCTGCGATAGGAACAAAGACTACTTTGTGCTATAGAGAGTGTCAGAAGATGTCATGTGGGCCCTCCGAAGTTGTAATTGGTGTTGAGTAAACATAAAATCTCACTTAAAACTTCTTTTTTGCAATAATGTACATTTTATACCCTTTGACTTTGTCTTTCTTTCTTTCCTCTCACCTTCACAGGCGCTCTAATGACAGCCAACAGCAAGTTACAAAGGTTTGAAGTCGGGAAAAATGGTACTCTCCTTATCCGAAATGCTCAGCTTCAGGATCGTGGACAGTATTTATGCACAGCTCAGAACCTGCATGGCGAAGATAAAATGATTGTTGTGCTCACAGTTGTAGCCCACCAGCCCAAAATTTTACTTTCCCGCTATCGAGATGTCACGGTCTACTTTGGAGATACCATAGCAATGGAGTGTCGGGCTAGTGGGACTCCAAGCCCATTAATTTCATGGATTTTCCCAGATAGGAAGATTTTGCAGGCAGTCACAACTACAGAAAGCAGGATAATGCTTCATGAAAATCGAACCTTGTCTATCAAGCAAGCAACTTTTTCAGACCGAGGAGTTTACAAATGTGTAGCAAGCAATGCTGCAGGAGCTGACAGCATTGCAGTGAGGCTGCACATTGCAGCTTTACCCCCCATCATCCAGCAGGAAAAGCAAGAGAACATTTCCTTGCCCCTTGGTAGCAGTATTAACATCCACTGCACTGCCAAAGCAGCGCCTTCTCCCAACATCCGCTGGGTGGTCTTTGATGGCACGCAAATCCGACCTTCTCAGTTTGTCAATGGGAATTTATTTGTCTTTCCTAATGGGACTCTTTACATCCGCAACGTCTCCCCCAAGGACAGTGGGACCTATGAGTGCATTGCTGCTAACATGGTGGGAGCTGCCAGGAGAACAGTACAACTCCATGTGAAGAAGCACGCATCTAATGCTAAAATCACTGGGAGCTCTCCTCAGAGAACAGACGTAACATATGGTGGCATCCTGCATTTGGACTGTAGTGCTTCTGGTGACCCTTGGCCTCGGATATTGTGGAGGTTGCCTTCCAAAAGAATGATTGATTCCCTTCACAGGTAAATTACTATTTGGGGTGTCACAGGTAAATTGCAGTTTAGATGAACTTAGAGAAAAGCCCACTCATACGTACAAGTTTCATTCCTGACTTTTGTGGGTTTTGAATGATCCTCCCAATCCTTAAGAAGGAATTTCAAATTATATCAAAAAATATAAGTCATTTCTTAGCATAATTTTCTTGAAAGCAGTATTACTCTTGAAAAGTTAGCTTCAAGTTTTTAGGATAAGCTGCCACTGTTTGTCTTTTACAGCCACTTGTAAACATAGCAAAAAGTCCAGATATACAGCTTGTGTGCTGCTTGTTCCAATGTGCTTAGTCTGAATAATATTGCACAGGTGCCTGCTTTTCCCCAGGAGAAAAGGGATCATTGAATTTTATCTTTCAGGCAAATCGTTACACACAGTAAATACAGGGCAAATAAATCAACTTATAAATTACTTAAACAAACACAATCATTTTAACATCATGTATAAACAAATGTTACCACACAATAAGGTCTGTGCAAATCTGGTTGTATATAAGTGCCTAAAACAATACATTCTCCAATGTTTGCAATATCAAGTAAAATATCACTTCTACAAACCTACAATAACTGTCCTAACACTAAACAAATTTCTGTGCTATAAATTATTCATAGCTCGCCTTAGAGCACTATAAAGAGATGAGAAATGCACTATAATAAAAATGCATAATTGGGAACAACTTTCTTCATAGCTGAACATAGTAATAATTTTTTTATACTGATAAAAATATATTTATGTAACCTGTATAGCACGAAATATATAGCACAAAATCCAGATTGCATTTTATGTCTCATAGTGGTAGCAAAAAAATACTGTGTTTCTTTTTCATTTTCCCTTATGATATTTATGTAGGCTGCTTTTCAAATACAGGAGATCTTCTTTGAGGAGAAAACTGTGGCTACTGAGGAAGTTAGTTTTGACCACAATACACCAATTCCATAGTGAAGTGGGAAGGAATAATAGCTTTTTTAGCATACTGGAATTTTTTTTCCTTAAAAAAAGGAAAGCTTAGCAACATTTTGCTTCTTTGTGACTCTTCTAAAGGTTTAATATTTATACCCAATGCCAGAGGAAGTTCCTCATCTTTATTTGTTTTCAGCCGAAGACCCCGGTACCAAACTCCATTATGGTCCGTATAGCCTCGTGTGGATTATATAATTCAGAGATCTCATATTTAAATATAGAATAATGTACAAGTAGTCAGAAGAGTCAAAACCACCATAATTTGTTATTTAGTCGATGTTTAATGGTCAAAACCAGCATTGAAGTCATTAAACACAACAAAATTACTTGGTTACAAGTGAGTAGAATAATTTTTTTCCATTTGCTTTTTACTGGTGAATATCCTGGAAATTTCTGACCATCTAATTATTTAACAATAGCAATTTTCCTCTCCCATTCTTTTTTTTTCTTTTGATACTGTTGAGTTGTTATTCCCCCACAGATTCCTCTCAGTAGTTAATACCCAAAATGTGATTTTGTAGCTAATGTTAGGTTCTTTTTTCTTTCCTTACAGCACTTTGGAGACTAGAATCAAAGTATTCAGCAATGGGACTTTGGTTGTTCATTCAGTTACAGACAAAGATGCAGGAGACTATTTGTGTGTGGCCCGCAATAAGATAGGAGATGACTACGTGGTCCTCAAAGTGAATGTGATGATGAAACCAGCCAAAATAGAACATAAGAATGAGAATAACCACAAGGTCAAGTATGGAGGAGACCTGAAAGTTGATTGTGTAGCCACAGGTCTGCCAAACCCAGAGATCTCCTGGGGTCTTCCAGATGGCAGCATGATCAATACTTTCATGCAGTCAGATGACAGTGGCAGCCGGACGAAGCGATACGTGGTCTTTGATAATGGAACCCTGTATTTCAATGATGTTGGACTGAGAGAGGAAGGGGACTACACCTGCTATGCTGAAAACCAGATTGGGAAGGATGAAATGAAAGTGCGGGTCAAAGTGGTGGCAGAGCCTGCAACCATCAGGAACAAAACATACATCACTATTAACGTACCTTATGGCGATGTTGTCACAGTAGCATGTGAAGCCAAAGGAGAACCCACTCCCAAAGTGACCTGGCTTTCCCCAACCAACAGGCCTATTCCTGCCCTATCTGACAAATATCAGATATACAGAGATGGCACCCTCCTCATCCAAAAGGCCCAAAGGTCTGACAGTGGTAACTATACTTGTGTAGCACGGAACAGTGCTGGAGAAGATCGGAAGATAGTTTGGATCCATGTTGACGTTCAGCCTCCCAGAATCAATGGTCATGTCAGTGCAATAACATCTGTGAGGGAGACAGCCATCAGAGACAGCCGGAAACTTATTGACTGCAAAGCTGAGGGCATTCCTGCTCCGCGTGTCCTATGGGCTTTTCCAGAAGGAGTAATCTTACCAGCTCCCTACTATGGGAACAGGATCACTGTGCATCGCAATGGTACGTTGGACATCAGAGGGGTGAGACAGACAGACGCCGTGCAGCTCGTGTGCATTGGGCGGAACGAAGGTGGGGAAGCGAGACTGCTTGTGCAGCTCCTCATCACAGACCATTTGGAGAAACCCTCCTTCAGAGACCCTGTCAGTGAAAGGATCACTGCCATTGCTGGGCACAACATCAATCTGAACTGCTCAGTCCAGGGGAACCCCAAACCCAGCACAAGCTGGATTCTTCCCAACGGCTCTGAAGTGCTGAGTGGCAGTCGCCTGCACAGATTTTACCATAAGAGGGATGGGATCTTACACATCAGCAGCTTATCTGCTGGGGATGCTGGGACCTACCGCTGTACAGCCAGAAACCCGGGAGGTTATGTGGAACGAGTAGTCTTCCTGAAGGTGGGACTCAGGCCAGAAATTAGCAACCAGTACAACAACCTGGTGAGCATCATCAATGGAGAAACTCTACAGCTTCACTGCATCACCCAGGCAAACCACCGGGCACAGATCTCTTGGACACTGCCCAATGGTATGGTTATGGATGCTCCCCAGGCCGTGGGTCGCTTTTCCCTGATGGAGAATGGCTCATTGACAGTGCGTGAGGCTTCTGTATTTGACAGGGGCACGTACCTGTGCAAAGTGTCAACAGAGTATGGCACTTCTGTTATGACTGTGCCTGTCATTGTGATCGCCTATCCGCCTCGGATCACCAGTGAGCCAGCACCTGTCATTTATGCCAGACCTGGAAATTCAGTTAAACTGAACTGCATGGCCATTGGGATTCCTAAAGCAGAAATAACATGGGAGCTTCCCGATAAATCACATCTGACAACAGGAGCTCAATCCCGTTTGTATGGAAACAAATTCCTCCATCCTCAGGGGTCATTAGTCATCCAGCAGTCCACTCAAAGGGATGCGGGCTTCTATAAATGCACTGCTAAAAATATACTAGGCAGTGATTCTAAAACAACATACATACACATATTCTGACATTAAAACAAGTGCCTATTGACTGGATACTGGTGTTCATGTCACTGCCAAACGTGTGCAATGAGGAAAGTACTGCTTGCAACAATGGCTAACAAGAGAAGAAAAAGGAATTAATCTGCATTTTTTTTGTACTCAATATGGTAGTACGTCTGGAACTGAGAAGACTAACATGTTGAAAAAGGTCTTCAAATTGTTAAGACAGTGTAATGTGGTTTTTCATGCTATCCAATAGCATCTGAGACCTACAGTACTTTATTGTCAATAGTCCAAAGCTATTTCTTGTTCTAACAAGCACCTTAAAAGTACCAAAGAAGTATTAACTGTTAATAAGTGAGCTGCAGTGATAGAAGTACTTTAGTAAAACATAATTTTCTTTATACCCTGCAGCACCTTTTCATAATCTAGGTTTATAGAATATGATTATTAACCTTTCTGTTCATGCTTCTGTCAGCTCCTCAAAATCAAAGACTAAATTAGCAAATAAGAGTGATCTATTTTAATAAAAATACATGCAGAGATTAGCTACCTTAACATATGAACATACATTTGCCAGCTACTAAGGATGCTATGGTCAATTAATTCATTATATATTTTATATATATTTTTTAATCTGACTATGAGACTAGAAAGAGTAACAATGAAATTGGTCTCATTTTATAAATTATTGGTCTTTACAAGACTCTGATACATTACGGTGTTTTATAATATTAAGGTCAATATACTGTACATTTTATAATAAAAAAATATTTTCCAAATAATGTATTCACTGGTTTTCTTTTTTTTTCTTTCAGAAAATAAGGAACTCCAGACAATGGGAGTATGGAGTTAGGTCAAAAAAACTGAAGTAATGTAGTGTTATATGTACTTGTATTTGAACCAATTTCTATTTGTTTCATTTATAGATGTTTTAGAGAAGACAAATTAGTATAATTATCTTTTTAAAAGTGATT
Organism: Ploceus nigricollis; assembly: GCA_013399945.1. Classification (NCBI taxonomy): domain Eukaryota; kingdom Metazoa; phylum Chordata; class Aves; order Passeriformes; family Ploceidae; genus Ploceus; species Ploceus nigricollis. The sequence continues at coordinate 95,800 of VXBC01000240.1, forward strand.
ATAGAAATTTATGTATATTTCAGCATATATTTGCAATGTCAATACTTTTTCTGCAGTCAAGGATTGTTTACTGGATACTTCCATAATTTTATGAAGATTTATCTATTGTGCTATAGAAATATTTGCTACAAGGTGCTGACTATGCCCATGTTTCAACAAAGTATAACAGTCAGAATTTTGCAAATGTTAACTTACCTTTAGACATGTAGATTCTCTCAGATATTCCTGAATTCTTAAAGTTCTGCTTGTTCATAAAACGTTTTAGAATATGGTTAGAATAAAAGCTTTATTTTTATTTTCTCTGTTGATCAAAACATGTCAGTAATGTAAAGTGTCTTGCTAATATTTACATTTTGCAAAAGCTGAAAGCAAAGATTTCCTGCCCCACAAGTTTATCCAGTTTAGAAAATTGTAAACTGTTGCAAAATGTATACTTATCATAATGGTAAACAGAACTGAGCTACTTAAAGTAAAAGGTATTTTATTAGAACAAGAATATAGAATTAAATGAGAAGGGCATTACTGAAGATACAATTTATATTATAGAATTTTTATAAAACTTATTTTTAAAAAATTCAGTGCAGGCTAGAAATCTGTGGTTTGCATGCAGCTTTTTGCCTAATTAAATAGCACTTAAATATATCTTAGTTTCTTTTTTATGGCTTAAACCCTTGGGCCTTAAATCACCAAGCAGTCCTCAAGGGGAAGCATGTCCCTAAATACCTGGCAGGGGTGTAGCTGCTTGTGAGAGAAGTTAATGAAGAAAGGAGGCATTTAAGATTTTTAACTAGATTGCCCATGTGGTACTTTCTAGTCTGGCTATTTTCCTTGAACATATCAGATACATCTTTTGATCCTTTACTTTTAACTTTATAGTAGTTTTCCAATTTGGAAAATGGTCATACAATATTTAATAATAATAATACATCTTGTAAAAGAGTCTGAAGTCAGCATTTGGCATTGTAGTAGGAGTCAAGCACTTTTAATCATTTGTCCAGACTTCACTTAACAGTTATGGGAATTTAGAGATATTCTTGGGTGCTGAATTACTTCTGTTTGTTTCTATTAAGTAGATTTCTTTTTATGTTAAGGGAAGAAAATAGAATCTGAACCCAAATTCAAACATTTGATCTTTTAGGATCAAACAAAACATCTGATTATGTTATATTCCTCAGTCCAGAATTTTCACAGCTACCAATGGAAGTTTTGGAGGCTAAGAAATGAAAGATTTGGCTCTAGACATTTTCTTAAGTCAAAACTTGCATGCTTGCAAAATTCCTTCAAAAGTGGACTTAACAGTTTTTAATGTGTTATGATTTCCATTATGTTTGCCTTTACCCCTTTTATGAAAATATGCTCCCAATGAGAGACCTATGAAATATAATTTTCTTCCAAAATAAATGTAACCACAACTTAAAAACATCAAATGAATGCTTTTTACACTCAAGCAGTGTCGGGCCATATGTTGTGTCTGTCATACTCTTTCTGTGCTGATATGCCAGATGTCCAGGATACCTATCTTGAGTCCCTTTTGTAGAAATAAAGATGTTCACAGGGAAACTAAGTCTGTTCTAGGACTTATATTCTTGGGCCTGAATCTACATTTCACTCTATGTGCTGAATCATCCACCAAATGAAGGCAGCTGTAGGACACTGAATTTAAATCATAATTTCTTCCTTTATTTCCAGGTAATTATCTGCAAGTTGTGTTAAATAAATCAATGACAAATTCACATTACTTCGAGGATGCAACACTTAATTATTTTTTTCCTTCAAAAGTCTTCATTCATTTTTCACACCAAGCAGGACCCATGCATTCAAAGGCAATGTAGTTTGGGGATTTTCTGATTTGGGGAATGCTGGGAAATTAGGTGCTTGCTCATGGTTTGAGAAGGTTTCTAAGTTTTTATTTGATCAATCAAAGGAGGTTCTGGATAGTTTCTGTGGAAAGGAAAAACATTCCTTGCTTTTGCTTTGCAAATGGAGAAGAAAGATTTGTTTGTCTTCTATTTGCAGAAGCAGAATAACAAGATGACTTATTGCAACTGTGCAGATTGAAAATTACTGCAGTTGTAGATACATTTTTTGCAATGGCCTTCACAAAAAGAGATTCACTATGACCATATCCAGAACACAACTAGCAACTAGTAACAGAAATGGATGTAGGAATATAGACCAGAAAAGCAATAAACAGGGAATTTAACAGGGTTTTCATGTCTAGATCTGATAAAATTCCTAAAATGCTATTGAGTTCTCTTACATGTTTTAGTGATTATCTTCAAAAGCTCGTGAACTTTAATTGTGGTACAAGAAGACTGGAAAAAAATACTAAAGCTGTAGTTGAGAAAACATGGATCAGTAAAACTCTGGTATTAAGAGAGGTACTTTGTTTAGCTCATTATTAAACAATCAATTTAAGAGCATCTGTAGAATAACAGAGTGATAGGAAGCAGCTGCTCTGCCTGTTTCTGTAACAAATCATGTAACAACAATCTAGTTACCTTCTCACACAAGCAGTTAGTCCAGAGTATGGGAAGAGAGGATTGATATAGTACATCTTACTTTAGCAGATTTTTTTTTTGCACAGCCATATGGGATGTCCTCATGTCCAAACTAAAGAAATGTGATTTATCTTTTATAGGGAAGCTGGATGTTACAGGGAAGTCATGAGTAACTGCTTCTCGGTTAGGGGAACATGTCAGCTGAATCCAGCATAGGTCTGGTGACTTCCCACATGCATTAATGGCGATCAGGTATAGAGAAGACATTTCAAAAATATGTAAATATTATTTAATTGAAAAATATTAAAGTACATAGGACGAAGTTGCAATTCTGAGGGATCTTTCTAGATGGGTGCAATGATTGAAAATAAAAAATAATCACTCTCCCCCCACCAATAAATATAAATGTGAGAATTATATTCAAAAGAAGGGCAATGAATACACATACAGTAAACGGTGAAGAGTGAAGAAGGTGTAGGAGCTGCACAAGTTAACAACATGACATTCCAAACAAAACCTTATCATTTTGAAATCTATTCAAGAGGACTGTGTGAATGAACATAATGGACATACTCTTCTTGCAGTCAGGCTCAAATACAAAGAAATTGGAAAGAATCCAAGGAAGTGATTTAGAAAAGATAACCTATAATGCTAATTGAAACTAGATGAGCTTGTTCTGCCTAAGAAAAAAAAAAGACCAACTATTAAATACAACAGTTAAGAAAATGTGTAGCCCTTATCAAAACAGTGATGAGTGGTGTTTCAGGTTCACTGAGGGTAGTATGAGAATCTTACTCCAAGAAAGCTCTAGGCTAGATACTGAAACATTGTAACTGTAAGAACTGTTGAACAATGTATTATTTTTCTTGAGAAAATTTTGAAATTCCCATCTTTGGTGACAATTTAAAAAAGTTTATTCTGATAACTGAAACAGGTAATCAACATCCTTGTCCAAGAAACTGAGAAATCTTGGGGTTTCTTTACATTTACTGGGGGGGGTTATTACATTTATTTGGGGTTTCATTACATTCCTATCTTTCCTAGATTTTCCTATTAGTTAGATGCATTTGTAAAAGATTTGTTTGCTAGCTTTAGTCTGGACTTGTGATTTTTATCTATGTAATCTTCATGATAATCTATGGGGTTGTTAGCCATTTAGTACGTAACAGATATGGGAACATGACAAATAGGTCCACTGTGACCACATCTTTATGATGGAAATCTCGTGGAGAGATTTCTAGGAGCAGCTATGTTACAGGAACATTTTGTCATTCAAATAGTTTGGTTTACAAAGGAATCTCACAGCACATAATTCACAAGCTTGCCCAGAACAGAAGTAAGGAACTGCAAGGACTTTCTATATTTGTTTTACCTAGCCTGGGTTTTATTTATCTGCATGTTTTCAAAATTGGACTTGCAATCTTTCAATGCAGGCAGCTACCATGAAAATTTCCTAAAAGTTGTACAAGCATATGTATAGATTTTAATATAATTTCCTCTCTTTTATTGTTTGCAAATTGACCACAGCAGGTTTTGAATGATAAAAGGCAGAGTAAACCCTCACAGAGAACGTTTAACACCCCTCAATCATGTTTCCTGAAAAAGATGATAAGACAAAAGCCACTGCACACAGTGGGGAAGCACATGAAGTAGATGTGACAGATTATCATCCTGCAGAAGAAATAGTGGTTTGTTAGAGCTGTTGCAATTTCTTTATGCACAAAGTTAAAAATGGATTTGTTTGCCCCAAAGATGTATATACTTTTTGCAACTATTTCTGTTGGCCTAAGAAAATATACTGTTTTTTCCTGAAAACCTTTTCTTGCTGGTTCAGTCCAGTAGCACCAGCATGGAGCAGTTAGCAGAAATTCTAGTAGCTTTTGTAATTATCTGAGTTAGAATCTCACCTGCCATAAACCAGTTGAGCCTGGCACAGGAGCCACCCAAAATGTTCACCCATTCTGTGAGCAACCCCACCTTTTTACTTGGAAGGCAGTTGAGTTTCATAGGTGATATAATAGTGAGTGAGTGCAAGCAATAAAGAGACAGTGTAGTGGTAATTGGGGACACTCCTATTTTTCAAGAGTCTTAAGCACTTACTCTTTTGAATAAGCAAACTTTTCTTTGCCTGGGAGGTAGGCCTCTCACGTTTCTTTCTTTCCCATATGCAAGACCCACTGCTACTCTTCATATGTGGTGAGAGTAATGCTTCTGACTCATGGTGTAATGCAACAAGAAAGATGCTATCACGTTGGACTGTGGATGTTATGACGTTAAACTGCAGCTGTGTACCACCTACTAAGCACTTCTTAGAATGTGGGACCTCCACAAAGGGAAATGCATGTTGGCAGCAGTACTGCTGCTTCTTCCCTTCTCCATGACCCCATTCATCAAGCACAGCTGGCCATTATATCAAAGAATTCACAGACTGGCCACATCTGATGTGCCAGATCACTGAGTGGTTAAGAGGCATAAACATATGATGTCTCACAGCTGCCAGCACTGGAGATGGCAGCCAGCAGTGTGAGTCTTGACAAGTGAGGGGTAGAACGACATGAGATGGATAGTCAAATTATGAAATTAAAAGAACAAGTGGTGCTGTCACGCCTAAGTACCTCCTGTGGTGCTCTGTATCACTCAAAGCACACTTGATATCATATGTATGTTCCATAACCCTTGAATTAACAACACATGTATGAGTTTCCCTTTTACCTTTATTCCCAGTGTTAGTTAAAAAATAATTCAGGCTCTGAATCAAAACTAGATTTTTTTTCCTTGCTTCTACCACAAAGGGTCAATGGATTAAGCTGCTGTACTCGCCTACTAAGAATTGCTCTGTGCTTTTATGAGCTTCTTTGGAATATTACAATAACAGACAAAATGAGGAATATTTTAATAAAACCCTATTTACTAACCTGGGAAAAAACCCCTGGTAATCATGGATGACAAATGTGTGCAGCTCCTGTGAAGCTATCAAACCAAACATCTCTCTGAAATCAGTGGGAAAGTTCCTGGACTCCAAATTGTCTAGACAAAGAAATTCTTAACTGTTTCTTAACTGAATCATCTTTTTCAGTAAAATGAGACTGGGAACTGATAAGGAAATTAAAAATTTGAGTATTTTGAAAAAGCAAAGGGAAAGTATGGCAATTGGGACTTGAATAAGTGATACAAAGGGCCTTTCTTATATAAAAATGGAGGTTAACATCTAATTGTATACTTTTAGAAAGCTAACATCTTGTCAAAGTATTTTTTTACAGTGTGCAAAAAAGGCATTACTATTCTGCTCAGTTGCTTTTAAAAATTCTACTAATATTTTGCTTAAAATCTGAATAAAAAGTGTTACTAGGCAGTCCTAGTGACAATATTACTGTGCTGTTATTACAGCAAATATACATAAACAAATATACGTAGTTATAAGAAAACTATAACAGGCATCTTATACTACATTCTTTGTATTGTAAACTGCAACAATGATATAACTAAAATTTATTTCTCTTCATCTTTGGGTCTCACATCTGTAACACAATATGGGGGGCAGTGGGTGTGTGGATAAGAAGATTGCTTACAATGCAGTTAGGCAAGGTGGGGTTAGCTGATCTATTAGCCTGCTGCCAAAAAAACTCCCAACCGGAAACCTACACTCTCCTTTCCCTGTTTCAGCAGTAAATTTCCCCATGATCTACTTATGCCAGCTCTTTTATTAATGTGTACTCTGTCTTCAGCCAGTTCAATTCATTAATTTGCTAAAATAACTAATCAAGAGGGGTGGGAGACACATGGAGTGTATAGTTTTCTGCTTGGTCAGTAAGCTGAACTGGCTCATCCAGGTTACTAGTGATAGTTCCATAAGCAAGAAAGCGAATATGCAGCAATCTGAAATGAAGCAAGGAAAAGCAGGATCACCTTCTCCAACAGCAGCAAATTGTTAAGCTTCCCCTGACATTTCATCTGTCTTTGACCAGTGACTAACTGGGGAAAAAAGCCCTCTTAGAGTATAAAAAGATGTTTCTCTTATACATAAACTGTTCAATATGCATGATTTTGTATAGCCTTGTGGATGTTTTCCTGAAGCATATGTACCTTCATAACTGCAGGTAATGACGCTGACAGGCAGACCACTGTAGCTGGGGAGTTGGTGACCCACATCATAACTAACCTAAGGAGGTGCAGACCTGTGCAGAGGTTGCACTGCTGTGTGACACATACAGCATGGCCTTCAGCCCAATCTTGTGCTGCTCACATCCCTTGACTGTAAAATAAACTCACATAGTAATTATAAAAGAGAAGCCTTCAGGCAGCTCCCACTCAGTGCCAGCGTTTACACTGCCTGCATGGCTTTGCCTTTCTCTCACAGTGTGAGTTCACACATGCATATCTTCTTTGTTTGACAGTAGAAATGATGAGTAGAGTTGTTTACTTTTTAAAAATAGTTCAAATTACCAAACTGGGGCAACTGTACCATGGGTGGGCTCTGCCCATCATTCCTCATCCTGATTAGAGGCCTCTTTGGCATGGCACAACTCAGGGTTTCCAGAACGTGAAGGGAAGAAAAGTTATCTATACCACCCTCTCTTTATAATGCTAGCTCTATTAAATGCTGATTTAAAATACCCTTTATCGAGTGCCTTTCTTACTGCAATCATAATGAAGCAGTACCTCCTGGTGCAATGCACAGTGTATTCATTCCTCTCGATTGCATGATAGCTGTGTATTCTAATAATCATTCTTCTAGGGGAGAAGTGTTTTCTTTACAAAAGGCAGTATTGGTAAGAAAGAGAAATCTCAGGCAAAATCTCTTATACAAAAATTTTTATTGTTTTTCACAAACTGACTTAATTATGCTTTCTCCAGTCTGTGAAGGAGGAACTCTTTCAAATGAATTTTTAGCTGCTTTCTAAGGCCAGAGGAATTTGCACAGTTTTCTCTGTGTGCTGGACATCTTGAAGACTTGCCCTCAAACAGAACATATCCTCAACTTTCTCATAACCTTGCACAACGAAAGAAACATTAATCTATTCCCTAGTCACCTCAACATACTGACAGACAACTGTGCTTCATAACGGCCATGAAGCCAACAATAATGAGAAAAGCAAGGGTCTCATTCCTTTTCTCCTCATTAATGAACATTTTGTGTACCTTGGGAAGCACTGTAAGACACACACTTACAACAAAGCTCTGCTTGGCCCCATGAACTTATGCTATATGTCATGCTGTTCCATTAATCATATTGTTTTGACTCATATAAAAGGATTCTTGCTGTGTCAAGAGAAAGACATATAAAGGGTTAAAAGTAGAGGAGGCATGAGGTGATCCTCTGGATATATGACCCCACATCACCAAAATTATCTGCAAGAAAAGGTTTGAGGGACTGAGTTTTGAGTTTTCTTTATTGTGATTTTTTTGGTATTTCAGAATTCACTTTGGAATGTATTTGGAATATGTTGTGCCAAGCCTTTAAAACAAAATATATCCTGTTATGGTTTTTTCTTACAGCCTTCAGTTCCATTCTTAAACTGCTGGACAATGTTTAAGAATATTCAGCTTACCCGGTTGAACTTTTATGAAAGACCTATTATTAAAATAAAAAAAGTTCTGGTGATTCATTCAACATGTCGGTGAATCTGAGGGAGATTCCCAGCTCATAAAAAATAAAACAAATAAGAAACAGGCTGTTTTTGCATAATCACACACAGCAAATTGTGACAGGCTTAATATTTGTTAGCTAACAGAATCAGAAAAGTTGTGGTATTTTTCTCTCTGACTAACCTCACATAAAACATGGTTACACATGGATACATAACATTTGAAAATATAGGAAACAAAACTACTTGATCATGGGAGACTTACTCAGCAGACCGTCTTGAGCTGTCTCTCATTAGAGATTTCTTCATACAGGCTGATGTAGCCAATCAGCCAAATTCAATTACTGAAGATTAGAATTGTTCTTCCTGACATTGTATGGGGTTCCACCAAACGGAGGAAAACAAAAACTTGCAGTAATTAGAGATGTCAGACCACTCCTGAGAGCAAAATGTAGCTTAGAGTAATTTCTTTTACTGAGTCATACAGACACTGTCCTAGCTTTTCCCACCCTTACTACAACCTGCCTGTAAAATTGAACTGTAGTTGATAAACATACATATGCAGCAAGGTATTAATAATTACAGGCTGAAATGTGAAATTTTGATCCCAGGTGTGGGGAAACAAAATGGCTAAAATCTGCTTCCTGTTCAACGATGTCCAACTGCTTTGTGCCATCTCCCTGTTGCAGCTGTTCTGTGAGTTTAGGTACCCATGGAAAAAAAAATGGGAGTTGAGATGCTGTTACTTATGGCCAGTTTCTAATAGCCTGGGGGACTTACTCCAAAAGCAATCCTATGGCATGCTGTTCAGTGTGGCTGCCTGTATCATAATTTGCTTTCAATCTTCACTTAGACCAAAAAGCCGAATAGAAACCCCAGGATTATACCATTGTATCAAGTTAATTGGAAATTAAGTGTAACATTTTGCAGATATATCCGTTTTCTCCAAAGGTGCGGATCCTTATATGTGTACACGTTTGTGTGTCTTTCCTTCTTTCTTTAGCTAGATATGTGTCTTTGTGCATGCATATATTTTGTGTTTCCATACATATGTTCTCTTTGTATATATGTGTATATCTGGATGTGCATATATAAATTTTTGTTTAAGTTCACTCTGCCCTTTCTCTGTAAATAAAGGAGGGAAATAAATTGTAGAGGTGCATGGAACAAATTTATTTGGCCTGATAAGAAAAAAAACACATGCTTTTTCTTTACTTCTGAGCATGAAGTACTCTACTGTCATGTGGAATGAAATCTTAGATTTGAGGAAGACCAGCCAGTGCTCCAAAAGTCTGAAATATCACACTAACTAGCTGAGGGAATATTTTTTATGATTTTGGAAGTACCCAGATATTCCACCTCACTCAGAGGCTCAGTTATTGCTTTTCCTGGCAGGGGAGTATCTTCCAACTCATCTTTGAATAGCCTTTTTTTGCTCTTCTCAGCCAGCATGAGATGCTTTAGAAATTGATGACCCAGCTGCAGATGCTGCAGTGAAACAGCAAATTTTGCAGTGCTTTGATCATCTCAGGAAAACTCTCAGCTCTGGAAGTCTTTTATCTTATATTCTGCCAGCATGATCCATAGAAGACACTAGCAGTAGCTAGCAATAACTAGCATCTGCTAATGGAATATGAATGAGATTTACAACCTAAATAAAGCAAATAGATTTTCAAAAATTCCATCGTGATTTTCCTTGGCTTAGTAATAACACAAATGAGCAGGAGGATTACACTACATATTTAAAAATACATATATTAAAATGGTATTGATTTAGCTTTTAATTTAATGTTTTCTTAGTCTTGCAACATTCTCTTAGGACTTTTCAAGGCTGCCAAAATCTATATCCAGCACAGCAAGAGAGAAACAGTGTCTGCTGAACTCAAGCATGCTTGGATGGTGGTGGATATTTATACAACACTTCCTATTTAACCTTTCCCTCTACTTTTGTACTAATCTGCAAGACATGCTGAGAAAGATAATAAGCAAGATTACAAGATACAACAGGCAAGACATGCAGAAGTTATCAAAAGAACTATTGCTGTTATAGGCAGTCTGACAGAGAATAGAGGCAAGTGAATAAATGCTGCTTTGTTTCATGTTGGTATAATCCTTTTGACTTTGATGAGATTAGATAGTTAAAAATTAGGAAATATTTTAGCCTGTGTTCAGCTCTGGTACATGAACATAGCTCAATCCTTGGCAACGATTTCTCCATTGAGGAAAAATTAAGATGACACAGAAACCTAAGAAATCTCAGATATCAAGTAGCAAGATTTTTTTGGGGGGTTGACAGTTACTTTTTGTTATAATTATTATAGTATCAAGACTATACTCTCAGCTTTTAGTTCAGGAAATGTATGAAGCAAGCATTATGTTTGGCACCAATTTTCAAATCACAGGACAGCAACTGGCAGGTCTTTGTGTAAGAACAGTAAATTAAAAACAAGTACTGAAAATTTTGGGAAGAATTTTAAGAACTAGAGAACTGAGCATAGAAGATGGACAAGAATAGCAACAGAAACCACTGGATTGTTTGAATCAAGTTAAACTTTGAAAGATTTATTTGCACAGTAGTTCGAAAGTGAACTGTCCAAACAGCCTGTTCTTGCCAGTGTCTGATTATTTTACTTCATGTGTTCATTAGATTAGAACAATACTCAGACAGATTAGAACAATATTCAGACACTGAGTCTTATTTCTACATTATCTGCATGAAGAGTCTAAAAGAGTTTAAATAGAAACCATCAACTAAGTAATCCTGCAACTGTGACCTTTTCATTTTTGGAAGGGCAGGGGAGGGGTATTGTGTTATAAGCATAGCAAGTAGTAATGTCTAAATTAAGACTGTCTAACTCAATGGAAACATGAAAAGCTTCAGCTTGCAGATATTTATAACTTGGTTAAACTAATTGCTGGATTTAAATTTTCCGTACTTCTCCTTTGCTTATGATGCAGGATTTATGGTGTTTTCAGTTTTTTGTGGTTTTTTTTCTTTGCAATTCTTAAAGGGTACTGCTGAAAAAGGCTCAATTGTTTCCAAAAATGAAGCTAAGGAAAAACTTTCTGCCAATATTGCATACACTTTCCAACTATTTCATTGAAGCTTTTGGTGAAGACTAAGATGTTTGGAAGAAAATAATTCTAGTATCAAAGGAGGTGTGTGCGTGTGTGTGTTTGCTGTTTTAAATCTCAATCTCAGATGGCTTCTTCTTACCACAAATGATGTGGATATGGGTAGAACATCACATTGGTTAATATGACTCCCAGCAAGAAAATGCTGTAAACTAAATTTTCAGTGGTGCCTCCATATCCTGTAAGGATGACAGATTCCATCTTGGGGAATAAGAACCTAAAATTAAGTTGCCACACTTACAGATGTTCAGCATCTTTCAGGATAGGCTGGGCTTCTTCACTGGCTGAAATAAACCTCAGGTTAAATTGAATAAGGATTTGATCTCTTTATGATGTATAGGAAACTTTGATAATGAAGAACTGAATTCTAAGAAAAGGAAAAACACTACCACCACCACCACCAAAACCAACAAAACTCAAACATTGACATGGGAAATCAAGATGAATCCATGACAGCACAGGAACTGAGTTTTTAAACTACTTGACTTGACTACCTGACTTTGATGAATGTAGTTTTATTGAAATAAACTTTTAGGACATTGCTGGTAAAGAGGTAATCAGATTAAAAACCATCAAACAATAGCTAAGTAAAAGAGAGATACAGGCAAGTACATCTACACAGAAATAAGTGTGATTCAATAATTATTTTATCCAGCAGTCCTGGAAACCTCAAACTGGGACTACAAGATGAAATAAAGGCTTTAGGTCCCTAAATAGTGTGCTAATTAATTGTAAATACATATTGCCATGTTGTAATATTCTGGGTAAGCATGATATGCCTTGAGAGCATATTCATTTTTTTCAGACATTTGAGAAGTAATTATTTTGGCAGAATATATATTTTTTTGTGATTTTATGTCTCCTTTCAGGAAAATGCAACCAACTTTATGTTAACTGAGATCTTCTTCCTCTGCCCCACTTTGATTTCCAGCGAGTTTGAGGGCTCAGAAATGAAGAAGAACTACTAGAGTGATCAAATCCCTCCTGCTTTATAAAATAATGTGCAATCAAAAAAAATAATTGTCTAGACTTACCTGCTGGGATCCACTGCAGTGCAAACCACAGTTCTGTCTCCTGGTCTTCCAGCTCAGACATCTGCCAGGGATCCCTGTGAGCTCACATGTCCAGGCCTCCTTTTTATAAAAAAGCCTTGAATATAGAGAAGAAAGGTGGGTGACATGCCAATATCTTGCCTCAATATGAATACAGGATACTGGGAAATTGGAATGCTTCCTAGGCTCAGTAATATAAATAAATGTGTTCATTGTCCAACAGACTAAGAGAATATTGTTCTTTCTGGGTTCTTTTTATTTCATTTTTTTTATTTTTATTTCTTGACCTAAGATAGGACCATGTTGTAAAAAGACATGTAATTACATTACCCCAGTCAGTCAAATTACACTTTTTCTGGGATTCCTGATGACATACTTCTAATGTAGATTCTCAGTTAAGCATCTTTACCACATAGCAATGAATGGGCCAGTAATTACTGAATTGGGCTTGTATTCTCACCAATTGGTTTAAGAACAGTCAAGAAATATTGCTGACTATATTTATGTAAGAAATACTGCTGAAATATTGCAGAGTTTTAATGCAGACCATTTAATTTTTTCTTTGAGGTCCTAGTGTCTTTGGGACTTGAATGTAATTGCCTGGTTTACCACCACTGAGACAATATTAGACACAGGCAGCCAGAGGCTGAAATGACATGACGTTGTTCTCAAAGTATGGCCTCGCTTGTGTACTTAAAGCACGCATTTGTTTATGTTGCACAGCTTCCTGAGCGTTTGTCACCTTAGCAGTTCAGCCCTGCTGTCAGCACTTTTGAAGTATTTGCTATTTTATACACTGTGGATTCCTATGGGCTTTTCCTCCATTTATTTTCCATTGAAACAATCCTTGGAGCTTTCATTTAAATTTATTTTGACTTCTCCTACTGTATCTGATGAAAGTGGTGTCACATTTGGTGATTTTGTTTACTGCCTTAAAAATGTCCCTGACATTACATGTCAAGGGGATTGATGCATTTTTTTACAAGACTTTTGTTTCATTTCACAATATAGGAAAGGGTTTTAATAATGAGTATAGACACTGAGAGGTTGTCTTCTGCTATAAACAAGAATGGATTATATAAAAACATATTAGGGTTTAAAATGCTATCACAAATAAAGGTAAACAGAATGTGTGTTGTTCAGCCACAGCAATAGGGAAAGACTCTTTCTTTAGTTTTCTGGGCTTTTGTCCTCAGCCTGGTTCTGAGAAAAATTTTCAGATTCTTGTCCTTGGAAAAATAATTATGAGTTATTAGTTATTAACTCATAACTTTAGGTAGGTGTCTAGTCAACCATTGCAAAGAGGGTATCCACATGTGTAAGTGCTTTTCTGGACTGGGGCCCTGAGCATTTTTCAAGTAATCTGCCAGAAATGTAGTTAGTTCACTGCAAAGCAAAAACCTTCCTAAGCTGAGCTATCCTTCCTTGACTTGGAAAAAAACTCTTTCTTTCCAGCTTTCCTTGGCAGAGTCAAACTTTTCAGTTCTTACCTCTATGGATCTCTAGGAAAACCAGCGGTCTCCCCAGAACTTGTCTGCTTGGTTTGTGTCAGGTTGTGTTATCATTTCACCAATTAGTCGGGCCAATAGTCTTAACAAGCTTGCAGTCCTCTTTTGAATTTGTTTCTTATTCCAGAACAAAAAGCAAATTTGGTGAAGGAAATCAGACATTTTTTTATTTAAAAGAGAAAAGACATCTAAATGCAAGCAAAATCAGAGCCTGCTTAATGCTTAATGAACTTTTACATCTTTACCTTTTAAGGCAAACTTTCTCAAACTGCAGGCTAGATCTATTGAAGGATTTAGGATATAGTCCTAACTCATTTTTTGCATTACTTCATGGCTAGCCTGCATCTGAGAGGGTGAAAATTTGATATCAGGATTCATATCTGATCTATGTTTGGGAAAACAGTTTTTCCCTAGCTGACAGAAAGTCTGTCTAGAGAAAATTCAACATGAGAAATTCTGTGCAGTGACAGTCTGTCTCAATTCTAGTCCCAAATCAAAGCCCAACATGCTTGCTCTGAGGGCAAATACTCATTGAAGTCTACACAAAGCCTAAGGAAAAAAATGAGATGGGTAAACATAGTATCCTTGCATCAATCTTCCCTTCACTCCCTCTCCTTCTTTTACCTTTCAGTGAAAATACCTGTAATTAATACTTTAGTCAAGGGAATTCTCTGTCTCACAAATATGATGCTTGGTTCAGTTTGTCTCTCTTGTAAAATAGGATTACAAGTATGTTTTACAGAAGGGCTCTGATTCAGGTCTACTAGGAAAAGGTGACTTCGTGTCCCTCTTAGAGCTACTCTAATTCATATTAAGAAAGTTAGATATTTAGGAATATCAATTAAAGCAGGTTCTACTGCAATATCCTAAAATGTGTACTACTCACTTTTCAATTGGATTTTGCTCCTGTTGTCTTATGGGGAGGATGTTTCAACATTTCAATACTCTCATGGTTAGAAGGCTGCTAACATCTATCCCATTATATGTTCTTCATCAGTTTATGCATGATATTCTCCTTTCAAGATTATTCTTGATAAAACTCATGTTGGAGGTAATAAACACACGTTTATTCATCTCCAAATGTTTCCTCTGAAAGGTTTTAGATTTTTTCAAATGTCCTATTCAATTCAATTTTTCATTATTTTCTTTTCTTAAACTTTTTATTTCACTAAAAAGAAGATTCCTTTCATGAGTAGTTTGCACCTTGTTGCCTCATTTGATAGAATTCTCTCTTATACCTATATTCTTTCTTCATTAGCTTTTAAGCCAGTTCTGTCAAAAACTCTTCCTTAGCAAAGCTTTCCTGTGATTTGAATACAACTTCAAATAGAGGAGTTTGGTGGGCTTCTCTCTTTTTTTTTTCAAGTCACTGGTGCACAAACTGTGTTGTACCCCATATAAACCCTGATTTCTATGTTCTGTCCAATTTCACTAACTATTCTCACAGTTTACCAAGGCTTAATAAAAAAAAATAATGCTGGATTATTTGTACTAAATTATTTTAAATACTGAATGTCAAATATTTAAATATTTATCATTGAAGCTTAGATACTTTTGTAATTGGGGAGGATTTTGGTTTGTTTTGTTGGGGTTTTTTGTTGTTGTTTTTTATTTTTTGGTTTTTTGGGTTTTTTTAATTACTTCTGGGGTTTTGTTCCATGTAAACTCCATTGTCTTTCTAGGGTCCCATACAAAATTACTTTGTACACTGTTTCTGTACAGTGTCTTCACCACTTTCCAACAAATCTCAAACAGCTTCATTTCTTCACAGATCTGTAAGTGATGAAGATATTTATTATTTCCTTCACAAACATTACTATTATCATTTGCTTCTGAGAAATTAATGTTTTCTGTAATTGCATAATTCTCAATAGTATTTCTCTAGCAATAGTTGAGAAACATACTGACTTCCAACCCAGGGGAAATAAAACAAATTCCCATATCAAGCTTTGTTTATACTCAACTTTGAGCCAATAAGTTTAGTTTTCCATGTTATCTGTTTATGTCCCCAGATGAGACTCATGACATAAATGTTATTTTTAAGATTTTTTGTATTTTTAAACAGTTTCTTGTGACTTATGTTCTATGAAGACAGAACCTACATTGACTGTTAATTATGTTTGGTTTAGTTTTAAATCCGGAAGTATCTAGGATATTATTGACTGTTTGATTTCTTTATAAATATCTCTTCATCAAAAGAAATGATGAAAAATTTTCTTTAAAAGGAGATAACTCTCATAAAGTGAGCAAACTTCCTGGCTCTGGCATAAATTTTACATTCTTTCTATCTTCTTCTTCCTGCTAGATGTAGACTATGCTTTCTTTTGTTCTTCCTCAAGATATCCTAAACGTCAGTCTCTTTCTCCTTGGAGTCCTGTCTCTGTTACCTTCAGATCATAGCTTTTTCTTTCTTATGGCAGTAGATGCCCTCTTTCTCTGCTTTACATCTACATCTTTCATTTCCTTTCTGTACCATTAGTATTACCAAAACCTTTCTGCCATTCAGTTACCTACTTCTGTGACTTCTGTGCCCTTATCATCCATATATCAGTGTGATTGTTCAGGTAACATAACCCTCTGCTCATCTCACTCAGGAGATGTCTGCAAATCCTTCTGCCCATCTCATTCATCAGACTTCTTTCAATCCTGTTTCATTTTTCAGATCTCTATTCCATATGTTCTGTAATGAAGTAAAACATGCAAATATTGGTCAGAAGATTTGCATACAGCATCTAGTCCCTTTTGCTGTCTCTTTATTCTTCAGAATCTCTCACTGCTGCTCATGACTATCACCTGTGAAAAAGTGGGAACTGAATGTATAAGACTGTGTTTCCTGCTCTCAGGTTGCTGGTGTTTTCATTGTTTGAGCCTTTCCCATTGGGTAGTCCTGCTGTCTGAAGAGATTTGAAATTAATGACAAAGCAATAGTGATGCCAGAGGGCTTCATTCAAGTGCTGAGCTTCAGGATCTCTGTCCTGAAGCTGTCTCTGTCCTTTTGATGAAAGACAAAATCCCCAAGCAGACAACAAAGTAATAAACTGCTCACAAACTTCATCCCTTGTAAACTGCATCAAAAAAAATATCTTTGGATGGACAATTCATTTATTGCCAAGATAACAACAAACACTGTTGTCTTTCCCCTTCAAAAGCAGATTTTACATAAACTTTTACTATTTTCTCTGTGTGCAGGAGAGAAATATCTATGATTATCACTTATGCAAGTATTTTACATGTTAATACTTGAACTGGACAACAATACTTCCATCTTGCCTTGCTTCCCCTATCCCCTGAAGTCAACGTCATCACTTCTATTGCTGCTTCCTCTGGGACCTAGAGATTATGAGACCAGTCTTTGATTAGATGTACAAGTTTGTATCACACATCATGGTCACAGGGCACAGATCACTGATCCAAGGCAAATGTGACCAGCAGATTTGAATGTGTTTAGGCTAACATTTTAAACCATATCGGGGATCATCTGGTCATGCACATCCAGATCCAGGCTGGGACAAAGGAACACAACTAACTTAAGCTCCTTATCGGACACTGTAGATAATTTGTCACGGCATAAATGTTGGCATATGCTTACATCATGACCTGGTTTGTATTTGTGCTCATGGGTTGTGCAGGGTGAGGGGGAGCACAGACTGGGAAACTCCAGTCTGTTCATGCACAGAAGAGCAACTTCAGCGGGTGGGAAGGTGAATATTCCCCCTAGTCCTAAACCATATTGGCTCAATTCAACAGTCTTCCCAGAGGGGTTTGTTACACCACATTTTTTCTCTTTCAGTGTTTTTGGGAACCAGAAAATACTCCCAAAAAGCAAGACAGCAGCAGTCAGCAGCTGGAAACAGTTGGCTCTCACAAATATCTCTCAGTAATATACTGGCTGCTGGCTCTGCTGAATATCATTCAGAACTAGTCTGTCTTTGGTCCCACTGCCTTTGTTGATGACCCTGCTCTATTTCAGAGTTTTTCTCAGAACTGAGCATATAGGCATAGAGATGCACTGAAGAAGAACTGGATCAAGTATTTCATACCTTCCTCCATGTGCTTTGTTAGGAGGGACAGAAGGTTATGCCTCTCTAGCACTAAAGTCTCTAACTGCAAATGATGGGTCAAGACAAATCCCAGAGGAAGAAATGATAAAGAGAAATAATCAAATTTCATATTTAGAGTGAGACTCAGAATGCACAGCTGCCTTCATCAGGATCTGATGGTTACTTTAGGAATATTGTATTCTTGGCTTTGGTGGTTCTTTAAATTTATACAGAGCATCTAGTTATCTCATACAGGGCTTTGATTCTGCTGTTCAAGATAAGTCCATTTGTGCATGGAAGTCTGCTTGCCTGATATAGAAATGTAAATAAAAATTAACTTGACTGCACTTTTTTATGCATCTCAGAAGAATTTGACTTGTCTGATTAGTCAATCATCAGAAAACATAAATGTATTATGATAAAATAAAACACTTTTCTGTCAACATTTCTTTGCAGGTTTTTCTGGCCATGGAAGCTTTTTTTTTGTGCTTTTGGGAAACAGGAAAATAAACCTCTCTTTTTTTTTTTTTTAATTTAAACCTCTTGGACAAACTGTTTTACATATCTCAGTGTCCATCATATATAAGACCAATTTCTTACTGCATGTGTATCTTTTCTACTAAGTGAATTCAATTAGAACCTCACATATTTGAATTTGATAGGTTACCTTAAAAATCATATGGCGATTATAGAATTTCAGTTGACGTGAGTGAAAGGTTTGGTATGTACAATAAATCAGGCAATTCCATATTTCCCTCACAAGAGCTAACAAAATCACTCCATATTCTGGCCTTCAATAATGGACTGGCTGCCATATACTGAGCGAGTGTTTTTGGCACCACTTTTATAGGGCTGTCAGTTGGTGGATTTCACCTGGCAATGTTTTAGAGCTGGGTTAGACACCTGGAGCAGAAGATTTTATCCAAATATAAAATAGGCATCTTCCCTCTTGCCCACCCCCAGCCAATGATTTTAAAAAATGCTTTGTCAGTTTGGGGTTAGACAAAAGAGAGAGAGACAGAGATGTTAGTTTTTGTTTTAAATGGGACTGAATAGGTAATTGAACTGACATGGTGCAAAGCCTGAGCCTGTGGCATGGCAATCACACGAGCTCAGCTGACCTTGGCCTTTCGTGTGCTAGTGAATTCCAAAATTAGGCTAGGGTCTGAGGAATCAAAAACCCTTGTCCTAGCTCCCTGTGAGAATTAGTTTGGATTCGACCAAGATAAGACTCCAGCTGTGCCTTCCTATTTCCATCAGACAGGAAACTCATAAATCTCAGTTAATCTAGACTAAGCACAATCTAAACTGTATCACAGTTATATATTAAAAGATATGTCTTTGCAAAGAGATTTATTTTATTAATCACACAAGATCAGTTAGTCTTGTATGAAACATTTTCCCATTGTCTATAAAGTATCTTTGTCTTCTGCAGAGGTGTATATTTGTATACTTGTACATATATATATATACTTGTAAATCTACAGAGATGTATATTTGTATATATCAACATAGGCTCTCTCCTTGAAGCTGTACTATGTAAAGGAACAATTTTGTAACACATTTAAGGCAAATTACCTGTCAAACTTTTCTTTGGATTTTTGCAATTTTTGTGCAATCAGAAAAAGAAACATTTCATATTCTGTACATAATGGTAAAAATTCCATCTGTCATTCTAAAATTATCTGTGACCATGGTAAGTATTACCATGTGTAGGAGGAAATGTCAACCGCAGCCAGAGTCAGTACAACAATATCTGAGGTGGGGTGGTGTTTGGACAGATGAAATAAACCTCAAAAAGAGGCAGGGAACTAAACATTGTAGGAGAGGCTGCTCTACCAGCAATCAAGTCTGTCAGGAATCCATGTCTTTCAAAGAAACTGATTGCAAGACTCAGCAGGAAAGAAAAAAAAAAAGAAAAAAGACACATGAATACTACAGATAAACATTCAAAGCAAACTTTACAATCCTGGGAAGTTTCCTTGTCTCTAAACTCCAAGGACACAGTCCTATTCCTATTTTCAAATCAAAAAGACAGCTCTTCCACCTCAGACAAGATGCAGAGTATGCATCCCATCACCCACTGCAACTGCCTGCTGGACAGTTGTCAGAGTGCAATTGTTGTCTTACCTGTGTAGCAGGGAAACACCATGTGGTTCCCAATGGGTTTTCCATACAAGATATTCCATTGGTGCATGCCTCGCCATTATTAAAGCTGGGATCCCTCTGTTTCCAGCTGTTCTGCAGTTCCACCCTTGCTTTCAGGGCTTAATAACTCTGTCTCAAAAAAAGTCTTCACACGGTCAGTTTTAGCAAATAAAGTCTCAACACAAGTAAACATTGCAACATGAACTTTAAATTATCATCATGTTTATTTTCCATTATTTGGATGAGGTTTTTATTCTTTCTAGTTTCCTAAAGAAGCAAGTCCGAATTTTAAATTGTGAGCTTTACTTTTACAAAATGACCAGTGGTAAACATGTAAAAAAATACGAGCCCTTCTGATGTAGTGTTGTAACTTCCTTTTATTTATTATGGGATTTATTATGAACATTGCTATCTGAACAAAGTGCTTTCTATTCTGAAGTTCTGTTAGGGTTAGTCACTTGCAACAGCAGTAATATTGCACTAAAACACATTACTGCCTGTAATTTGGATTTATATACACATTTCTCTCCTCTAAAATTTGTTTTGTTGCCCTAATTATCATCAAACTATATATTACAGCATTCCCATGTGTATTGTGGCCATGTCTCTATTGCCCCTTGACCTTCAAACTGCTGTCTGGTGAAAAGAAGTGCATTTCAGAACCCAATAAATGGTTCATAAAACTCAATGGTTAGATATTATAGCTTTATAGTTGTTTCTTTGGTTTTTTTTTAACGTCATCCCTTACAATTATCTTCAAACACTGATCTTATATTCACATATAATTCAAGAAAATACCTGCATCTGTTCAAAAGAAATCTCATTGAATTAATAAATTACAAGGATATACTTCTGACACCTCATTAAGTTACGGAGAATGAATGTCTGATGCATATATTGAAGCATTTATGATTTTTTTCCATAGAAATACAGATTTTTAAGACATGTAAGGAAAATTGTACAGAGCCTACAAAAAGGATGCAGAGAGCCCAATTTACAAGAGCATGTAGTGAGAGGGGGAATGGATTCAAACTGAAAGAGTGTAAGTTTAGATTAGATATCAGAAAAAAAAACATTACTGTGAGGGTGGTGAGGCACTGGAACAGGTTGCCCAAAGAAATTGTGGACATTCCGTCTCTGGAAGGCCAGGTTGGAAAAGGCTCTGGGCAACCTGGTCTAGTGAAAGGTGTCCCTACCCATGGCGTGGGAGTTGGAACTGTATTATCTTTAAGGTCCCAAAATAATGATGTTCTCTGTATTAAACATTAATTCATCAATAAACTACAATTTTTATTATAAAAAGATTAGATAATCAGAACTATTGAGCAATTGTTCTGTTTACTGGTCTGTTTGAACTTAAAATTTCATCATATACCTACAGACATCCTTTGAATAAGGCCCTAGATATTTTCTCTCCATTGCCAAAGGATTTTGCTTTTGCTCTCTGACTAGTAGAGCCAAGCTCTACAGCTGTTCCACCCGCAGTGAATTTTGGTTCCCTGTTTATTGGAACACATTTTGAGACAAAACCATGACTTACAGATTTGGAATCTGCTGTCTGAAAACGTTCATATGAACAAAAGTTTTCTCAGATTATTCACAAATGTTAGTGTACAATAAAACTCTCTACACAGACTGAAGCCACACCCAGAA
This sequence comes from Ploceus nigricollis, assembly GCA_013399945.1. Lineage (NCBI taxonomy): Eukaryota > Metazoa > Chordata > Aves > Passeriformes > Ploceidae > Ploceus > Ploceus nigricollis. Next base: position 117,422 of record VXBC01000240.1, read on the forward strand.
TCTATTTAGGAAAGGTTTCTTAAAATTATTTCTACTATTTCACAACTTCTAATCCAACATATTGTGTTTTTTCTCTCTTTTCTATGTACTTTCTTAATCCATGTGTTTTATTAACGTGGTTCATCTTAAAATGATTTCCTTTGAATCATTTGGTGTTTTGCTATTTAGATCTGCTGACTTTAAATGCATTAAAAAGAAATCACAGCAAATGTAAGGAGGAGAAAGGTGTGACTTTTAGACTCAGGTTTGTATGATAATGCAGTTGGGAAGGGAATCACATACATCTTTCCTAGATAGTATCCTCTCTATATCAGCTCTTTCATATTCCATCAGCCTAATTTACATTACAGAAGTCATATAAAAAAGGGTGGAAGGATTTCCTGCATGTCATGCAGGTAGCAGCCTACTGTTGTGTTTCATGGACTACATGTCCATATCACTGAGAATAATTTCATTTAAAATAAATTTAAATTACATTTAAAGTAGGAACAAGACATAAGATCTTATTTAACCAACATCTGGATGGCATCAAGATGAGAGGAATTTTTTTCCCTTTAACAGAAATGTTTACTATTATCAGTAACTAGAAAATAACAGGTTCAAGTTTTCTTGGTTGTTTATTCAGATTGTAGATTTTCAAGCTCTCTATCAAAAGCATTCCATGCTTTATGTTTCAGTTTATTTTCCAGCATTCCTTCCCTTAATGGGGAACATAGAAGTATTTAAGATAAATAATTCTCAAATTTTTAAAGAATATTGTAGATATATATGTAACAATAAAATGCCTTTTGTTTCCTCAAGCTATCTTTGAAATCATTACATTTTTTGGAGTTCATTTATATCCAATATATTTGCTTTAAACAAGATGTACTCAGGGCTGAGTACATCCAGATTATCCCCACTGGCATAAAGTATAAATAACAGCTACAAGCATTGATGCTTGCTGTTATTTTTAAGAGGTTGAGAATCATGTCTGATAAAGATATTTTACTTTACTAATTTATTGTGGTTTTTTTTTTTCTTTTTAATTCTGTCCTCAGGACAAGTTAAAAAGATTTGCATTTTTTTTTTCCATTTTTAATTCCTGCTTCAATTAATTAATTTTAGACCCCATTTCTCATGTACCTTTACTCAATAGACAAACATATATCTAAATTCCACTACTTGGGAAAAGGCTGTTACTATGAATATGAACTTCATGCTTGGTTCTGGCTGACTAAGCATCCAAGGGTGGACAGGGGCCAGAATATCCTTAGGGGTACATTGAAAGCATAATCCTATATTGTATGGAGCATCTGCCATAACACAGGCCCCCCCTGGGGGTTTTTCTGTGCCATCAAAGAAAAAAAAAAAAAAAAAAAGAAAAAGGAAAGCAAAACTATTTGATAAGTATCAGTTCCATGCAGTCACAGAACACAGATATGATGTCCAGAGTAATGAACATGACATTGTTCATTCACAGATGATCATCTCAGGTTATTGCCAGCTACTCTGTCAGGGGAATAGGTGGGTTATAAAGTTTTATTTCAAACCAGATGTCATGGCTTTTCCTCTCAAAACTTACATTCTGCTGTCAAAAACAAAGAAAACACTGGAAATCAGTGATCACATAGATGTTAGGCTTAAGTTTGATAGCCTCCATGACCTGGAATTTACTTGTGAAATTTGCATGCATTTTAATTTTCACTTCTGAAACTGAAAATGAGGAAACCACAAAATTTCTCTGTCTGAGATGACAGTGTGAGTAAGGGCAGCTTTTTGAAGGATGCTTATATTTAATGAGTGCATGCCTGTGGATGTTTTAAAGCCAAATTACGTGGGACCAAGCTCAAAGAGAGGAGGTGTGCACAAGATGTTTGTGTATGGCATCTAAAATATTCTTGATCTTCTTTTAAATTGTTGAAGCAACTTTCTTCACATCCCCGGTATCATTAGATTTCATTTGACAGATTTTGTTAACAATTTTAAACAATAAGAGGGCTCTTATTTTTAAGGGGAAGGTAAAGACTTTCAGTCTAAGTAGAGCACCATTCCACAATACTTAAACATTGACACCAGAGAAAAATGGACACACCCTGAATTACTTTATCCAAGCACTTGCATCTGCAAAACTACCCTGACCGCTTCAGGACCAATGATGACAATGGTGTCTATGGATTCTTTGCTCCAATTTGTCTGGAAGTGCTGCCAGAAATACCATGGTGCTTCCATGTTTATGTTTCTACACTAAAACTCATCCAGGAACTGCTTCACAAGAAAGAAAAAGACAGACAACTCAACATGAAAGGGAATCCTAGGCCATACAAATGCAGACTTGATAATTTTATTTAACATTGATGTAAATGTTATCTTTGGGGGAAACAATAAATTATTATTATTAATCGTCTCCCCCCCTCCTTTTGGTCTAAACGACATTCTTTAAGAGTGAGTAATTATTCTTTTAGTAAAAGGTAAATTGGAGGGTTTTTTTGTCTTATGTAAGCAATGTGAGAGATCAGATGTGAAAGATAAATGAGTATACAAGAGTCCAAGAAGTGTAAACAATGCTTTTTGAAACAAGTAGAAATACTGTGAGCAATACTAGCAGTAACAATACAAAAATTTTAAGACAACCGTTTGTTTCTAAACAGTTTATGTGTCTTGAGCCAACTCCATTCCTTGTGTATACATACTCACACAGACTTGTTTTAAAAAATAGTAAAACCATTGCTATGAAAATCTCCACAGCAGACTCCTGATGAGGACCATTATTTAGTACAGTTTTTACCCCGTGTGTTAACTTTTTGACTAGAGATATGATCATTGTTTTTTTTAACATGAAAATATCTTCAAAGCAAATGTTCTATGCTATAAATTCACAAATGTTAACTAGATCACTGAAAAAAATTGAAAAGTAAGTTTGTTAATTAAGTAACAAATAGCACATGTCACTGTATGGCAACATGCTGCATGCTAAGCCAGAAATTTTAATTACTTTTCAGACTAATTTAAAAAGAAATTATGCACATTTATACCAAGATGGAGGATTTAATCAGAGTATACAAAGCCACACACATAAAGTACAAATATGCATAAGGATCCTATTCACATGCCTCTTTACCTGAATTCTTTTAAAGAGGTAATGTTATGATCACAGCTTCTTCACAAATTTCCTGGGCCTGGTCTTAACATCAGGGATCCACTGACCCCTGAATGGATCTACTCTAACTGTGTACATGGTGACAGAAACAGCAGTAAACTTGGCTGTGACATGAGGCAAATGGATCATAGAGAAGACCTATAAAATTTACTGTATACCAAAAATGAAAGGATGTGAATCTGGATTTTCAGCTGTGCTGGGTAAATTTGTCCCCCTGAACACAGTTTTAAATATTAACTCTAAAACAAAGAAGGGCTGTAATTACAAGCAGAGAATACTAAAAATGCAACCAAGTTGCTGCTGTAGTGGAAGCAAATGTAAAATTCCATTAATGTAGCCTATAGAACCTATAGAACTATAAAATACATATTGGTCATTAGTACTTATGCCTAAAATAATAGCTGACAGATTGAAAATATATGAAGTTACAGCTGTGACTGACTTCTTTGTACCAGGATAAGCAACTCTTAAGTAAGAGATAGGGAAGAAGAGAAATGATCCAACATTAAATACGAAAAAGGACCTCTTTCACCACACTGATAGCAAGATGAACTGAGCTGTTTGTAAACATAACAGAAAAAGCCTCACTGATATAAGCTAAGATAGGTCTCAAGTAAAAAAAAAAAGTAATTTATTAATTGTTCATTGTTTGGGAGTTAAAGCAAGTGATTTAGTCAAATACAAATACCTTTGAAATAATAATATATTAGGACCCAAGATGCTCCTAAGAACCTGGTCCTTGGCACTCACCCCAGACCCATGAACTGCACTGGCATGCCAGGACAACAATCCCTAGAGAACTAAAACTTAAGCTGTCCCAGCTGATATTCAGTCCTCCTGTTTCTCTGTTGGAAAAGACTTAGAAGGCAGTTATGTATGGCCTAAAAGTAGCATAGGGAGCATTTTTAGTGACATCAGATATCTGCCTTGCTAAAGTTCACAGAGATGGCTAAGTAAGAACTATATTCACCTAAGAATTAGCCATTTTTTCTATTGTCATATTATTTCTTAATGTAAGCCAGTTCTTTAGTTCTGTGGCAAAATAAAATATCCAGATCTGAACAGCCTCAATGTTCTCAGGCTGAAAAATCTATACTTCTGGGAGGAACTGTACCTTGCTTTCAACTTCAGATAGTTTTTAACTGAAAGTGCTTATGCATCTGCAACAAAACACTTTTACAAATAAAAATGCCTGAGGGAGTGGTAGGGATCCTTAACCTGCATAAGAAGCCCACAAAGCAGTGCAGGCATTCCCATAATCTCATGACAGTGTAGATGCTTTAATAGGTGGGAATAGAATCATAGACCTCTTTGCTGGTCTCTTAAATCCACTTCTTTAATAACAGTCTCAGAAATAGAGCTAAAATGACTACAGAGGGTATATTAAATGAATAAAACAATTTAATTGATTTTTCTAATTAGGTCATTGGACAAAACTACACTTAAGTTAAATTTTGTCATCAAAAGTGTTTGAATTTGGTCAAGGAAGACCAAAATCCATTGTAGAATTACTATCACCAGAACTCTGATATATCTGAATAGAAGGCAAAACCAGTGAGAAACACACTCTAACCTTTCCCTTCCCCCCCACCCTGCCACCCCCCCGTTAAAAACTTGTTCTGCAATGTTTGCTGCACAGACCAATGTAGAACCTCACTCTGTGGTCCTTAGAAGTGCATAAAGAGACTTAATAGGTAACATGGCCAGTAGCACAGTTGAATGTCACTGTAGATTTAGCTTAATGCACAACATCCTGGGCCTGTCCAGCCTACAAACTGCTCCCAGACTAAGCCTATTACACTGTGGTGTATCTGGCTTAAAAAGCCAAACCAAAACAAACCAGACCAAAACAGGAGCACATAACATTCCATCAGCTTTTTTCATTGCGGCAAACAGCTGAAAGTTTATATGTGCATAAATGAAAGGGGAAATGTCCTAACTCTGTCAAAAATTTTGAAAGGTGAAATTCAAGCCTCCTTTTCACAACTTTATTTCTGTGGGAAGAAAAGAAGTCTTTCTCTCTCAGTCTCTTTCTGCCAGACATTTTAATCCACTGAAAACCAGATATGAGAGGAATTTTAAAAAAATTTTTGTTCCAATGATGGAACCTTATAGGTATTTTGAAACTTCTATCTTGAAAAAAAAAAATTAAATTAATTCTCTAATGTTTTTTAAAGTTGTTATGGTTTCCTTGACTTTTGTTTTTATTTCACTCTGCTGTGCCTTGCAAGGACACAAGAACTGATGGATTTTCTTCATTCAAAAGGCCAGGTTTTCCTCCTTTAAAATAAGAGCAAGAAATCTTAGTTTCTCTCATTCTTTCTAGGACATGACTTTGCATTACTAACCATTACAAATGATCATATGTGAGACTCCATGTGCTATGACCTTCCATGATGTACCCAAGTCAAATTTCTACAATGTAATGGGACTGGAAGGGAGAGCTGAAAGGTGCTGTTAGCAGCCCTTAGCTTTCCAAAGTTTTCTGAAAAGAGTTTTCTGATGAGATTCACTCAACTGGCTAGACCCTAAAACATCATTCTTCCTTTTCAGTTAATACAGGAGTTTCTTCCTACAAGGTCTTGGCTAGGTCCTATTACTTTCATTAATCCTCTCCTTACAAGGGAGACAGCAAGGGGTGATTTGGTTCCTGACATCTTCCATTCAAATAGGTACCTACATGGGGATGAACTGAATCTAGACCTCAACCAGTAATATGGTGGAGAATTGCTGATCTAGCAGAAGTCTGTAGTCATTGCAAATTTTAAAAAAACTCTCCTAGAATTAACTTCACCTACTAGATCATTTTAATCTGGAGTTTTTTAAGATCTTAAGTTAGTTTTTTTCCCACTTTTCTTCTTTTATTATTTCACAGGGAAACAAACTCCTACTAAATATTTGTGTATGTGAGTTTGTGGTTAACTTCAATGTGCATATAGACTTATTGAGGTTTGAGCAGAGGGTTTTGTTTAGCAGGTTTTGTTTTTTGTTTTGCTTTTGGTGGGAGGATGAGGGAGACAAGAAGAGAAGGGGAAACCTAGTAAAATGTACAATAGATCTGATGACCTGAAAATTGTCACCAATGGACAAACAAGAGAGAATAAATTCTGAACATATGTTGGAGATAGAAAATCACCTTCCCATCTGCTCTTTCATGTCCGTAACAAGCTAGAGATGTGTAATAACGGAAACATCTGGGTTAGAAAATAAAATTCCCAAATTAGATCACCACAAATCAGTGGTTAATGAAACACTAGGCTCTCCTCAGTGTTGGAAAAAATTAATAATTTCCATCTAAATTGTGGGATAATCTTTTCTCAACTGAATGGAATGTTTTGCAACATTTATTTGTTTTATTTGCATTTATTCTCTTTATCTAGCTAAACTTTTATCCAGATTGAATTAAATAGTAAATGTTAAAGTAAGCTAATTTCACAGTGTACTCCATGGAAGTTCATTTAAACAACTACAGATAATAAGATATAATTTTAAAAGACTGTAATGGTAATGCTTAGGCACTTCTACATATCTCATAAATTCTGTATCGTGGCACTGACAGTGTACATGCCAGTTCCTTACCTGCTGTAGTCTGTTTACAGAATCATAGAATCACAGAATGGGTCAGGTTGGGGGGGACCACAGGGGGCCATCTGGTCCAACCTCCCTGCTCAAGCAGGGTCATCCCAGAGCACACAGCACAGGATTATATTCAGACGATTCTTGAGTATCTCTGGTGAGGGAGACTCCACAATCTCTCTGGGCAGCCTGTTCCAGTGCATGGGCACCAGCACACTAAAGTAGCTTTTCCTCATGGTGAAACTTCCTGTGCCTCAGTTTCTGCCCATTGCAGTTTGTCTTGCTTGGCACTGCTGAGAAGAACATGGCTCCAGTCTCTTGACACCCTTCCTTCAGATACTTCTATACTGATTCTTCTTTATGGATCAGGTCCCCTCTTAGCTGTCTCTTCTTGAGGCTGAACAGGCCCAGTTTCTTCAGTCTTTCTTCACAAGAGAGATACTCCACTCCCCTAATCATCTTTGTTGCTTTCCACTGGACCTGCTCCAGGTGCTCCACATCTCTCTAGTTCTCAGAAGGCCAGAGTTGGACACAACACTCCAGATGTGCCTCACCAGGGCTGAGTAGAGGGGCAGGATCACCTCCCTCAGCCTGCTGGCAATATTCTTCCTGATGCCCCCACAGTACCATTGATCTTCTTGGCCACAATGGGCACTGTTGCCTCATGGAAGCCTTGTTGTCCACCAGCACTCTTAAGTTTATGAGCACTCCATCTGTCATGAAAATTCCTGTTAAATCTACTCTTAATCACTTGGAAACTTTAGGAAGCACAGTGCACTGTCTTACATATTTCCAGTTTGGAAGCAGTATAGACAAAATTAAATTGCTCCATTTGTTTCAAGTAAGCACAGTATTCCAAACCATGTGGTTAAACACAGCATACTCAAGTATCAATGAGATAGAAAACAAACTGTCATGAACGGCATAAACAGCGAAACAAAACCAAAACTCCCCAGCAGTAGCTGTTCTTAAATATTTGTTTCAGATTCTTCATATGATACACATATTTTCTTTTGCTAATTACTGCTGAGCTTTTAATTGTGCTTGCCTAGAATAATCATAGAATAATTGTGCATTTAAAAAAAATCACACTAGTAAATTTACTGTTAGCAGCAGATACCTCACTTCTATGCTTTTTTATAGAATAGCAAATTACCATAGAAACTTTGTCATAAAGCTTTTATCTAATTTATACCTCATTTCAGAAAAAAGACACATTTTTTGAATTATTTTAGTGAGTTGCAGAGACTGTACAAAACTATTCTGTCTATCATACTATCTAAACCATCACAAACATTTCATAAGGCTATTGAATCTCTCTTTCATTTATCTCTAAGGAAGATAACAGGTGTTGATCTGAGACCAAAGTATTGATTTTCTGCTGCTCTGAAGTAGCCAGGCAGTGAGTGACCAGATGAGATGCTTAACATCCAATATTGTTCCAGATCAAGTTCTCTCGTTACAAGAACAGTACTGAAAGAAAACTGTGAAGGTGATAATCATAATAGCCATCTTGGGAATGCATACCTGCTGGAAAATTTACTTCAGGTGGGGAACTGGTCTATTGTCCCTATAATTGAAAAGCAGTTACTTTAAAGACATTGAAGGAAGATCTCTCTTTTGTACAGAATTTAATGCCAGATACTATTGTGATGAAAAAGGTGGTATTGGCACCTGGAGAATTTCATATGTGAATTAACTGGCGACAGTGAGCGCTTTTTTATTTTTGGTTAAGATTTGGGGAGGTACTTCTGTAGGCTAAGTCACAGCTACAATGTGAGGAGGCCTTGTAAAAGTAAAGAGATCTGTTATCTAACAAATTAGTCAAGGAAAGTACGAAAGAAGACTGGAAATTACTTTTGAAATATTATGAAGTATTAAAAATATATTCCATATAAACTGTCAAGCTTAAAACTTTCTCCTGTAACAAAATATTCTTCTAAATATATATATATATCTGNTGCTTAGGCTTTTAAGGTTTCATATCTTGAAACCAAGATACCACAACAAGACAAATATTCTGCCTGTGCACCTGACTTGCTAATAACAATAAAGTAAGCAGACACAAACCCACCAATATGTACATATAAGTTCACATGCCTTTCCTCCTTTTGTATGTCCTCTTGTTATTTTGAGTGCATAAAATCAAGCTTATATTAGGCTCTTCAAAACATATTATTTAGACCTGAAACTGACTATGATCTGTGGAATGAATTATCTAACTTAATAGATATGTCATTACATTTCCATCTTAGAGTCATCATATTTGTGCTTAATTAAATATTTATACTGTGTTTTCGGAATAGATGAAAATTCTGGATAATAAATTAATATCCATTTCATTAATAATTTTCCTTAACTCGGTTTTTTATTTCTTTCTCCTGTCTTACAAGATCAAAAATCTTTTCAAAAGAATTTTATGAGCTAAAAATTCTTTCTTGAAATAAATTCAGGGACAGGAAATGCTTGCTGGAAAAGGGAGCTGAAGGAGGGTTCCTTGCTTTGCTCGAGAAGTCACTCTTGCCTATACCCATGCTGCTTGGACTTGGTGTTTCCAATCAAGATCAAGGGGTGTTTCCTACTGTTTGGAGCTTGTATTAATTACTCTGTACATCTGTACCTCCCAAACAGATATGGATGTTTGTACAAAAGACACAGATATGTATGTTTGTACAAAAGGCAAAAGTGGCATGGTCTACAAATATTTTAGATGTGCAGTTGTATTGTTCTCAGTAGGTAGACTACTTTACACTCCTCCATAAACTCTACCTAAGCTAAAGGCAATCAGGATCAGACCACAAAGGATTGTTCTTCCATCCTCATGGAACTTTGACGTCTGAACTTTGCATTTTTCTTAAAATGACAGCATTCTCTGGTGAGCAATAACACAGATTACTTTCACTGAACTGTTACAAAACCACTTTCTAATCTCAGCCCTACAGTGAGTTAGTCATCTCAGTGTTGCAGATGATAAAATCCTTCTCATAATAATGCAGTCGAGTCAAGCTGACCTGGTACACAAAGGAATTGAACAGAAACATATGCCTTATGTAATGGTTTCACATGTAATTAGTTTTCTATAGGCTGGATTTCAGCCACAATTTCATCATTCTCTCCATTTTTGTTGAATCCCTGTTGACATCCCAATAGCTTTCTTCCATCACAGACAGATGCTTTTACCCTGGCTGGCTGGTGAAGTGATATTAATAGTTTTCATGGGAGCTGTTGTATAGAAAAATGTGTGTACTGTTGAACACAAAAGCAAATAAAAGGCAATTTTCTTCAAAATCAGAGATGTGTCAGGATCAATTTGTGCAACATTGTATGAGCCAAATTCACCCAGACTAAAATTACTGCTCAACAGCAAAGAGAAGATACAGTTCCTGGAACAGCAAGCAGCCCCACTGTGACAGGATCCACCTTCAGTGGGGGCAGCTGAGATTCAGTTTCCCCTTCTGCTTGGTCTATCTTATGAAATTTAGTTTAACTGAGCTATAAGACACTGATTTTTTGATCTCAGAACAATTTGTTAATTCTTGGGTAAATGGGTTTCTCCCCTCTTTTCTTATCTGTTTTCCTCTTTTCCTCTTTTTCTCTCTCAACAATTTCAAGTTGTTTTTTTCATTACGTAGATGAAGAACTCAACAAAAAATTCAGTTGTAGAGAGATCTGTTCATCATCTTTGAAAGTCTAAAGTCCTTCCAATTATTTGACACTAAAATCAGAAGAAAAAAGGAGAGGCTCATCAGAAGAGCTCCAATATTCAACCGATCTTTAATTTAATTTTTATTAATTCCATCACACCAAGCATGTTTTAGAAATTTAAGGCAAGGAGGGAGACTGCTAAATAATCAAATTCAAGGTTTTCTAAACAGTGTCCCACAGATGCTTAAGGCATATCTATTGATCAGACTAGCAGAGAGTTACTGCTACAGGATCAGACAGAGCAGAGCTACACAGCTGCCATGTACCCAAACAATTTGCTGGGACACAGCACCACCTTAACAGAAAGGCATTTTTAGTACCTGAAATAGCTTAAGCACCTTCTACAATGTTTTCAGTATGGAAGGGGTCACAAGCTGAGGAGCCTACAAATTTTGCATTCAGTAAAAGAGAAGAGATAGTGATGCATAGAAAAGGTAATTTAACCTGACCCACTGAAAAAGGTGTAAGAAAGAATCAGTTAACAACTTCACTGTTTCAGTATTACTAAATAAAAATGCAAGCATTAGAAACAGACCACCAACCAAAATGGAGAATATTTACACATCAGCCAGAGTCTGCAGTCTGACTGCACTACAGTTTATTGGGAGGAGCTACTCCTGTCATCTCTAAGTTTGTGCAACATTTCAATCAGCTTTCAGTACTTTAATAAGTTCAATGTGCAAAATTTAAAAATGGTTCTTGATTTCCCACTACCTCAATCTCAAAAATCTTTTATTTGACAATATTTTTACTCTTTGAAGGCACTGGGCAGTATCAGTTTGGCTTAATGAAGGGGATATTATTTTTGACACAAGTCTTGTTACTAATAAAATGATGAGATGCAATGATGCAGCCAAAGATTCAGAAAACCTATTCTGCTTACAATTGAATGCCAGGGATTTTTTCAGTAGTTTTCCTATTTTTAACAGCAAAAGAAACCATGTTGTGTTTCTTTAGACAAACATTTCACAGACTGGATTGTAACCCCAAACCTGCTGTAAGAACGTTGTCTCACATAGAATAAAAGATACCACATGCAAGAGCTGAGTAGCCAGAAAAATTATGTTAAATGTCATGAGTTTTAACATGGTGAAATGTGAAAAGTTTGGGGTTTTTTCAGATGGTCTGTTCCATTGGATTCAGTAAGAACAGAGCCACTATAACTCACAAAAGGAGGAGCAGCACCGGGTACTTTCTCTTGACAAGAATTTCCCAGTGCAACAAAGCTCACTTTCTATATGTGCTTCAAAAGTGAACAAGCAAGAAGATAGTGTGACAGCATCTGAATAATGAGACCTTACCAGCCAACACTGGTCTGCTAACAATCTCACTACAAAAAATTATTTCAGGACTTACTTCTTCCTCTATTCTTGCTATGGAAACAACAGAAAAGAGATAGTAAGTTTGGATTCTTTTCCTATATGGTTGAATTTATTTTACCTGTGAACAAAACATATAGAGCATCACCATAGCTGGGGAAATATTTTACTTTGTGCTCATTTGCCTCAGTTATGTGTATAAATTTTAAAACATAAAAAGTTTTAAACTTTTAAAAAAAATTTTAAACAAAAGTCAGAGTAGGTAGCTGAGAGATCATTTCCTACTTTTCAGTATGAGTGGTGATGACTGAATTGCACTGTTTGTTTAATACACTACTTGAATTGATAAAATTGACTTATGATCAACAAAACCAGCACAGCATTGCGCTGACCATCAAAGGTATACACATAAAATTTCTTTTTTATTTTTCTATTGATAATCTTGAGACAATCCAAAGAAGCAAATCCATAAGCATAGTCCTATCATTAAATTACTCAGATAATGCAAAAGCAGATGGGGTATCTAACTACTCCTCTGCCAAGAATGAACACATTTTATTGCTGTCCTTTTCCCTGTCTTTTACCCATAACTTTTTGCTCCATTTGAACATTTTTTACTTTTCTGATATGTGTTCCAATCTTCCTAGTAAGATTTAGTGTACATGCCACCTAAACTTAAACAAGACAGGCATCTGAGATTCTTCCCCAGTCTCTGAGAATTGCTTTGTAAGATGAAACAAGTGTCAAACGGAGAGTTTAGGCTAATTAATACGTTTGAACATTGAGGCTTTAAGTATGTAGAACAAAAACATCATAGAACTATAGAACAACAGAACGGTTTGGATTGGGACATCCTTTAAAGAAGATATTTAAAGATCCACTAGCTCAGCAAGCCTGTCATGGGCAGGAAAACCTTTCACTAGACCAAGTTGCTCCAGACCTCATCCAACCCGGCCCTAAGCTCTTCCGGGAATGGGATGTCCACAATTTCTCTAGGAAACCCATTCCAGTGCCTCACCTCACTCCCTGTAAAAAATGTCTTCCTTTACATCCAATTGAAATCCACCCTCTGTCAGTTTAAAACTGATGTCCCTTGAACAAGCCAAACTCTCTTAGCCCATTTCCATAGGAGAGGTGCTCCAGGCCTCTGATCATCATCATGGTCACTCTCTGGACCCAACAAGTCCACAAATTTCCTGTGCTTAGGTCTCCAGAGCTGGACACATACTTCAGATGGGATTTTATAAGAGCGGAGGAGAGGGACAGAATCACCTCTTTTATCCCACTGGCCACACTGCTCTTTATGCAGCCCAGGATAAAGTTGGATTTCTGCACTGCAAGTGTATATTGCTGATTCCTGTACAATTTTTTAGTCCACCAGTATCTCTGCAGGATTACTTCAATTCATTCATCCTCCAGCCTGTAATGATACTGGTGATTGCCCCACCTGCAGGACCTCATACCAGCCTAGTTGAATTTTATCAGGTTTGCACAGGCCCACTCCTCAAACTTGTCAAATTCGCTCTGAATGACATCCCTTCCCTCCAGCAAATGAGCTTCCCCACTCAGATTGATTCTTTATCCATCCAAAGGAGGGCCACAAAACTCTTGAGGGATCTAGAGGGAAAGCCATATGTGGCGCATATGAGGTCACTTTGTTCAGCCTAGAGAGAAGACTAAGGTGACACCTCACTGCAGTCTACAACTTCCTTGTGAGGGGAAGAGGAGCAGAACTGATCTCTTCTCTGTGGTGACCAGAAAGGTATGAAACTGTGTCAGGAGAGATTTAGGTTGGATACTAGGAAAAGGTTCTTTATTGAGAGTGTGGCTGGGCATTGGAAAGGGCTCCCCAGGGAAATGGTTACAACACTGGCCTGACAGACTTCAAGGTATATTTCGACAATGCTCTCAAGCCAAGGGTGTGAGCCTTGGGGTCCCCTTTGCAAGCCTGGAGTTGGATTTCAATGATCAAATGTGAAACTAGTGTCTTGTCAGGCTTATGCAATATTCATCATGCAATTATCATCCTGGAAATACTACATATGTGAGTTGTCCTACCAAAAGAAGTTGTGATAAATGCTATAAATAAACACGGCAGGATCAGAATTTGTATGTGTAAGACTCATCTGCTCTGTCAAATTTATACATGCTTGAGCAAACACATACTCATTTTGCATCCTCACAGTAATCATGGCTTCTAGATAGTGTACAGAGATTTCTATCAGAATATCTGCATAGATTTCATTTGTGCTTGCAGAGTGTGAATAACTAGTTTCTTAAGAGGCAATATTTTTTTCCTAGAGTCTCTTCTATAAGTACTCATTGAAATACTGTGACTAGGATATCTGAAAAGATCACAGAATATTTCTAAAATTTAATTTGAACTTCGGAGGTCTTCCATGTCAATTCACTTTTCTATAGTACATAAGTTTAATAATAATCTTCTGTTACAGACAAATGCATGAACATGAACTTCCAGTAGCCTTTTATTACCTGATTTTGACAAAGTTTTGGTTGCTTTTTTGAATTAGAGTAGCTAGTGGTTAATAGTCTGAGGGGTTTTATCATAAAAACATATCTTAGACTTGCCAAATGGAAAAGGTACAAGCACTTTACTGAAGAGAGCTGAAATAAATGTTGCAGAATGTTTCTGACCTGTTTGTCTAGCAAATGGAAACTTAAATGGCAATACAGAACATATCCTGTTTTTCCCACTGACTACATGGGAATTCCTTTATGGACCTGGCTGACATCTGTCCTCTGGACGGACTGATTTGAAGAAAATGGATTCAGAAGTCAATGCATATTTCAAGAAAACTATCAAATGTATACTTATCCCATCAGTGAGTATAACCTAACAAAATGTATTGAAATACAATTTTCTATAACTTCTTTGATCGCTTTTGCTTTTAAATGTTGAAATGAAGGTAAATTACAAGTGCTACTGCTATGAAGCTTTGTACACTAGTAATTCAGTTGCATAACATGGTCTTATGGCTTAAATGAGACATGTTACCGTCAGAAATAAATAGAGCTATCACAATGATTCAACTTTCAATAGGTTGGTTACACCTGTCACATTTAGTTTTTCCACAAAAGCTAAACAGTAAGTCTGAACTGACAGTAACCCTCTAATCCACTTATTTTCTATAGATTAAAGTAATTTGAATAAATGTCATATTTATTCATTTATATTGCCACATTTTTAAAGCTAGATTGAGGAATTATTTGTGAGAAGAAATAAATTGCCTCAGCTTCCATTCTTTCAGGGAAGTTTTTATTCAGTTAAACAGGGCATATTAAGAGAGAGGAAATAAGGTAGAAATTAACTTTTTCTGCCTGCAGTTTCTGTCAGATGTAACATGGTCTGGATTGTGTAGTAACATTAAAAAATCTTTACATTTCAAACATGTGTAGTGGCAGATGTGGTTATGTTCTTTAATTTATGTGCAGAACATGTTGTCTTGGTGAGTAGGAGATTTCCTGTCCAGATGATATATAAATAATCAAGGAAAAAATACAGGAAAGAAGCATTGTCTTCCTTTCCTGTGAGTTTTCTAGCAAACCTTACAATTCATCTCAAGATGAGGAGAAGACAGTTAGCAGGGAAAACTTGCTGGTTCCAAGCAAATCCTGTGAGAGTCATAGCTCAAAGTGACTTTTCACTCAGTCTACCAAACTCATTTAAAAATGTAAGAACTTGGAGAACGAATGACCTAAGTCAGAGAAAAAGTCTCCTTTCCAAGAGGAAGGCATTCAGATAGGTATACAATGATCCACGTCGCAGCAGTCTGAGGAATTTGGGCATACCTTCCTTTCTAACACAGCATGGGCAGGCAGTAATGTGAAATACATATATATGGTCTTTTTGAAAAGCCCTGCATATTAGTGTGCTTTCTTCTTACAACTGAGATGAAAAATAAACAAAGATATTTAAGAAATAGGAACAGAAGGGAATTTGGTATGTCATTCACTCCATCATCTGTAGATAATGTGATTCTCATCAGCATCTCTTTTACATGTTTGTTTATGCATACTTTTATTGGGAATAGCTTAATATACTTACTGGATAAATGATTCTACAGACCTATGACATTTGGCAATAAAAATGGTTTTTTCTTTTCTCAGTCTCACTTTCTGCAATACAGACCTGTTTTTTCTTGTTGGAGGAACATGAAAAGATATTTTATTCATTTCTGCATTCAATTGATACATAGAAAACGGTTACTATGTTCCCCTTAGTTTTCTTCCTTTCTAACCTAAGCCACCCATGTTCAGTCACCCTTCTGAAGCTCTTTTTTTATCCACAATCTCATCATCACCAGTGTTCTTCTCTGATCACTCTGGTTTACATCCTTTTTAATTACAGTACCCCAGATAATACTTAGTGCTCCAGCTGAGGCTGCAAGAGCCTCAAGAAACTTGAAGGACCACTTAATGTGTCATGCAGACAATATGCTTCCTAAAGTGCTTTTTGCACAACACTGTTGTCTCACATTCTGATTGTCCTCTGCAATGTGCTCAGTTCCTTTTTGTTGTTGTTGTTAGAAAGCTGCTCCTTAGCCAGCTCCCTTCCACCCTGTGTGTGTGCAGATGGCAGTTCCTAAATAATACCTTGCCTCAAGAAAGCTGCCACCAGCTCAGGAACCCAGGAACTGCTGTGCAGACCCAGAAAACCAAGACTGACTCAAATACAAAGAGAATCAGGTCTTTCTACTCTGGGAGAGGTAAAGGCTTGAAATCCATTGTCTCAAAGGATGCCATTAATGCAGAGTAAAGAGGGCAGTTAGTTCAGATTCCCTGGAGCCATGTCAGGGATGGAAAGAACACAACAACTGAATTTACAACAGCAAATAGAAGCATGGAATTGATCCCTGTGTTGGGAAACTTTTATATACTAAAGCAGCATGTCAGGACAAAAAGGGGATGAAGAGCTTTGGGACAGGGGGATAATTCTCCCTTCTCTGGAGCTGCTCCTTCACCAGAAGTTCATTTTTAATTCACTTAGAGGTGACAGATTTACCACAAGAGGCATGGGGAGCTGCATCTCTCCTTTTCAACCCCCTCCATTACACACACACAGAAACACATGGAGGTTGCCACAGGATGTGCTCCTCATCATGGAAGACAAACTCCCCCATTTCCAGTTGCTTCCTAATAATCATGTGGCCCTGTCATCAGCCCTCTCCCTCTCATTAGTCCCTGTAGCCGAAATTATAGTTTACATATGATTCTAACAACCTGTCCTTCAGAGGTGTAAAGCATATATTTTAAGTAATAATCTTTCCTGCATCATGTCAGATTTAGTAATGATGATCACTGCCAAAGGAGTGTTCTAACAGATGCAATTACAATATTTTAGTTCTCCTTCCCTTTACCGCTTTTTTCCTCCCTTCATATAATTTCTCTGTCCTGAATCTTGGTTCTCTGTGGAGCAGATAGGGAGAGGTGAACTTACAAGCCACTAAAGAACAGATTCAATGTGTAATGTATGTGTAATGGTATTTTTCAATATAAATTAAAATGGGGGAGGGGGGGCAGATTGCTGCCAAATGGTGAAGGCTGCAACTAGTAATGGAAGAATTATTTTCATGCATTTAGGAGAAAGTGCTGAAGTGCTGAAGAGTTTTATAATATGTTTTAGAAAGCATTTGACAATGTCCTTCTAGCATAAACCTGCCCAGCATAATGACTAGATTCCTTGGCTGTTCTCAGCAAGTTAAAATAAAAGCTCCTTCTTTGAAGAGTTGTGATTTCTGCCCTTTCAGAGAGAATTAACTACTCCTCCTGCTCTGTGATATGGCCTCCTCCAAGAAGCTCAGGGCCAAATAAAATGCAAGGGTTTTCTGCTTGTGGTTCTTTTTCCCAGTGCTTGAAAAGGGCTGCTGGGCCCTTCCTCTGCTGTTTCAAATTTGTAATGAGCCCCTGCCAAAGCACAGGTCAGCAGTTTGCCGAATTTTTTTTTTAACTTAATCCTCCTCACAGGCACAGGTCCAGCACCTCTTGAAGATCCTCATTAAGTATGTCTGCCCTGCTTCAGTCAGGTGAACACTGTGTTGATGAAATAGCCCAGAGGAACTGCTTGGGCCCAGTTCTTTTTACTTACACTAAAATACTGCTTCTACTAGTCTTGGCAGCGAAAGGTGTTTTTTCTCTGAAACTCCCCACTCACCAGGTGGACTGCAGCAGCTCCAGCAGCATTCCAGCCATCTTCTTTTGGAAAACAACACAGAAAACTGAGTCAATATACAGCTATGACTCACTTGAGCATATACACTACTTTTATTGCTCCATTAATGATGTCTCAGTAAAAGACATTGGTGTTTTAATAAATAGCCTGCAAGACATTGTAGAAAAACCCTTATACCAAATGCATGAATAAATTCTTACATCAGATGTAAGAGTTCAGAACTGCTCTTTCAGACAGGAGCCTTTGACCCTGCAAAAGTTCCAAAAGATCTGAGCAGGTAGAGCCAACACATGGCAGGTAGAGTGGTCTGTAAAATCCTTGATGGCTTCAGAAATAGCACATCGAAATCTCTGACTTGGCACAAAGCTGTGTGGTGTGTGAATACAGCTTATTCTGTAACAAACGCTGGAGTGCTCATCCATCTTTCCTTCTTCAGCTAGCTGCTTATGTGAGTGTGAGAGGGGGAAGTCTTGTAGTTTCATCTGTAGAACCCCTTTAGGGGATGGTCAAAGGTAACGTCCAGGTGCACATTTTTATATTTCCAGAGCATGATTATAGTGATTGCTACAAAGCAAGCATCATGTTTCAAAGCTTCTCTTTCAAACAATGTGCTAGAAACTTACAGGCTTATGGCAAGTACAGAATCTCAAAGGGACTATTACAGTTCTTTTAATTATGTGGGTGATAGAAATTAAATTTTCTGATCTCCCAGCATTTCCTTAAAATATAAGGTAGGTAGGCTACTCTGGATCTAACTGCGACTGAATTAAAGTCTCAGTACTGAGGATGGGGAAAAACATTAAGTTGTGGTCCTAGAGCCAAAAAGATGTCATTGGCATCAAACTGGTGCAACTTAAATATTTTTTCATGGAAAAAAGTTTTCTCCAGAATGCCTAAGTGTGTAATTCTACAGGAATAAAATGTATTTCCCCAAAGCAGCTGTGACCTTTGATCACCTCTCTTCAGCCCTTCCATTCCCCACCAACAGGATAACACTACTCGAACTTTGCCTTAATTTTCAAAAGCCCGTAATTACACCCTGGTAAAAGTTATTTACTTAATGCACCTTGACAAAGTGATTCTTGGTCAAGAGGAAGACTCTCCCAAGCATGCAGAAAGCAATTTCCTTTCAACCACCAGTGGAATAAAATCCCCTAGAAATAACTAATGTCCAGGATACAAAGCCAAGCAAAAGAAGGTCCTTCTTTCTCATGGCTAGAGGTCCCTTCACCTTGACTGAATGCTGTAGGACATGGCTTATTTATTTTTCTAGATTTCCTGCCTAGTAAGACTCCCTCATTAGTGAGAGAAACCTACTGAGCAATGAAACAACTCCAAAAATGTTTTCCAATGTTTACTGGAAAAACTGGCCAGGAAATCATGGGCAGGAACTGCAGGGTGGCCTTCTGCACTAGCTCTGCCCTTCCCAGCAGGGCAGCTGGGTAAGCTTCTTTTTTATTCTGCTAATGAAACCCAGGTCAACTGCATCTTTTTGCAAGTCTGTCTGACACTGGTCACCTAAGCAAAAAGGCCCAAGCACCCCAGCATTTTAAAATTCATTAATGAGAATGGCACAAGTGTGATCAGACCTTACACAAAGGTCCATCCTTTGACTCACAGAAAACTGAGTTATTTGCAGCAAAGTCATGGGTAGTAGTTTTAAAAGGGAGTGTCTGCATCTCCTGCAACAAGTGCTACCGGACAGCCTCAAGACACCTTACAAGAATGAACTGTAGTTTTATATTTAAAAAATAAACAGGTCTGACTAACTAACCAGAAAACTGAAAATGTGTCATCTTCTTCAAGGAAATGCTGGATGCTGAAAATCTCAAGTCCTACATTTCTGTCTCTGCTACAGCTTTCCTCATCGGCTATTATTATTTAAACCCCTGGTAAGACCCCCAGACAGAAGATAATTTAAAACTCCATTCTATGTACATGTAACAAAAAGATGACTCATGCACTAAAAAGGCTATGTTCTTCCTGAAAATTATGTTCTTGTGAATAGTTAATATTTCACTTTATCTGCCATGAAAAACAGAGACAACAACACTGCCTCCTACTATGGATTTTGAGGCTAGGACGAACAGTTCATAAATATTTGGCAACTGCTTGATTTCTAAGGTGCAGGAAACTGGAGAAGCATAAAGTCTTATGTAGACTTTCCCTCCAGAGCAAAATAAGCATTACAAAGAAATTATGTAGCACATGTAGCTGTTGCAAAATAAGCAATTGTAGAATTTTGGATATTTTTTTTCCACATGAGCATTTAATAATCCAGTGACTTTAAGGTATTTTGGTAACTAAGACTACATTCCTTCACAAATCATCACAGTAGGTTTTTTTTATTAATAATTATATTAAAATGTTCATTAAGTTACAGTAACACTGGAAATGCCACTCTCTTGTACACCCTCACTGTTAGATCATCAGTTTGACAGTGAAATACCCCAGTTCCCAAACCAGCTCAGAAATATATGTATTTCAGTAGACATTAAAATTACTTGGTCCTTAACCAGGTCTCTCTGGCTTAACAACAGCCAAAATTTTACAGCAGATGCGTCTGCTATTAGAGATTTCTCTTTGCCAAAGTGTTCTTCTGGCTGGGATCAGCCCCTTGGGTGTTGTGCTGGAAAGTTTGTCAGAATTAGGGGGCTTGTACTACTTTTGGAACTTTCTGTCTATTCCTCAGTTTTCATTTTTAGTTTGATCTTCATTTCTGAAAAAGGTCACGGAAATTACAATACAGTTAAAAAATTACAACACACAATATTCATGTGACATACTTACATAACAATCATGTTTTGTCAGAATGTCAATATTTCCAATGCTCTAAATGTAATTCTGCAGGAGAAGGAAATAAGTAGCAAACTTGTTCTCATGTACATTAAGCTGTTATAGTCACTAAATATAACAATATGGAAAGCAACTGCTAAAATAACCTGCACAGTATTTTTTTCTTTCTTTTTCTTTTTTTTTTCCTTTGAATTGGGTTCTAATGCAAGACCTTTTAAATTCTCCACTCTTTTTCTTTGCAAAATATTTCCATATTAATATACTCCACATGGTAGCAAAGGGGTTGTAGGCCTGTGCAAAAGAAAAAAAAAGTGACTGATTGTATGTTATACAGCCAATACAAAGCTTACAGAGGTCGACTCAATTCTTTGTTTTGGCTTCTGTTGATTTTGGGATCAGAATCTACAGCAGGGTTTGAAAAACCGTAAAAGTTTATTTTGAACAGGAAATGATGAACTGCAAGCCAAACAATTTATTTGCAATAGAGAGAGAGAAGGAAGAGCAAGTCAGAGATTATTCTTCTTTCCATGCTGTGGACTGTGGAGAACCAGCTCTATTCACAGTTTTGCTTTAAAAATAACTTCATTGCCCATCTGAAAAAAAAATAATGATAATGATAATAAAATAAATGTTATTGTTATTATTATTGTTATTCACAAGAAGCAATGCTAAGAATATGGAGGCATCTCATACCTTATGAGGCAATAAAAATTGTGAAGTCTTAAACATATGATAGTGTGGTTTCATAAGTTAGAATTTCAGCCTTTTTGGTAATTCCCATGAAAATAGCAATTTTAGACACCCAAAAGCCCTTTGGATCACACATGTATTTTGAAATCTGAATTTCCATTGCATACTTAATTTATCCCAGCATTCCTTATTGAAAGTATTAAAAGCAACAATTTAACTGGATCCCACTATCTGTTCAGCTCATCTCAGAGATTCTGTTCCGCCTTTGCTTTATCTGGCTGCGTTTTTCAAGACCTGTTTCCCATTAAGTGGAGAGCTCCTGCCTTTGGAACAGCTACTGGGGGGCTTAAAAGTTCATTCCAGTGAAGAATGATTCAAAAACAGATTCCTGTGTTTTAATGGACTCTTTCTTCCTCTTAAGACAACAGAGGAGCATAGATTTTCTCACCCCACATCAGACAGTGAAACCACATCTTGTCTGTGACAACAGCCAGTTCTGGGTGCATCTGACAAAAACACAATGGGCAGTCAGAGACACAGAACCCCTTGAGAACTTTCCCTGGGCTGACACCATCAAGGAGCTGACTTTCATTTTAATGCTTGAGGAGTTTATGCTCTAAACAAGATGGCCTACAGTTCCATTGGTTACACATTTTAAAAATACTTTTAATCCAGGTGTTCTCAAGTTCATTAGAATTCCCTAAGTACTGTAATATAAGAGGAATCTTAGTTACCTCTTCCAGAAGGTTGTGTGTTTTTCTTCAGTTTCACTTTATGTATCTATGTTAGCAGGAAACAGGTCTAATCTCCCTGATATTTCCCTTATCTAAAAAAAGTCTAAAGAAACTACTTTAGATTTTTACAGCAGTGTCATATGTCTTTGTATAATTTCATCTCAGTGTGTATTAACATACAGTGTCTTTATAAAAACTGAGAGTATTTCAGCTAGAGGAATTTTATTTATTTATCCAGTAGCAATATAATCGCTTCCATTTCACAAACTGATTTAATTTCTTACTAAAGTTTCTTTCTGAAGTTTGTCTGGTGTGAGATGAATTGTTTTGTGAATCAGTTCATTTCACAGACTGAATTTCTAGGGTTTTCAGGCATCAGAATTTTGATTGATTTTGAATGGTGGGTGTCACCACTTCATTATTCCATGAGCTTTGCCAGCTCTGAAAACCAAACAAAATACAAAATAAACTGTATCTTTCATAAGTCACTTTGTTGTTAATTATTGCATAGCACTTTTCTCCTCAAGAAAACAATGTCTAAACTATATCACGTTTCTTCACATTTAATATTTTTTCCAAAGACACGCTCTTTGGCAAAATGAAGGCTATAACTCCTGCATGTGATTTAAAGGATAAACAAAAAGGGGGAAAAAAATCTTCTGGTTCAATAAAATGATTCTGCCAGAGGAAAACCATAGCTAATGTCAGATTAGTGTGAAAACCTACCTGGGCTACTTGTGCCTTGTCTTTCCTTGAGGCTGCCTTTTACAGCAGGATAGTGGTCTCTCTCTCACCAGCAGCCTTCCTCCCACATTAACTCCTCATTTTTGAACAATGTTTCTTCTCTCTGTCAGTAGTAACTTATTCACAATCACAGCAATGTGTAAATTGTGCGGAGTACAGATCTTTAATTTCCTGAGTAGCTGCAATGAGAACCTGAAGTGCAAGCTCATCTCTCATGGCAGACACTTCCAGCAGCTCCCCTCCACGCAGTATGGAAATTACCCAGGTATCTCTGACTCTTTTTTCAAACATTAATATTAATCAGTTTTACAGTCTATATTGTATATACTAATAAAGAAAAGAATGTCACTACTGTCAGTAAATCTATGCTGAGATTATTTACTGAGAACCCTTTCTATGTCAAAAGTTGTTGCAGGAAAGTTCATTTCCTTAGGGGTTCCAAGGCAAAAGCACAGATAGCATTAAGGACATAGTGTGTAACAATACCAGCCGTGGTTACTGACTAATACCACCCTGCCACAAACTGTAATCTGTTCCAATCCCAGTACAGGCTTGGAAGAAAACACCAGTCTCTCAAAGGGACAATTAACACTATGACATCTAACAGTTATACAGTTGGATATATAATGCTTATAATAGCTCCCAGCTACCCATTAAGAATGCATATATGTTTATTCATTTATTATTTATTGAGCATGTGTATCTGTGTATTCAGAAAGGATAAACATATGTTGCTCAAATCCAAAGTTAAGTTAGAGTTCCTCGGGATATTAGAGACATTACTATTAGGTGTTGGTATTTGAAATCTGGAAAAAAGTCTTCAACAACAATTAAAACTGCATCCAGTATTCATCAATGGATTCAGAGACCTAACCTTACTCTCATTCAGAAGAAAACTGGCCTTGATATTTCATAGGCTTTTATTTTAGCATAATCTATATTTAAAAGCAGGATGGAAAAACAAAGTTTTGTTATGATCTGAATTGTAACATACATTCCAGTTTGTTCAAGTTTAATGTTCATCAAATTTAATGTTCATCAAATTTTAATTCGAAGTAATAAAAGAATGATTATTTTTTTGTAGGTATATTTTTGTTGTGTTCTAAAATAGCAGCTGACTTAATTTTCCATACTTGAATTCTGACCATGGCCACTTTGGAGACTGTACTCAAAACGCACATAAACTAAATCTTAAACAAGCATTCAGTTATGCACTGGCTAACTTGATTTCCACACAAATTGCACTGGTTTCTGAAAAACAGTGCCAGAGCAAAATTAAAATAACAGAAAGGGGGATTATTTTAGCAGTACTGCCTTTACAATCAAAATTTTTACAATCTTAGTAGAGATTAACATAGTACAAAGTAACACACTTGGCCTTATAATAGAAGGGTCATATCTTGGATCATAATCTTTCTTTAGAAGAAAATCCTGCCTCTCAGAAACCAAATATGTAATAACTGTAACTTCATATCTGACTTTTCTGACTAGTCCTGGTTCTTGTCATCACCACATTGATATAATGTCTGGTCTTTATTTTCTAAGAAAAATATGAATGTTTCAAATTTTGTGGTTCTTCAGAGCAAAAGTGAAATGAAAGGAGTTACACTTTATGCACAAGTTCTCATGATGAGATACAGTAAAGAATACAATGAAATTGTTGTCCGGAATTTTTAATAAAGGTTAGTTAGCTGTACAGAATTTAAGTTGTATCTCAAAACTGAACCATAGGTTTCATGCAGAGTTCATGGGTAAGGCAGTAAAGTCCCTTTTTAAGGGCTTGCATCTACTTTTATGTAGCAGATTGCATAAAAAAGACTATAGCAAAGATTTTGTGCAGCTCTAACATTCACTGTTATTTTGTCTTCCAAAATTGAATTCCACAGCTGTCAAGAAAATACTGTGCATTCAGCAAAGGTCTGATTTTGGGATGTAATGGACCCAGTGAAACACTAAATCCAGGTCCACACAGCACTGCACGGTGCTGGTTATGCATTTTAGCAGAGCTTTGAACTCTCATTCCAAGTCATGTCCATCAAAATTCATTGTATTGGGAGCATGCTGAGATAAATACGTTTTTTTTGTAATTTGAGACTGCCAAATCCCACATGATGGATGTGAGACTCAGTCAGCTGCCCCTCATCCCAAATCCTTGCCCCAGTGTCTGCATCTCCCTTTCTGTGGTGTGATGCCACCACCTCTTCCCTCTTCCTCATCACCTTCCCATTTGTCTGCAAAAGCCACCACAGCCACAGCAGCCCATGTGTTCAGCAGCTGTGTCCTTGTGTATTTGGCACAATCTGCCAAATATTAACCTCATAGGTTAGAATTTAAGTGTCTTAATGTGTCCCCACTTTTCCAGTGTATGTGCAAAACTGAATGCCTTCAGCAGATAAACAGCGCTGTCTTTTAGCAGCGTGTTGCATTCCTAATATATGTGCTGCTACTTTCAGCAAGAGGATTATTTGCTATTCAGTTTAATAGTAAACATTAATACTTTTCAAAGGCAAAAGAAGCATTGGAATTCTGCTGTGGTTTTCCTATGTTTTTGGCTGGCTCTCTGCAATGGAGAGGGTGGCAGAAAATCCTAGCATGCCAGTGGCACTGTAACAATTTCCTCTGCGGCAATGGACTTCTACGTGATGTTCTGATGTGGAAGTAGTGACATCTTGCAACCAAAACATTATTCTAAAATCAAAATTTGCTGTGCAAGTCTACCTTAGAAGTTAGGAAATGTACTGTTTTCCTAACTTTGTTCCTAGTTTCACAAAAAATTCTTTGTAAAAAGGACGTAGGTGGCAAAAGAGAAACAATGTGCAAGTTTCTGTAAAATATCTTGTTAACGTGACATCAAAACCTGAAATGACAAGAGTCACAGCTGAAAGTGGGAATCCTATCTAATGAAAATGTAGGCCAAACTAAAAACTGTATCTTTAAATATAATCAGAGTGATACTTAAGTAACATAGACCCTTAAATTTTTCAGTCCTCTCCTGACATGTTTTTATTTTCCTTTCTAATATTTTGATTTAAATAATATAAAAATAATAGACTAAAATTTGTTCTGCTTTTACAGAGAAACTGCCATGTTTGGAAAGTCGTAACTACAGAGACAGAAAAGTAACAGACATACAGCAAGACAAAAGAAGCAATTCAAACTCACAGAAGGAAAATGAAGGCAGAGGTATCCCTATAAATTTAATGTTCATCAAATAATGTAAAGAAATGACAGGAAGTAGAACATCCATATTATCAAAAACCAAAAAAGCAGCAACTGTGAGGTCTAGAGAAGATGAAATAAAAAACTCAACAACACAAAAGCAACCTGTGGGCAACCAGTACAGTGAAATCTGTACACCAAAAGAACAATTGTCTACTTGTACTGTACATTGCTTAAAAGCATAGCTACTGCAATAATCAGTAATAAGGGGTATGTAACAAACCACATAGAAAATGTAACAATTTACAGAGGAAAATATTCAGTCTAGATGTTACTGTCCTGTCAATCTAAGTATTAAAAAAATAGATATCCATGAGCAGAATGCATTTATAAATATCTGAAGATAAATCATATAGACACAATGGTACAGAGGAAAATTTCCACAAGTTTTTTAAGCAAGGTAGTTCTGGTAACACAAAAAAGGCATAATGCTCAATAATTCCCCAAATTTAAAGCAAAATAAAACTAAAAATATACAAACAAACAGAACAAAAACCCCAAACAAACAAACAAAAAGAGAAAAATTAAGTTGGGTTATCTCCAGCCTGGATTAACAACTGACTGTGTTTTTTCAGAAGTATAATCTTGGACCTATATATCTGAAGTCTATATAAAGTCAGAATCCAAGATTTTTTTTTTTCAGTGAATCAAGCTATTTCACTCAATTCTCAACAGCTGCTAGAAGTCTCTGCATATGATACATTTTGCCTCGGGTTTTTGTTTTGCTTTGTTTTAAAGATTTGTAAGTGTTTTCAATAATTTCCTCCTGTGACTTAAGTCTGCTACCCAGATACACCAGAAATGAGTGAACTTAAAATAGTAGGATGTTATAGTGAATTGCATAAATCAAATATTTTGCACATAAGGAGTTCTCTTTATAACACAAGCTGTTCCACCTCCTGTTAGTATGTTCCTACTTCTAAATTTGTCAACAGCATGAATAAAATGTTATGGACTCTGAGAGCTTTTAAGTTTGAGACATCCAGAAACTTCCAGGCTCAGTGAAGGATCCAGGCTGTGAAATACACTGGAAGTACCCAAATGAAACGTGTGCTCTTTGACCTATCTCAAAGGGACAGGGAATATCAGAAATATCTATGCATCACACAGTGGGGATCTCAGGGGCCACTTGATGGGGATGGGCTATGAGCAGGAGAAGTGAAGACTCCAGCCCTTTACATGAGCCCCAGCTCCCTTGCAGACATATTTTCCTCCACCAGGGCCTAGGAGTAATGCACAAAGAATTCCCATCTCTTCCTTTTTAGATGCCCACTAGTGACTTCGTCTAAATGGATGATTCACAGTGGCTTTCTTAAGAACTTGATGGAAAAACAAATTAGGTCAGATTTAGAAGTGTATGGAAATAAACATATTGAACAAACTGGCAAATGGAACGTGCTAACAGTTCTCCTGAGTAGTGTGACAATGACCTAGTCCTCACACCTCCTGGGAAATGTGTGAGAGGCTTGGAATCATAGAATCATAGGATCATAGGATCATAGAATCATTAAGGCTGCAAAGACCTTTAAAATCCAACTGTTAACCCAGCACTGCCAAGTCCACCACTAAGCTATGTCTTTCAAATACCTCCAGAGATGGTGACTCAACTACTTCCCTGGACAGCCAGCTCCAGTGCTTCACAACAGTTACAGTTTCCATTAAGAAATCTTTCCTAATATCTAATCTAAATCTCCCCTGCTGCAACATGAGGCCATTTCCTCTCAACCTTTCATTTGTTACTTGGAAGAAGGGACCAACTCCCACCTAACTACAACCTCCTTTCAGGAGCCTTCTTTTCTCCTGGGTAAACCACACCAGCTCCCTTAGTCACTCCTCATCAGAACTGTGCTCCAGACCCTTCACCAGCTGCGTTGCCCTTCTCTGGACATGCTCCAGCACCTCAATGTCCCTCTTGTAGTGAGGTGCCCACAACCGAACACGGAGCATGAGGTGCAGCCTCACCAGTGCTAAGTACAGAGGGACAATCACTGCCCTGGTCCTTCTGGCCACACTATTACTGAGACAGGCCAGGATGCCAGTGGACTTCTTGGCCACCTGGGCACACTCCTGGCTCGTGTTCAGCTGGCTGTTGACAACATCCACACCCATACAACACTCCTTGTGTTACCTCAACACTTCTGTCCTTACAGCCTCTCTATTAATCAGAGTAAATTATTTGTAGATGCTAAATATGCTTTGTACATCTGCTCTTTACAGAATGCATGCAGACTGCAGGCAGAGACAGTGCTGCAGAGGAAATGCAAATTTAGCTGCAGGTAAAAACACAGAACTCTTTGACTAGAGCCCTGAAAAGCACAAACTGCAGACTGAAATGGCAAGAGGACTACAGTGGCAAGGAGTATAATTTGCGTGTGTATGTGTGAAGAATTTAGGGGTGAGCAGTTGCAATCAAGTTAAAACAGATCTGTAATCCATAGGAGAGAAGACTTTCTGAACCTTGTCACTGTCAGAGAAGAGGAAGGTGTTGAATTGGGAAAGTACGTGTAACGTCAGCAAAGAAAGAGACAAGTCAAAGGACAGCTTTTCTTATAAAAGAGCTGCAGTCTGTGAGACTGAAGTACTTGACATGAGAAATGGTAGGAAAGGGGTAGAAAATGTCTGAATTCAAGGACAGAAGAGATGCATTGGGATGGAACAGGAAAGGGGCACAATGGATTTTGGTAGGAACAGAGCCAAAATGTAAATGAGATCATAAAAAATGTTTATTTTCTAGCTGAAGTTTGTTGCCTCTTTTCGAAAAGAATGATAAGCCTTGAAAATCAAGAGGTTTTCTGCTTTTAGACTGAGAAATAAAAACCCACAGAGCATCTTTAATTATCAGTGCTGTATCTGTGCCTCCTCGGCTGCTTCATTATCTTCTCGACTCTGTGCACATCAGCGGCTCACAAAAAGGATCACAAACCCATTAGGCTTGAAATGAGAGGGAAAGTGGAGTTCTTGAATAACTTTCCACTTGGGGAAAACTGAAAAGCACCCTAGTGAGTTTTTAGAGGTACTTGATACCTTTTTTATTTATTTTGTGAACACCAGCTTACAGCCTTATCATTTGAATGGACTCAGTGAGTGTCTTCCTGGACTCAAAAGTACTTTCACACTCAGATGCCAGTGATCCATGAGGGCACCGTGCATCAAGCTGAAATGCTGCCAGGTCTACAGAAGCATTGATGGTCATGAGAAACTAGAAATAGATATCAGCTGCCTGTATGCGTTGTATCTAAACAGAATAAAAGTTTCATCTTTAAAATCATTTTGGTTCTTGCACTTTTGTAGGACATTAAGATTTTTCATAATAAAAACTACATGTTTTTCTACATATGCTTATGTTGCCTTCCTATTCAGAGGACAACCAAAAAGAAAAGGTATCCTCCCACTTCACCTAGTTCTCCTCATTTTTGGATGAGCAGCATTTTTCTTTTCAGGAAAAGGAAGTATGAATGAGGATGTTATGCTGAACACAGCAGAGAGCAAGAGCAAGGAAATGTAAACATTATTCTGGAATTTGCCAGTAGTGACATGCATCACCACTTGACTGATTGATGTCACTCCCATGTAGGTGGTGAGCTCCATAAAGGCTCCTTTGTGGCTCATGGGTATGAGGTTGTATCAATATCACTGAAACAAATCAAATTCCAAGGCAAGGCTTTGATGACCAGTACAAAAGCTAAATTAACCATATCTTAGAAATGTATCACTGAAGCAGATTGTTTAAGTTAAGTTTGGCTTCAGCAAAGTGCCCTTGCAAGACGAGCAGCCTAGGATATCTTGTAAGGTACAATGCGTGTCCAACACTTGCAAAGATACATTAATGATGATATGTTTAAAGCTCAAGGGTGGTCTTGGCTAACAGGACTGTGTCTATTTAGACCTTTCACACAGAAGGGTTATCACAGAACCATAGAATCAGAGAATGGTCTGGGTTGGAAGTGACTTTATAGATTATCTAATTCCAACCCCCCTAACCTTGCAGGAACATCTCCCACTAGATCAGGTTGTTTAAAGACCCTTCCAACCTGTCTTGGAACACTTCCAGGGATGAGACATCTAAAGCTTTATTGGGTGGCATCTTCCAGTGTCTCACCACCCTCTCAGCTAAGAATTTCTTCCTAATTTCTTATATAAATCAACTCACTTTCAGTTCTTTAGAAAGACCTTAGATCTGATTCTGCAGAAGATGAGTGCTTTTCAGTGCTAGACTCTAGTCTGGCCAAAAGCACTAACACAAATCTTAAATATCTCCAATTATTTTAAGGGACTTTTTTTTTGGCATGTAGCTGAAATATTTTTTAAACACCTGTGTCTTAACATATGTAGGTGAACATACATTTAAGTCATGTTGCTCAATTTGCCAATTGCTTTACCATGTGATAAACCATGCCAAACAGAAATCCAAATGTCATCATTTTTTCAAAATTCCCATCAAAACAAATAGAAAAATATTAGTCTTACAGGTAAGGAGAAATGTCAGCATGAATTGTCAATGATGAAATCCAAATATGGAATTCTGTTGTGTTAACAGAGCCAAATAAGTGAGCATGAGAAATAAAAAAAGTAAGTGAAACAGTCTTTTCCAATATTTTTCTCCTTTTGCCATTCAGTTCCTTCAAATTTATATTAGCTTATCCTTTCAAACCCATTCCTGACCACTGCATAGGCATTTTTTCTCTAGATAAAATTAATTAATTCTGAGTGGCATTTCAACAGCTCTTGAGCAGATGTTTTTAGTTTTAAGTGGACCCTGCAGACTCAAAACTAATTTGCTGAATTTTCTCACCATAGAAAGGAAGTTAATGAGTGTCTACTACCACATTCCTTTCACCTTCAGTCAGCTTACTGTTTTACAGTGTTTTTAGCACCTATGTAACAGCAGTCTCATATTTTAAAAACCTCAAAACCTAGTAACAATTCTCTTTGATATTGATGAAAATTATTGCTTGTAGGGTTTTTTCCTTAGAATATGCTAAACCTTGTATGATATAATTTTATCTGAATGACTGACAAAAATTTTTGGCATAAAATTTATTCAAATTTCTTTTTTTTTTTTTTTGCTTTAAAGTAACTGAGAGACAGCTCTGCCATAGTAAGTCGCTGGAAGTCATATTATTTTCTGCATCGGTAATTGGACCAAATGATAAAATGATTGAGTCCACAAATGACCTTTTAATGTATTCCTAAAAAAAGAGATCAGTCCTTATAATACATTTAGACCAGCAATTAGTATTTTATTTAATTCACGCAGAGTGCATACCTCTGTGGATTTATAGGCATACATTTGATTTTTTGTACAATTGTAGCATCACTGGATTTCCCTTCACTCAAAAGGAATACTGATTTCCACACCTCAGGGACATGATTTTGATCCAGAATGAGAATCTGTCCCACATTCAGAATATTCACTGAAGCGAAAAAACAAACAAACAAGCAAAACAAAACAAAACAAAAAGCCACACAGACAAAAACCCCCTACCCTACAAATTTTCACCAAAAAATTACCTTTTAGCTACATGTAAGATGATTTAATTTGGCTCTTCTCTGGCCAAAGGGTGGAGACTGCTGCCCTCTGATGCCTCATTGGTTGGTACGCATGATAGCGATGATAATCCATCATAATTCTAGCGAATAAACAGCACACTGCTCATTGTGCTGTGCCTTGTAGGTGTACCTAGAGCAGATAATAAAATTCAGATGTCTTTACAAAGCATTAACCTAACTGGAAAAAACCAATCTGCTAGGAATGGCCACCCACAGAATGAGGACATTGAGACACAAGCTTCTGTCAAAATTAGTACAAGACTTTGGCCAGAGTATCCAGGACTGAGAGGAAGGTCTAAGGAACTGAGCACTTCTTTTCCCAGTATAGGTCATTACTGAAGAATAGAAAAGCAGCAATTTATACTCTAGTTAATACTAAAGTTACACTTATCCAGTAGATAACACAAATTCTGCTATTCTGTTTAGCAGTGTGGGGCACTTGCTCACCTCTTCCCTGCATGAGTAGAAAACTAATTGGCAATATCAGCATTGAAGGATTGCCCAATCTGTAACAAATAAGGTTGTAAATCTGATATTAAAAAATATCACAAACAAACACAACACCAGGAGGATGGAAGAAAAGTTTTAAAAATACATGCTATGAATAGAAAACATAAACAACAATGCCAAAGTATTTTGAGAGAGCAAGGATACTTGAAAAATGTTTAAGCAAATGTATGGGCATGCAGTTTACATAAGGATCTACCCTCCATCTATGGTCTTCTTCAGTCTCAGAGATTTTTATAAGGATATTTCTCTAGTTTCTATAAGCAAAAATTTGAGACTCTGTAGTTAAAATTTAACTCTGTATTCTGATAAATTTACTCCAGTTGGACCCTGTCCTGCTCTTCAGTTAACTTTCAGTAATTCCAGTGGGACTGCTCTTAAGGTAAAGGTGACTAGACCTGGGGATCTAAAAGCAGAGCCATACTTCCACATGGGTTGGCAGATCTTGTTCTGTGAGAATATCAGTGTCTTTTAAGGCAGTATCAAGTACAAGTTGCAGCTCTTCATCAGGTTGCACAGGTTTTCAGGCAGGGATAGCTCAAAATGTTTATATATTATTAAGGAAAGATCTGCTCCACTTTTTCATCTCAGCTGGCCAAACCTCAGCAGCGCTTCTGCGAGCTCCAGATGCTGTTATGCCTAAATTTCCAGTGCACTGTGTTCCCGTAAATAGAACCAGCTCAGACATGAGTAACACACTCCCCAACAGCTTTCTAGTCCATAAGCTTAAAGAAACAACTGCCTCACCTAGCAGCACTGCACACTTTGGTCCAAATATCACTTTTTAAAAAAATATACAAAAGGGCATGGTAATTTTGGCAAGCTTTTTGATACTTATTGCTCCTGTCAGTTGCAGACTGTGGGAGTTTTCAAAGTAAGAAATTCAGCAGCTCAAAGGATGAATGGCAAAACTCCTAATGATGATAAGCAGGCCTCCACAATTTTAAGAAAGGAATATTTTTTCTGTCTCAAAGTTGGAATTAAAACTGATTTAATTAATTTATACACTGGGAAATATCTTTGTACTACATTTAATTTCAGAAGAAAGGACCAAAATAGCAAAAAATCACTGAAGATCAAAAATGAGCGGGCCAGCTCCTTTATTCTGATATATTTTATAATATTCATCTTCTGCATCTGTGTGAAGCCATCCGGGCCTGTTTCTTTGTCTTCACTGCTCTCTGGTACAATACAGAGCACTTCACAGGGAAACCTCATAGGAATGAAGGGAACCACACCTGTACTGAGCTCCAGAATCATTACCACTGTATAAAGGTGAGCTTTAAGCCATCTGAGTATGTAAATCAAAACAGCAGCATGTGGCTTAACTGCACAGCAAGACCTTGCCAGAAACCTATAAGTTTGAAGATTGCATAGTCTTCCTGGAATCATAAATACAATTGTAGCAGCCATGTCGATACCAACATCTACAGTACCACAGTCCTGCAGTACTTTGCAGTTTTATTCAGGCATGGATGCTCAGGTGTGTTCATGGAAATTCAGGGTTGTTTATGTGCTCATCATTTGCTATGGGTATTTAAAGATGGGTTCTGTCCCTCATGGGGTTTTTTAAAGCATTTGAGCAAGCTTGGAACCTTGATATCAAATCAGAATTTTTCAATAAACTGCTAAAAATCTGTAATTATTTGCCTCTGGTTAGTTGCTAAATACTGAAAATCTGCTTCTGCATGTGTATCTAAAGATGCAAGTTTTGTTATTTTTAAGTGACACCAGCTCCAAACCATCCCCCACTGTGCAACCAATCTCTATATGCTACATAGGTATGGTATAAATAAATTTTTTTTAAAAAGCTAGAAGTGATCAAGTATTCTCCAGAAATCATTTGCAGCCTTGTATTTCTTCAGGGGTTTCTCCAAAAAGTCTCCCAGTTCAAACCCTGGCTCCCAGGTTTGTAAAGCGGTGTTTTCCTGGCTCTGTGAAATCCTCAGGCTGCCTCTGATCCCACAGGGCTGCTCCACAGAGTGCCCTGACTGTTGGACACTTCTTCAGAAATAAAACATTTTGAAAGTCATTTGGGTGGTTACCCAATCTGCAGAAAAAGTACTAATAAAAAGTGCACACTTGTAGTCCACACTTCCTATAGCCAAAATTGCCTCATCTATTTCTCACTTAATTTTACCTGGGTCTTTGACCATTACATTTTCTTGGATGCAGTCTAGTTAAATTTTTTTTTGTCTATTTTTTTTGTCATTAATAAACACTCAAGTCTTCCATACCTTTCATTCTTCAGTGCCAATCATGAGAAAGACAACATCCCTTGAATTTGAATTCTGAGGAACTATGAAGTCAGATAAAAGTCTGTGCACAGAATAGCTCTGTTTTAGCTCTGGTAAAAAGCTATGTTTAAATGACAGTTCCATTTTTGTGATTTATATGCTCATATATGCAAAGAGTCAAGTGCAGTATTGTAGATCTTTACTTAATTGTTTTTACAACTTGATTTACTATGGGTCTTAAATTAGCCCAGAGACTGCCTCATCTTTTTAATAAATAAGTTACAGAGCTTTTTCCAGGCAAATCTGTTCTGGAAATCTGCACCTTTCTTCTTTATTTGTTTTACTGTCACTCAGAGAATGAAAATGTATATAAACAAGACATCCATGAAATTCCATGCATTGGTGTCATAACTCCAGGGGCTTTGAATCTTCATATTTGAACAGTTCACTCAGACATCTGACTTGATGGAGCACAGATGTCTATGATATCACTAAGTTCTTTGGAAGACAGAGCATATTATTGCATATTATTCATTAACATTGAATATGTTTCTGTTTAATATGTGTTCCTGAGATCTAATTCCCAGTGTCATCTAGGATGCTTTCTGCAGATAAAGAACAAGTTAATACAGCTCTGCTGGCACTTAAAGACTTAGTCCCAAAGCCAACAAGTGGAATTAATCTAACTAGGTAGTTTGTTGTGGATGCTAATAGCCTACATGAATTCAAAATTAGATCAAACAAATTCATGGAAGAGGCCAATCAGGGCAATTAACTATAAAGCTCAGGAAATCTGATGGTGGTGAGAAAGTATGCTGCTATTCATGCCCTGTTCATACACTTTTTCCTATACAGCTGTTACTATCACTTACATAAACAGGAAGAAATTAGATCATCTTTAGTCTGATTCTGGGTGGCTCTTTATATGGACTTATCTATATTTTGGAGAAATAAATAAAAATTCATAGAAAATAGTTTACTCATATCAGTAAATGAATAGACCTTCCTATGTAATGAAAGCCACACAAGGAATACTAAAATAATACTAAAAATACTAAATCATGGTAAAAGTCCTTTGGATTTCAATGAAGACTCAAGTCAGTGATGTACAATACTATTACTGGAAAAAAAATCCCAAAGTGTCACTACCAGAGATATAATGTAAGCCTAAAATTGCAAACAATTTGCAAATTCAATAAATAGTTATATTTCTTGCATTGGGTAAGCCCTTTTGTTCTTCACCTTGGTTTTTGTATATGAAAATACTCCATTGACTGCCTGCTGAGCTGTCATACACAACACTTAATTTGTTAAAATTCCACTCTGTCCTGTGCCCAAGGTGTTTGGAAGGTTGCTTTCTCACTGCTGTGGAAATTCCAATGTCACTACTGAAATCAGAGCTCACTCTCTCTTGTTTAAAGTTCTGTCACAGCTCCTCATATATCAGTACTTCCTGAATTAACAACAAAGAGAGATCCAGAGTTTCCCACTAAAGTAACTAGGAAAGCATTCCTGACTTCTTCTCCCTCCCTCTCCCTCTGCCACTATTACCTGAACAGATGTGGGCTTTATTTTGGGACAGCCGTATTTCTTACCACATCCTGTGACTGCAGTTTATATTAAATTCCTTTCTTATCTCTCTAATGTCCATTCTAGCTGTATGCCACAGTCTCTTTACAGGAAGAAAGTGAGTGTTGATTAAAGCAGTATAATAAATCATTTATAACTCCTGTAAAAACCAATAAATGCTGATGTGGTCATATGTTGTTTCAAAATACACCTTAACAAATACATTTAAATCAAAGTCCAGTTAAGGCTAATTTAAAAGATAAATGGTTAGGAATAAATATTAATGTACAAAACCAACCATCATTAGATTGCCACTCTGCAGAATACACAGTTTTCAAACGTAATTAGTGTCTAGAAGTTTAATAATCCAGCTGCAATTTATTTATGTTAACCAATCTCTCAGGCTTTTAAATTCAAGACACTTTGAAATCAGATCTTAAAAGTCTCCTGAAACTCCTGGTAAATTGTCACAGTTCCTTAAAGTGATGCAATTACGTTTCTCAGAGTTCATAAAAAAGTAACAGTTCATTTCTCCTTCTTCCAACTGCAGAAAAATCTGGAAATAAAAATTCTAGTGCTCAAAAGCTAGAAGGGGAGGAAAAACCAGCCAAGAATATCTTACCTTTAGATGATATTTAAAGGAATTCCATGATTTGGGAAGTTTGACTCATATTCATAAGTAGTTGGGATGAAGATAATCACAGATCTTTTTTGTGGCTTATCTACAAATATCACATGTACAAAATGAAGGTGTGATTTTAGTATACAGCAGCATAACATGCCTTGTTTAGGTATGGATTGAAGGTGTAAATATTTTAGCACAAATTAGGGAGCAGAATATGCAGCTGTAGAGTCTGAAACCATATTGCTAATACATAGCCCAGATATGTGGGTTACCACTACTGCTCCCCACTGATTACATTGACACAGAGAAATGTATGCACAAAGAATGCTGCTATGTGCTGCCACCACATCTTTCTGTTGCTGTAGAGAATACCATCTCATGTATATTAATTGATTCTACTCTTTGTCTAGCCTAGACAAGGGAGCCAAAGACTGCAGGTACCCATCTTGATGTGAGGTAGGGAGATATCTTTCTAAAAATTAAAAAGCATAGCCATAAAAGTGAAATTTCATCCTGATTTTTAGAGTAAATGAGCTTTGAATTTTAATTCTTAACAAAAACTGTGTAAGGATATCTACAAAATCATTCAGTGCTAAGGAAAGTACAAGACATTATAACACAACCACATTTGTCTTCACAGAAGTTTAGAGACGTTTTCATAGCATATATTTTATGTATAAGAATATAAACCAGAACTTGGTTCTTTCATTTATTTTAATGTCTTAGCACCACTCTATTCATACCTCTCAATGTGAAATAAATTAAATTTTTCCTTCCTTCTTTTTTTTCCCTGAGATAAACACAAACATATGGATACACTATCAGGAAAAGGTATTCATTCTATGGTAGAGACATTAAGAAGTGCGAGTTACATCTGTGCATTCACAGTGGGCTTCAACTAACGTTGGCCTTTTTACCTCTCCTCCAAACCAAGATCCAGGAATCACAGATCCCTTTTGTCTGAGGATTTGCATTTAACATGCCATTTGCATTGACCACAGAGGAGGCTGGGCACCTTACTTTCTTAGAGCTAAAGCTAAATGAGATTAAACATTCCTTCTTTCCAAATACCACATTCAAATATACTAGTACTGTAAAAAATTAACATTACAAAGATGTCCTCATCCATGTGTAGTAGATAGACTATTTGATAGCAGATATCGTAAATCTAGGGATAACTAATTATTCCTTCCCATGTCTTTAATTGTCTGTGGAACTTCTACAGTTTAATATTTTTAGTGGTTTATAGCTCAAAGCAGAGCTTGTTTCTCAGTGATAAGCACAGATGTTTCTCATAAATAAAGTTGTAGCAATTAAAATTTGAGTACAGATCAGATTTTTTTCTCTGAAGTTAAAAGTAACTGACAGTAATGGATTACATTCAGAAGTACTTCACTGCACTCTGAAGGGCTGCAGATGCCCAGTCCAGCACCTGCTGCCAACTGCCCAGCTGCTGTTTGTGGTCTATTGCATGGGGCCCGACTTACCCGAAACTGCTCCCTGCAACCTGCAGCCTCTCCAGCTCTCTTCTTAGCAAAAGCTAGGCTTGTGGCACTCCCTAACTCAGTGCTCCCACTCAAATGAAAAGCACAAGCCGATCCCTTCCCCACTACCTCTTCCAGTGAATGGGACAAAAGGCAGGGATCATGAGCCAGAATGAGAAAAATTTACTGGAAACAACAATGAGATCAGAAACAGTTAACAGCAAATATGTTAAGAACTAATGAATACAAAAAAGAGGGTGATTCACATACAGAAATTGGGCTCCCTGACATGGGAACCCATGTAGAGTGAGTCTTGAGACAACAAACCACCATTTTGTTCCCAACTGCAAGCTACAGTCCCCTCTTTTCTGGAAGTGAGAATCCCTTACTTCCATCCTCCACTTGTGACATGAATTATAGAGAATAACAACCCAGTCGTGCCCACATGGCTCCAGGCTCTGCCACCTCA
This sequence comes from Ploceus nigricollis, assembly GCA_013399945.1. Lineage (NCBI taxonomy): Eukaryota > Metazoa > Chordata > Aves > Passeriformes > Ploceidae > Ploceus > Ploceus nigricollis. Next base: position 155,975 of record VXBC01000240.1, read on the forward strand.
CAGCTGCTGCAAAAAAAACTCTGTCCTGGCAAAAACCAGGACAACTTGGAAGAATTGCTCACCAACCCTACCAAGTTTGAATGCTACTGGTTCTGTTTGAGATCCAAAGTCTTGTGGAATAAAAATTTAACTGCTTTTTCAAAATACCAGTTAGCCAAATGAAAGCCATAATTTTGCCCTGTAAAACTGCTTTGTTTGTATCCTCAGAAAGGCACTTCTACAATGTGGCTACTCCTACTCATACAGTCTCACATTTTTCATAGGAAACAAATTCTGCCTACAATTTTCTTACTTAAGTACAAATTTCTGACTTAGTAATAGCTCAAATAAGATCCTTCCAGAGATTCATTGTTAGAGACACCTCAGTTTTTATTATTCACCTACTCAGTTACTTATAGTAATAGTAATCACAGAAAATAAACCTTCAGGCTTTACAAAGGTTTCCAAATCTTTTCACTTTCACTTTAGATAATGTAAGAAACTAAGTATGTATAAATCTAAACACCTGCAATGACTTCCTTGCATCATCCAATACCAAATCCAATAAAGCCCTTTGTATACATTAAAAGTGTCCATTCTTAAAACTACTTCTTTGTGGGCTTTTGTAGAGCAGTGTTCCTGTACCTAAGCACTGCTAGTTAAACAAGACAAGCAGAAGAAATAAATACAAGAACTGAAAGCCATTTGCAGAAAAGAGTGAGCCAAAGCAAAGCAGTCACTACCTTTCACTAAAATAGGGTCTAAATGAGCAATGTTTGAATCTAAGAAAAGGAAAACTGCAGAAACTAACTGTGAACTGTAACTATTCCAAGTAATCAAAATAAAATATTTTAGATTTTAATCAATGCACTTTCCCACAGAGATGCTAATTATCACTGATGTTTTTCCTCTATCCCGTTCCTCAAACACTCAAAGACTGAAACCTCCTATTAGATCAAAACATCACCCTATTGTGAAGATTTGGTCCATCCTTCTAAGCCATCTGTTTGAGAATTTTTTGCATTTTTTACTATGGATCTTGCGATTGATCAGTGCATCTTGGGCAGTTCTGGTACTGGCAAAGCAGATAGCCTCCTCTCTTCATATATATGCCCCCAAACATTTTATCATGTCATTTCTAATTCATAATATTCTTGTAAGGGATTCCTGCTAGTTTGTCTGACCTAGGAAAATTTACATTGAGACTTAACTTGTATAACAGGACTGAACTCGGGAATGTGTATGTCATTACCTAGCATGCCTTTTCAGCTTGTGCCTGTAATAATTTTCCAGTAGTGCTCATGTCAGAGAAAGCTGAAAAACATACTTGCAAAAATATGTGCAGAATTGAAAAAAAAGCCCACCAGATTACACACTACCAGTTAATTCAGCCTTCAAAAAAAAAAGTTTCATTACACAGGTATCTAGAGTTACCTCCAAAAAGAACACTTTGTGTGGCAGATACACATGTAGGACAGAAAAGTGGTCAAGAGGAGCTGAGTGATTAATGCATCCCAGCTTGGCAGGTAGAACATGTCAGTTCTACAGGCTGTTCAGAGTGTCCTGTCTTGTGCTTGAGATGCATTTCCACATACCCTCCTTTTTTTTATGAACAAAATGACCTCATCTTACTTTCAGTCTTTTCCACTACCATAAATAAGTAGGTATTCATGAATTTCATTTTTCCATTCCATTTTAACAACAGGCAGGTCAGACATTTCTGACCACTAGAAAGGAGTATATTAACAGCAGCAACACACTGCTTCAGTCTGGTTCTGTCCTGCAGCTCTTCCATGAAGTATTCAGAGTTGAGAGACGTTTATGGACAGAATATCAATCCTAGTTATGGGTATTTCACTACTGGCATGACAAGTGCCATTGTTTTCCTATAAAATGATATCAGCCACCTAGAACAATAAAGAAATGAGCAGAAATCTCTTCAGATGAAATGAATATTTTTTTAATTACCAGTCCTACATCTGAAAGCAAGGCATGCAGATATTTGTGGGCAATTTACAATTTTTCCATTGCAGAGATCAATGGGAGGGTTTTTAAACTATTTCATTCTTCCTACAGAATCAGCTAGCAATATAAGTCTCGCATAAAAATTTCCAGTTTGTAACATTTATTCCAAATACTTTTCTTTAGGCATTCTTATTCCATTTTTTTGAAAGTTGCCAAAGGCTACCCTGATGGGAAAAAAAAATATAGCTCTCTAGTTCACATTTTAAATAGGTTGTTGATTTATCACAACACAATAGTCAAAATGCCGTTTCATTCTTTTTACAGGTTTCCAAACTCCGCAGTGATCATTAAACAAATCAGCAAACACACGAGGAAATAAGTTTTGCCATAATTAAAGCATGTCTTGCTGTATATTTTCCCAGTTTATTGCAGCAAATCATACTTTTTGAGCTGCCTGAATCAAGATGATGACTCTGATATTCTTTTATTTAACATTTTAGAAAAATAAGCAAAACAAACTATGATCCAAATAACTAAAAAGAAAAAAACAAACGTCAAAATAAAATGTATGTACCTTCCGTAAAATACCAGCATAGTCCAAATACACTGATAATCAGAAAATCTTATTTCTGCTTCAGATTTTTGTATCCGGGTCTTGTCTGCAAGAGGGAATTGGAATGCTTGAGAGATTCAAGTCAAATATTAACATAAAACATTTTCGTTCACATAAATGACATGCAGAGTCCTGGAAGAGGATATCAAAAGAGATTAAGGGCTAGACAAAGCTATGGCTAACCTCTTGTAGTGCTGGTGGTGTTAGATTTGTGGTAGCCTGAACCAGGTAATTTCCAGTATTTCCTTCTGACTAAAATGAATTGATTTCAGCAAGATCAGCTGCTCTGGCTTAAATGCGTGTCAAGAGCATACTTAGAAGGTCTGATGTCGTACAACAGCGTGATACAAACACTGATTTTCATGCAGATGCAATTTACAGTGACTTAGTGTATTTTGTAGAACAATATCCCTCCTCAAAATCCTGACTGACAGCAGGTTTCTAAAACCAAGTTCTGTTGATTAGATTCAAATAAGAACAGTATTATGGTTTGCCATTCAGTTAGTTGAAATACTGTAAGTGACTTAATATTAGCTGTTCTGCATTCCTTTCTGCATTCTACTCAAATATTTAGATTGAATGAAATTTTTGTACTCTTGGCTAATGCATCTGATTAGAAATCCAAGTATAAAACACACAAATGGCTAAGATACCAACATCATCTGATTAGATCATTAATATGACTGTAGACAATAACAAGGCCTTTCAAACCCAATTACAAAGTATTGCCATTATATCAATTATGGGATTTAAAATAGAATTAATTCAACACCAATGACCAAGAGATGGGGAAAAAAAAGAGTGAGAGACATCCTTACAGAGCTCTATTTTGAAACACATGCTTGTTTGCAGTTTCCTATAGAACACAGGTTCAGGAAATTATTTTATGACCTAATTTCCCCCAACAGCATTTGTTCTGAAGCTAAGTAGTAAGGAGATCTGCAGTGCCCCATGCTTTGCTGATTGCAGCCCTGGTGCTCTGCAACTAATGGGGCCCAGATGGGACCAAGAAAAAACGAATTGAGCTGGCTGGGAAGGGACTGATTTATAGTCCTACTCATTCTCCTCCCCCTCCAAAACAAACAAAGTTAAGGAAAGGCAAATCTACTTGGCTGCCACAGAAATCTCCAGCCCGTGTGACATGTGTACACTCTTAGAAGTCTCAAAGTGGAGCAAGAAAATGAGACCATCAGATGTGTTCCTCCTGACACACAGACTACTTCAGAGGTAGCATAAATGCTGTTTCTCTCTTGGACTCGTTGTCTTGGGGAAACATCTGGCCTAAGAGGGATAGTAGAGTCAGGTAAGCTGTGTGTGATATCTCAATTAAATGGTATGTATTTTCTGTGTGTATGGTAGGGCTAGGGCTCTCCCAGGATTGTTGTATCTGAAAGCTCTAGTACAGCAGAAGTCCAGCCTGTTTGTGAGTTTCTTTCTGCTTACACAAACTATCTAACAAATACTGTATACTTGGCATAGCGTGAGTAACTGGAAAATGCGTGAAATTAGGTATGTTTCCTTTAAAATAAATGTCATCTAGATATAGAAATAAATCCTTCTTTTATATACAAAACCTCTCATACACAATTTTTGCTCTTTCCATGACTGTTTTCTTTTTGCACCCAGAAAAAAAAAAAAAGGATTTTTGTTAATGCTAAGTAAGACTCTTGTGTAAGTCAAATTTTAGAGGGTATGTTTTTTCATCTGGCCTTCTTCATGTTTGTTGTAAAGTCTAGTGGTGATCCAAAAACAATCTCATTAAGATAAAATTGTTTTATGAAGTTACAACTCAGCATGATTGCTTTACTACCTCTCAACCTGCAAGTTGGGATACAGGACTAAATTACATCTTCAGTAATATTTCCTAGGGGTTTTTTTTAATATTATTATTTGGAAGTCAAATGCACATTTAAATATTATTTTAGCCTCAAAAGTAGGACTCTGGAAATGATGGCATCACACCTGCTATCTGCAATTTCAGCAATATGTAGAAAAACCCATCTCTGATATTGCTGAAGCTGAGTGCATTACAAGGTGTATCTGATTTCACCAAAACAGTGCCACACAGCACTCAGGCAGCATGGTTCTCTCACCTCCAGTCTGAAACTGGCCTCCTAATTGTTTGCAGAAGCTGCTGACAAATAGGAAGTGGTCATGAATATATGCTGGAGTGTCAACTTTTATGTGTTAACTAAATTAAATATCTTTCCTGCACAATGTAGTGTTATGTCATTTGTGCACTTTTGTGCACTGTATTCATGTTGTTTTGTACAGCTTCTTAATTTATCAATGAATCTTTGCAATAAACAGCAAGAACCAACTGTGGCTTTGTTCACTTTCTCTTAGGAAAATGAACTCCCTGCTTAGCAAATCCAAGATTTTGGAAGAATATGGTCCTTTGCAGTACAGGAAATCTGTGTCTGAGCATTACAAAAACAAAAAAGAGAGACGAGGAAAAAGTTATTTTTAAGATTATCAAACAAACTAGCAATTTAATGTTTTAGAAGGAGTTAGGTGCTGGCTGAGGAGCTGTTTAATAATGTTGCAGCAAAGTAAGGTAGAGATACCCCAAGGATATTCATATTGCCCTGCTATGGCAGTGGAATGACAGGTAACAAAAGAATTCCTGTGCAGGGAAAAAGGAATGGCAAGCATGATCTCCACAAGAATTTCTCCAAAATCATCCAGGTGAGGATAGCATCTCACATTGCTATCCTAAAAGAACAATGATTATTTTGTAACTTAACTATGCATTCTTGTCACAAAATTTGGTTATGAAATCTTAGTGTTAATATTTCCCTGGGAAGCAAAAGATGCTCTTTGAAAGAAAGAAAGAGCCTCTGCTGGTTTCCATCTGAAGTGCTACTAACCAACCTCACCAGCCTGAGGCTTTTGACATGGAAAGTGGGACCTGAGCCAGCAATGTGGCCAGGTGATTGCTACAGAGCCTGAGGAGTGACAGGACTGACCTGAGGGCCATGGATGAAAAGGGATGGCACGGGAGAGGCTGGGAGGGGGAAGAAAGTTGGATCATTGACACCCACCTATCCCAAGAAGTACTCTGTTTCAGCCTCCAGAGTGCATTGATCTAAGTTCAGGTTCATGGCTCAGTGGTGGATTTGGTACTGTTTGGTTAACAGTTGGACTTAATGATCTTAAGGGTCTTTTCCAACCTAAATGATTCTATGACTAAAATAGTTAGAAGCATGTGTATGTCTTAAAAAGGCACAGCATAATGTTGCATTTCTACTGACCTCTTGTTTCCTTTAACAGGAAATAAATAAATCACCTGGTGACAGAAACTCACAGCTGCCCCCAGAATTTCAAAGACCCACCAGACTAAGCAAGACAAACTATTTGCACTGCAGGAGCATCAGAGTTTTAAGCACTTGTCCCATTCTGTGGGGGACTTTTAATAATCTTTCATTAAGATTGACTGCTTCGCAAATGAAGCCAGCTAGAGGGTCTGATGCCTTCTATTTGCCCTTCTGCATGGAAGGCCAGCAGCAGCTGATGTAATATTTTGTTTTGCCCTGAGCTGGTTTTCTTTGTGGCATAAATGTGGAAGAGCATTATTAAGGGTAAGCGATCTAATATGACACTGCTCATCAAAACATTTTCACACTCTGCAGGCCATAAATCTATGGATGTTCCTGAATTTTGTGAATGATTGCTGTGAAAAGTGAAGAATGTCTGCATAATTTTATTTGACATGTAAACTACACTATGGGTTCCAAATCTGTCATCGTAGTGCTGAAATCCATCCTTGACACTGACTTGTACAAATGGCAGGTCTCACTAGGAGGAAAATATATTTTTCTGGAAAGCAGTGAAATTTGGCATTATAGGAGGCAAGTCTTTGTAGGGCTCTTTGCCAGTCATTAAACTACAGCTGTCAGCTAGATGTGTTTCCCATGTAAATAAAACTCTCTCCACAGTGTACTTTTTCCCTTCTGGAAGAGCTGTGTTTAAATACAAATGAATGCAGATAGTGATCAGATTTCTTTAAAACGGAGATGGAGAAGCTCATGAGGGTGGATGGGGAGGAGAGCTGGCTTTCAAGAATTTTGAAGTTTCAGATAAACTTTTTAAAAGCATAAAATTTGGCTGGTTTTGGTTTTTTTTTCAATAGACTTTCGGGGTAAAAATTAATTTCTCTGACCAGTGTATTTAGAAATTAAAAAGCACTTACACAAAGCCAGCCTAAGAGCTGGATACATTTTGTATTTATATTAAACACCAGCGCATGCCATGACTGCTTTCCTTAGAAAGGGAATCTACTAAAAATTAATGCTTTTCATGTAGAATATAACAAAGAAAACACTGTACCTTAAATAATTTTTGAAGCACTGCATAATTCCAAGGATACCAAGCATTCTTCACTCTCATTGATTTCAAAACCTAAGGCATTAGGCCTGAAATATTTTCAGGGGATCCTAAACTATACAAAAGTCTCCTGTCTTTTCTAATGAAAATCTAACTCACCTATAAACGAACTTAGTGCCAAGCATATCAAAATCTGAAGGATTTCCTGCAAGATTTTTGATCCAAAATAGAAAGAAATCTCTTTCCTTTCATCCATACCAAGCTTTTGAATGGCAGTTCTCATAGCTGTGACCATGAAAACAATTAGAAAATGTGATGTCTGTAATTCCAATGTCTTTAACTTGGTCTTCAGGCATGCCAGGTGGGTCAATACAGTAAAAACCTCAGCATGGAGTCTGCCCTAAAGACTATTTTGCTCTAATTATAAAATGACACTGGAGGGAAAACAGGACTGATAATAAGGAAAATTTTGAATCTTGCCTACCAACACACACACACACACAGTTCTGAAAATATAAAATCTTTTTCCCTGACAAAGTTTAAAAGGCAAGCTGTTCCACCTAGCTCCCTTCATTTTTCATTAAGGGTGTTACTGAGACTGCCATGCATGAAAACTACCTTATTTTTCCATGGGCTCTGCTGGCTGTTTGAGTCTTTCTGGATGACTGGGATAGCAACAGGCAAGGTCGCCAGAAATCCTAAATCTCAAACTCCTTTGCAAATGCTCAAGTGCTTCCCCAGTTTCTTGCAAAACCTTCTGCTTTTCATTGTGCTCTCACACCACAAAGTCAAAAAGGAAAAGTTTTAAAAAGCAGAAAATGGTTTTTTTTCATCTTCAAAGACTCAAAAGGCTCTTTTTATGTAACTCCAAAATCCTGTTGTGGGACGCTGGACTCCTGCAGCCCCCGTGGGTCTGCTTAGGTCAGACTTGAAGTGACTGTGCCTGGCTGACAAAGCCAAGTAATAGCTATGAATATAAACAAATAATATTACTACCTTACTTCCTTAATACGTTTATTTGTGTACAGTTGTGCACATTGGATGGTAGTTATCTGTACTGAGACTCAATCTCAGCATCTCCTCTCTTCTTTCTGGCTTAAAACTTCCCCAAACAATTTTCTGTTTGACCTAATTTTGCACACATGTGTTAATCCAAGGATACTTAGAAAGCAGATAGAAAATTGCTTTAAAAATCCCCAAGCTTTGAGGTTTTTCTGCATTCAATAAATTGTTAAGGAATGTTTACTAGTCAATATCTGCTTCTAATTAATGTACTGCTTATTCTTTCTTCCTCTTTAATAAAGAAATTTCCAAACAATATTCTGGGTATGACCAAAGCCCAAAATACAGTCCTTGATCAAAAAGCCTCACAGTCAACAAAAGTTTATGTAATATTTATCATATTGCATTTATGTTCTCTGCTCTCCAGAAAGAAATGTAGCATATTGACAGAGTAATTTGAAGTCATCCAAAGGAAGTAGGAGGAAAGAGTCAAAACCAAATTATTTTCTTCAATATCAGATAATCATATCTGTCTGGAATTTTAATCTTGTTTGTGAAGAATTCCAGTGTGAAGGACAGAAGCTTGCATATAATGTTACTTAATTTTAAAATAACACACACACAACTCAAACTGAATATAATCAAGGAAATAATAATTTAAGAAAAAAAAAAGAAAAAAAGTCTCCTTCCTATTCTACACAGGGAATGAAACAAAGATTTCTGAAACAGGAAAGGCTCGCCCTCTCCTTCTTGCCACCATTTCTTTTTTCTCTTTACCCTCATATTTGTCACCTTCCCAAAATGTTAAATCTTTATTCAGGGTGTATGATAGGTATATATAAAACCATGTTCATCCCGAATAGATTTATTGGAAATTGATGCCTCCTTGTTCAACTTCACTTTTGTAAGTCAAAAAAGTAACACTGTAGTGTTGGGCAGTACTGTGAAAGTTATTCACAGCTGGTCAAAGCAAACCTGTTTCACTGCATTTTTGCCTCTAGGCAGTCATCCTGTGTGAAATACTGTAAATTATTCTTTTTCTGGAACATTCACACATTGACCTTATCATTCTTACAATGCCAGAATTGGAAAAGTATTGTAATTTGTCTCTGAGAATAAGATTTATAAAGAAGAAATGTATTTGTTTTTATGTACCTTTTTGGACTTGTAGGTAGAACAGGCCTTTGGATCTCTAAATTTCAGTGGCATATGATCATTTACACTTAGTAGAGGTGTGGCCTTTGGCTTTTAATTTCCAAGAGGATGCACCAATAGTATAATATAATTTCTATCTTACTGGAAGTGATAATAATATATCTTTAGTGCCTTTAGTATGTTTTATATTAAAATGTAAAATCCTGCCGTTTCTTCTAGGAAGGTGAGAAACAGGTTAATGGAACTGAAAGATAAAGAAGTGACCAGTTGATTTGACAGTTGCACAAACAACATGCAACTTTATCTAATATGGTATTAAATAAATTGCAGCTTTTATATTACAAGATACTGAGATGCTGAGCATAAGCCCCTTCCTATCAGTAATAAAGGACACTGTATATCCCAGAACTGCTGAAGAAGATGTTTGGTATGCATTTTTCACTGATTTATTGTTTCTTCTCTGGAAAATATTAGTTGGAAAAGCCAGTCTCTAGACCCTTTGGAAGCAGGAGGATATTGGAAGGGAGGCAGAGGAGCAGGTCAGTGCTGTGTGCTCCGTACGTGCTGGAGTTTAATCACGCTCTGAGCTTTCACCTCTCCTAACTGCAAGCAGATGACTCCTCAGCAGCTCTGCTTAGAAAAGGGTCTGCAGTGCTACAGCACCAGCAACAGGGTCGTTCATCATGACCAAAACAGCAGTAACAAAAATTCAGTAATGGAGTCAAGAGAAGATCCTCTGTACTGGTGGGGGGAAAAGCAGCAGAAGTTTGCTACTACCTCTGTATATATACCTCTGTATCATTTCCTTCTGAAGTAAGTTTGTTGTCACCTCTGTATAAATATCTCTTGCTTTACCTACAGCAGCTCTGTTTTAAATTCTTATGTTTTCTAAAACTAATTGTAATATAATACCCCACTGGCAGTGCTAGAATTTAGTCAAGTTTTCAATTGTAAGGATCTCTTTTCAGATGTCCAAACTAGAACTTAGTGGGGAGGAAAAAAAACTTTCTGGGGCATAAAGGGATAAAATTCAACTTACAATACCTTCAGTCCTGGGGAGCCTATTTTTTCTGAAGTGTTTCTTAAAAGTAAAGAGAGAAAAAATAGTTTAAGGATTACATATACAGTAAATTTTTTATTCCACTGTCTCAACTCTGTTGACTCCTCCTGTCAAGCAAAAACAATAAGCTTTGATATGATCAATAAGCATAATTATTTGGCATACAATGCAATTTTAATCCATTTTGGCTTTAGTTTTTTTGAGGTAATGGTATTTGGGTTTCTCAGAGGGCTGGATTGGGATCTGGTCCAACATATTAAGATTCATTAGCCGTGATTTTGTATCCCAAGGTAACTCTTTGGAAGAAAACAAATACATCTGGATTTCACATATATTGTAATGGAAAGCTGCAAAAGGAAATGCTAAAGTAACTATTTCATTGCTAGTGCATTAGACCCAAATTCTAACTAAAGTCAAATAGACTTAGGAAATTTAGGTAGCAACCAGGTTATCCACAGTATATTACAGTGAAGAACTTATTGTTCTTTAAAATAATGCTATGTGTCATGAGATGATGAGAACTATACAGAGTTTTCTAGGCTCACAAGTTGCATATCTTTTCTTTAAAAGTAGTTTGAAATGTCTTTTTTTTTTCACAGAACCTCAGAAGAATCAAATAGAGTGAAAAATGCCTATTTTTTATTCAGAATTGATTTGATCAAAGTTGAAAGTCAAAGTCTACAACCAACAAAACAGTTGTTATGATCTCTGTGGGAAATGCCATGGAATTGTGCAGCCACATATGAAATACAAGCTTTTCAATGAACAAATAATTATAAAAATATGTAACTTTTTTTTCTGAGCAGAGCTCAGATAAAAATACATATGTCTCTTTCTCTTTAGTGCCATTTTGTAAATACATAGACTTTAAATTCTGTCTCCAAGGGATACAGTTTGAAGTAGTTTTCCTTTAAATTAGCAGTGGTAAAATAGCCTTTTAATTCTTGGGTGGGGGGGAGGAGGGGAGATTATCACTCTTTTACTGTATAGTATTTATTGGCACACAGCTTTGATAATCCAAGTCTTCAACTGCCTTGGAACACCTGTAAGATATCCAATTTTTAAGCTGGAAAACTGTATCCAATGTAGAGTCCAGCAATAACAGCTGCGAGACAGGTGTGATAGGCAAGGAGCCTGCCCTGTCCCCCTGCCACCTGTGTCTTCCAGGAGCAGGATTGATTTGGGCCTCACAGGGGAGGTGCCTTTCCAGGACTTGGCAAAACCAGAACCCAGACTCCCCAGGCTCAGCAGGAAATGGGCCACAGTCCCTAGATGTGTACTCACGTCAGTCTGTGAGCTCCACAGGGTCTGAAGGCATGCACTCTTGTATATTAAATCTTTTCCCTCCACATAGGCAAAATCACCTAATTCATCACCTTTGTCTGGCCACTGTTTCATCAAATAAGTGCTTCAATAAAGAAGATACAGTATATTTAGGCAAAAACAAGGTTAAACTCTCATTATAAAGCTGGAAACAACTTAGGAAAAGAGTATAACTTCTCTTTAAAAGAGTTTAAAGATTTATCTATTAAAGTCCCATTTTTGGCTCTGTAGCTTTCACTTACAATATTTAAGAAATGCCTCAGCTGTTATACCTGCAGAAACAGCTCACACGGCAACATCCCCTTTCTGCTCAACAGCCTTGAAACTTCGATTTTAGATCAAAAGTTATATTTGGGAGGTGGAAATTTAGTGCCACTCCTTCATACTTCAACTTGTACAATCATTTATTTGATCTACTCTCTCCCTTTTTCACTGCAATAGATAATCTGTTACTGTGGCTGATGCCACCTCCGCGTCAGTTTCTACATCAGGTGTTTATCAGCATCAGCAGTTGGATTGTGTTCTCATTTTATATGAGTAGTAGTAAGCATGGGCATTCTTTTATTCCATATATAAATGTATTGGCATTAATCTGCACTGTATTAATAGTCATAATACATTCATATTCATCATTATAATATTAAAAATTTATGTTATTACAATATAACATTCCTTTATTTTATTGCTTATCTAAAATATATTGTATATATTTCACAGATCATCACAGATACAGCATTCACAGAGTACACTTAAAATAAGAATAATGATTCCTCTCATTCATCTCACGCTTTAGTTTCACTTGCATGAGACAGTGCTAAAGCACATAAAACAGCAGGGAAAGACAAACTGTAATTGCATCATTTCTCAAAATTACAGCATTTCTCTTCTGTGTATAATTTTTCCTCAGCTACAAGAGATTACTAATCTGCTCCAATACTTCAATGAGCAATTGTAGCCTTCTTGGGGTAGCACATACTGTCCATCTGCAATAATCTCTGCACGCAGGGAAACTTCCTCTTGTTTGGTTTGAGGCCAAGTCTCACACTCCAGGCCACAGCACAGGCCTTGAGAGCTCATCTTTTCCCAGCATCAACTCTTCTCCAACAGCAACAGTATCTTCCAAACAGAGGAAAACTGACAGCAGAGAGAGAGAGAGCAGCTTCTACAAGAAAATCAATTAGTCGTTCTCTGTAGGCTTCCTGGAACAAGGGCCTATCTTTTTACTTTGCTTTGGACACACAAAGGAAAGAGGAAAAAGGGTGCTAACAATGCTCTGTGCCTAAAAGCACATTAAAAATTGTTAAGTTGATTTTAAATTCATGGGTGGGGGGGGAATGCCTAGGAATATAAAATTGGCTGGGCATTTTTAGAGGTATCAAGCCCCATTTTTTTTTTCTAGGCAGTCATGCACATTGGTAAAAACTAAAAGCACAAACTGCACAAACAGTTTATATGTTCCCTTCAGCAATGGACGACCCACAATCAGCTCTCCTAGGTACTTCTGGTAGCAGCTGTCAGTAGGTCTCATGGCAGAAGAGCTTCCTTCTGTTATTTAATGCTGCAGAAAGAGAACAATGCACACAGGTAAGTCTTTCCCTTTAAGTTTTTCATAACCTCTTCCTTCAATGGCACATATTTGGACATATGATACAGAAATTGTTATAAACTTTTACTGCTAGACAGTATTCATAATTAATTTTTCAGTTCTGAATTTTTAGTAGCCCTGAATACAAAAATTAAAGTATTAATAATGTGATAATAATGTCATAATAATACAAAAAATAAAGTCTTAATAATGTCACACTTGGGTCTGAGGATATTGCAGCTGGCTCTTCTAAAATCATGTGTCTATTTGTATCTACAACTGGTCTTCAGAGTGCTCAGCAGGATCTTAAACTCCCCAGAGTTTTGGCTAACTTTGCACAAAATAATGGAAAGAACGTGCTGGGCTCTAGAGTCTGATTGTCTACCTTTACAGGCAGATATGCCATATGATTATTTTTAAAAAGAAATAAAATTATGTAAATATCTATTTGAATTAATTTTAAGTCTCATTATTATATGAAGGTTGTTCTAGAAGTTACCCTCCTAAAGCCGTTTTGTTCTCTGACATCTCTCTCCTTCAATCAGGAATTCTTTTTCTATGTTTACCTGTCTATATGTATACACACAGGATTTATGAGTGATGCCACTCTTTGTTTCATTACCTTCACTGCAAGTTCTACAAATTCAGATGATTTATTAATGAGTCCACTTCCTATCAAATATAGGAGGTGCCAATTTGTAGATGGAAAGAGAAAAGATCTCATGGTTACTGCTCATGATACCTCACATAGCTTGGCCGTGGCAGCAGCTCTCAGGCCACAGAGAGCAGGCACAGGCTTTCTCAGATTTTCCTGAGAGAAGCAGAGAAGAGAATCAAAACAATTATTATCTCTGCTCATGTGGAATATGTTCTGAAGATTGTTTACCCAAGGTGACTCCTTGATTGGATTCTGGTGATGATGTTTGGATTCACTGACCTATTGGATCCACAGGCGTGTTGGGTCTCTCAGCAGAGAGTCATAGGTTTTCTAGTTAGCTAGTTGTTAGTTAGTGAGAGCTCTTGCTACTGTAATATAGTGTAATAGAAGTATAATAAAATGTACTATAAGACGATATAATAAAGCAATTGATCAGCCTTCTGAATCATGGAGTCAGTGCTAATTATTACCCAGCTGGGGGCCTGAGGCAACACTTGGGTCTGAGGATATTGCAGCTGGCTCTTCTAAAATCATGTGTCTATTTGTATCTACAACTGGTCTTCAGAGTGCTCAGCAGGATCTTAAACTCCCCAGAGTTTTGGCTAGTCTGTTCGAGGGTAACATTGGTGGTTGTCAGGTCTTTTTGGTTCATGAGCAGTAAATGGGGCAGTACATTGTTCCTTGTCAGTACCTCCAGCATCTGTAGCAGGAGTCAGTCCTCATTGTGTTCCAAGAACCTGATGCAAGACTTGTGCCCTGCTGTTTTCCTAACAAGTGTATGGGTAATAAAGTCACTCATGAGGACCAGGTTCTGTCAGCCCAAGACTTCCTTGAGAAACCAATATAAGGTTTTGTCAGCCTCATCATCCTGATCCTGAACAAAAATATTTTCCTTTAAACCTTCAACCAGATTTTACCTATGGACAAATGTTATTCAGATATAAGCACATTCAGTTCTAAATAAATATTAAAATTATCTATCTCCCACATTCATTTTGTTCAGATCTCTTGCAGAGGAATCAAAACCAGTGGCTTGTGCCACTTGTTTGTGTTTTTCTATAGTTGCACAGAGATTCTACATAGATCTATAAGAAAAAACTTATTGTAAACTTGAGATGTCTTTAGAGTTATTGTCATTTTATATGCATATTTTTTAAAAAACATTAATGAAAACTATGGTGTTGAAATAATGAAATTTAATTTAAATTTAAAAAACCCTAGAGAACTGCACAGAAACACTCTCTGTAAGTTCAAATAATTAATTTGAACTGTTTATCTACTTATTTAATAACAGAGACTTTTATTCCCCTTAGGTAATCAATCTTAATTATGCAAGCTACATTGATTATCATAACTTTTTTTTTTTTTGTACAACAACATCAAACCGATTAGGAAAATGGGTCTCCTTCTAATAAGTAAATTACAGATGAGTTAAAACAGCTGTCATTCAAATATCTTTTTTCCCTCTGAAGGATCACAAGACTGATTACAAATATTGTGTATGCAGGAAATACTTCATCATTGATATATATCCTTCTGGGAATGAGGGAGGGCAGGAACATTGTAAAGCATGTTAAGGCTTGAAGCAACCACAACAGAGCCTTTGTTCAGAGGAAAAACCTTCTAATCTGTTAACAGCACTGTGTTTGCCAACCAAGTTTTTGTTGGCAGTTTTGAGAACCCTGATCCAATGGCTGGGCATGCCTGTGCCAGGCACGTACCTACCCACCCAGTGCTGCTCAGCCCTAAAAAACTCTGTCCATCCCACAGCTCAAGGCTGCTGAACTTGAGTCAGTTTTACCCCAAAGGCTGTGATGTTCAGGAGAGATTTGTAACTGTCTAAACCGAGCCCCAGCAGAGCCCAGATCTGACCCAAGAAAACCATTGGCTTCCAAGGTGGGCGTGCAGCAGCCTGAGCACGCCAGGGACAAGCTGGAGTTCGTCAAGCCCCACCTAAGCACACCTGCCATAAGTTTTGGGCTGAAGTTGGACAGCTCAGCATTTGGCATGTTTTTAGATACATCTAAACGAATGTATTTAAGAGACGTGTATTTTACTGAGGCTCCTTGTTTTAATTAGCATTACAAAAAGCAATTCTGTAACTGACAGAAGAATTGAGCCAGCATAAGATTGTAATGCTTAACATGTATATTTTTTTTCCACATAGCTCCTATCCACTAAATGAACTCATGAGAGGTTGTAAGTATGCTGTAGTTCTGAAATCATAAAGCTGGGCATTGATTAAGAAATGTCTCCTGCATATTAAAGGATATAGGGTTTTGCTACTTGCAAGCACTACATTCCCCTGTATTGTAGCCATCAATAGATCAGGTGATGGTTATGCTTTTAATGGATATATCTACTCTTCTGAAGTAGCTGCCCCTGCACTTTCCTGTACACAGTTCATCATTTTTCATGCAGGTTTTAATGGAGCTGGCATGCACAAACTGCATTTTTTTCAAGTGTAATTAAACTGAAAGATAACCTGAAGGACTACTCCTAGTGTATTCCCACAGTTCCAGCTTTTGGTGTCTGGGAGAAGTCTGAAGTTAATTTGAAGTTCAAAAAAAACCGAAAAACAACCCTCAGGTATTGTGAGGTTATAGCACCAACTGCCTCATGCTGCAGATCCAGCAAATGGAGCATGCATTGGTCCCTGATCTTTGCTAGGATAGACAGTCTCTATAAAACCTTATAGATTGGGTTTTGGCCAAATTTTACCCTTTGCTTTAAGGATGCAAAGATACTTTTCAAAAAGAAGTGAATAGCATTATATATTTAGAATTCATATTTCCACACAGGATAATGCAGATTGCATGTAATGTTCCTCTTGTAAAATAGCCTTACACCATGGTATATTCTACTGCCTTGCCATCTCACATGACTGTTTTAAAGAACACAATTATCTCCTTATGTCCCATTTTAGGTTGCTTATCTTTTATCCCTTTCAGTATTTCTCATAGCATTTCTAGAGTTACAGACCATGAACTATCAAGTAACTAGTATGTTACTTTCATCAGTAAGGAGTCTTGCAAAATTTGGTAGATAACTTCCTGAAGAATGTGAGATGAATGTTCTGTAAGCTCTTTGGCACCACAGACTAGCTGAGCTGAGGGTTTAGGGTGACATAATACATTTTTCCATGTAAATGCTAGAAAGAAAAAAAGCCATAAAGGAATCTAGATTTTATCCATATTGTCACAAAGTCTGGTAAGTGCATTAGCTAAGGGCAGTGATTAATTCAGCACTCCTGTAAATGAAATCTTCTGTCAGAGTAATTTTTAGCCTTAGTTTCAAGTACAACTTCATCTTCAGCTCTTGGTAACTTGTCACTTCCTAATTTTGGTTATTTCTCATCCTTATGCTCACTAACATATTAACTATTTTGTATTATCACAATAATGTGTCTTTTAATACAAATGTCCCAGTGTTTTCATAATACTAGCAGAACATTTTCCAGCGGCAATGCACTTCCCTTCACATATGATCTCATGACTAAATTATTCCTGACTTGCTGCCATATATACCCCTAGGTCATATATGTATTTTTCTTAACGGGTGAACATAAATTCTACTGTATGGAGAGGAGTAAAATATGCCTAACAGGGAAGAAAACACATCCCTTGATAGGATGGAGGCAGGAAAAAGAAATGTTGCTCAGTTACTGCCCCCTCTCCCCTGCGTCTCATTTATCTTTGCTCTTTTTTCATATAATCATATGTGACAGAGAAATTAAGTAGAACATATTGCACCAGCTTTAGGAGGAATAAAATAAGGGACGTCATTTTCATGATACTTAAAAACAAGACCTCAAAGTAAGAGAACTAGTGTCATAGAACATGCAACAGGAGCCATTCCAGGTCTTTCTTGAAAGCAGGGAGAAGATAGTACACCCAGATAAGGTTATACTCATAAGGCACATCATTTATTTGTCCACACTAGCTTGACTGAGAGACTGATGACCACCTCTCTCCACCTTGCATCCACTGTCAGTCTTCATGAACCCTTGCAGAATGCACCTATATGCTTGTCAGGCTGTAAAGACATGTTCCCCTAGAGAAATTCTTGGGAAGAAAAAGAAAAAACAAAAACAAAACAACACAAGGATCTGAGAGCTACAGCTCAAAAGTGTTAATAAACAGTAAAGCACCTGGAAAAACATTGGCTGGAATGGAGAAACCTCATGAGTGTGTGTGGAAGCATTATTTTCTCACCAAGCCTTATTTCAGGAAAATGTTTAAATCAATCACACCATTTAGATGATTCCCCAGCCAACTAAATTATTTTCTGAGATTTCTGTGTAAATTTTACTTCGTAGCATCATTGCTGTGATAGAAACTTCTGCTTCTAAAAATGGAAGAATCAGCATATGCAAATGTTCCTACTGTAAACAGCATGACAAAGAAACTGGAGGCTTGTTTTGAAATAACGTAAAGTTTGCTTTGCCGCATTAAGATCAACTGGAGGTGCAAAAGCTCCTGGCCTCTGACAACTGAACCACTTATGCAGTCATGTGCCTGAAAAGAATCAGACATTAAAATCTGCAAGCATTTAATTTGAGGACTATTTGGGGTCTGCAATAATAACCCACCAGGTACTTGCAGTCATGTGAAATGGCTCAGCCATGTCAGACAGACCATAATGGCTCACTGGCATCAGTCTGGGTTTCTCTTTGTGCACTCAGATTTGCCTAAGGAATATATTGCATGAAACCTGCAGAAAAGAAATGCTGGTTAGAGGAGTCAGAGCCTGAAGGAAAGCCAGAGAATTATTTTATCCACAGAAAGTTAAATTCCTAAGTAAAGTCACAAATCTGGGCAAATATGGATTAGTCTAAGAACTGGATTAGCATAAGAAATATGGAGTCCCTTTGTACAATGTCTTTCCACCAGCACAATACATAAAGCTCTAACTGTGCTCACATTTTATATCTGCAGATGGTTGAAAGGCAGAAAGGTTATGTCAATTTCTCTATTTACACACACAAGTCTAGTACTTATACTGAAAATAAATGGAGGATTTAGACTTATAACCCCTAAAAAAATTGCATTCCACAAAAAGATCTTATTAAGAAAATCCTAGGCTCTCAGAATCTGGGTATTCAGCAGACCTGACTGCATCATGTAAAAACCAAGAACTGCTCTTTATAAAGTCAGTATGTCCTGTTCTTGAGCAGGCCCTTACAGCTACAACCAAAATAATTTTAAAAAGGTAAAGAATGTAATAGGATTTATAGTTCATATAAAGAGACACGTGCACAACTATATGAGATCTTTAAAAAATAAAGATTCAGTATTTTTCTACACTAGATTATTAAAATTCATATCTTAATATAAGAGAGAGAGCAAGAAAGAAATAAGAAATTTGTTTGTAACCAAAACTTCAGATATTTTGCTAATCTGCAAAATCAATCATGGGGAAGGAGTAGATTTTATGAATGGAGAACAAAATATACACTGTTTTAACAGTGAACATTTTGTATTAGCATGAGAAATATGGCATAATTGATTTTTCATATGCTCAGGAACTTGACTGAAAAGAAGTACAGCAAGTTGGAAAAACTAAATAAAGACTATTTCAGAGAAGCATCAGTCACTTTCAATTGCTCCCTGACTAGACAACACCTTACTTGCTATTTAGGCATTAAGCTTGCCAAGGACAAATGGTCCAAGGTGGTCATTCTTACTTCAAGGCCAGTTTGGCTTTTCTTCTATACTGCATCCATGAGTTTTATTTTATAATGAAAAAAATCCTGCAAAACAGCTTAAAAACACTGGTTCCTGGTGTGTGCTTCAGTCCAGACTGTCTTGTCTACACTGAACTGTTCAAACATGTTGGATATTGGCCTTTTCAGAGACTCCTAGAGTTGTATGTCAATAGGGAAAATTACATCATCTAGTCTGACCTGCAAGATACCAAAACACCTTAGGTCTCATCCCCTTATTTCTGTATTAAATCAGAAAGGCAGGCAAACTTGAGCTGAAAAAGTTAAGAGAGAAGTCTACAGAAGTGTTCTTCAATAGTTTGTTCCAATGTGAGGTCAAAATGGTGGCTTATTTCCTGTTTGTAGTTATCTAGCCAGATTCTGCTGACAGCCACTGGTATTTATTAATATATTAGTGACTCTAGTATTCCCCTTCCACCCAAGAAACCTATGTACTTGCCAGGCGTCACCCCTTGGTACATTTTCTAATCAAGGCTTTTTAAGCAATTCACTGTAAATTGTCTACTGTGATCCTAAAATTGTTTTTCTGTGACTCTCCTTTTTCTCAAAGTCCTTTCAAAACGTATCAGAAGAACAGCTTTATAGCCCTCTACTACTCTTTTCTGTGCATAAAATCACTGATTACAAAATTATTTCTCTAGACTGTAATTCTGGCAGTTAATGACAAACTAAAAGGACACTGTCACTAGTCCCTTTTCACAGTCATTGTTTCCAGGATATGTCCCCTACTTGCCAGCTTGCCTTTTGCAGTCTAACGTGTGAATGCCCTGCTTTTGTAGACAGAACCCAGCTTAGAAAGCAATCCAAAGTCACCGTTGACTTGTCTTGATGATTATTTCATTTTCTTCAGTCAGTGGAGCAAATGTGTTCAGCTGTAATTTTTGCTCCAAGTCACAAAGACATTGTCAATTGTGCTAGATCTAAGGCAGATCTTAGGCACGTAAGGAGGTCTTAAAATAACATTTGCTCACAAAAGACTGCCTTATTCATAATATGCCAGTTATTCTATTCTTAATTAATTTCATTTACGTTTTGCTGGTACTGTGGAGTATTTTCGTCTAAAATGAGAATTCATTCCATGTTATAGTAAGGCTTTCAAAGCCCTAGGTAGATTGTAATCCAGTAGTTATGACCTCCCAAACTAGTAATTGCAAAGGAAAATATCAGGTTTGTTTAACTGGTAATGTAGCTAGTTTAGGATTCCTTAGGTCAGTCTTCCTGTGCATTTTAAACACCCCCATCACATCACCACTCTCCTACTTTTTTGACACTTTCCTGATATTATCAGTATTTATTTTAAAAGTATGGCCTCAAGCTAAAGATTTCCTTTGATACCTGTTCAAGTATATCGTCAATACAACTTTCAGTTCAAGACAGACAGAAGGTATAACGTCTCTGCATAATTATCTCAACCAGTCTGGGTCATAACTAAGCTGCCCACTTCACAAAAAGGTCATAGACGAGCTGTGCCTGACAGCTGATGGCCCATTAGTATCCACAGAGTTTTTGTAAGTGCTCAGGAAAAGGCACTTTTCCACTACCACCACTCACAATGCACATGGATCTGTTCATCAGCTGCAGTACAGAGAATTAGAGGAGGTGCCTTCTAGAGACATCAGCCCACAAGAAGGACAAAGCCAAGAATATAACAGTAATGAGAAAACTGAAGCATCAGCTAACATTGACTCTGTGGGTGGGATACAAGTCACTCAAATCATGCCTGCAGTGAACACACCTCTTCAACAAGCACAGCATAGAGCAAATCATCTTTCATCATCTTTCATCAGAGAAACCATCAGCTTTCTCTGGGTCTATCTCATCCACAAGCTCAGACTGCAAGAAAGCCAGAAAGACTGTTGCATCCCTTCTCAAATAGCCTCAGCGTCATGCTCCTTTGCTTCGTTTCTAGCAGCATTGGCACAAAGGGCACAGAGCAACTGCTTTCCTCTGGCCGCGCTTCAGGAACAGAGCCGGTGTCAGTGCAGCTGACTGGACCCAGCAGGTGGCAATAAGCTTTCCCCCACAGCTGTGGTAGGTTAAAGTGACCCTTTCTTCTCCAGAGCTGTACAGAGAGGCTGTAGGGGATAGGACTAGAGGTGGTGCTCTGGCTGCAGGTGGTGCTCTGGCTATAGGTAGTGCTCCATACACAGGTGGTGCTCCACACACAAAGGGTTGGGCTGTTCAGCTTCCTCCTCACCCTTATCAAACAGCCTGTGCCAAGGAGAAAGTTTAGAGGAAAAAGTTTATAAGGAAAAAGTTCTTCACCAAAAGGGTGGAATGGGCTGCCCTGGAAAGTGTTTAAGTGCCCATCCCTGGAAGTATTTAAAAGATGTGTAAATGTGGTGCTTAGGGACAAGGTTTAGTGGTGGACTTGGCAGTGCTGGGTTAACAGTTGGACTTGATGATCTTAGAGGTCTTTTCCAATATAAATGATTCCATAATAGAAGTATGGAATAAACAGGGTTCAGGTCATTCATTCACATCAGGCCTGTGTCTGTTCTCATTTTGTTTTTCTTTGCCTCAGCCTGAGCTGAAGCAAAGCTTTTGATGCGTATGGCAGCAGGCAATGAAAGGTGACTGTTTCAAGGAGGAATTCTTTACCACAGATGTTTTTTAAATAGAGTGGGGTTTTTTCATCTAATGCTTTTAGCAAACTTTAAGGAAGTCAAAATCTGTTCTGAATATATGAAAATTCAGCTTTTCAGAATGATATGTTTTTCTTATTATTCTCTTTTACTTTACATATAATTTGAGGAAATTTTTTTATATCTTTTAATTACAGGAGTGCTTCTAAAACAGGGTTAACTGGCTTCTATAATTTCTTTGCTAAGAAGTCAGATAGCAATTAATGACTTGTTGGGAGAAAAAAATGTTAGGTTTCTTTTTTTTTTTTTTTTTCTGAGCAGGCTTTTTAATCCATAGAAGAAAACAGAAAAGAAAAAAACAAAAATAAAACAAAACATACAGAACTCTCAAGTGCAGGAATGCCACCTAAAGCCTGTATGCTATGTATATCTCTGAAGAGTTAAGGAAGCTGGTAAACCTATCTGAGCTGTCTGCAAAAAAATTTTGTGACCTGTGGTTGTTTTCGGTAGAGAATAAATTTTATTGGATTATGTTAGAAAGATCTTCTGAGTTGCAAAATATCCTCCATTTCATGCATTTTGTTTCCACTGTATGCACTTAAAATAAGTTGTCTTAGAATTTAATTATCCAAATTATAACTTACAGATGCTTTAATTACAGTGCATCAGTCTTCAGATAAATTTAACCAAGAAGCTGAGTTTAGCCCTGAGGAGCTGCACACCACACGCTACTCCACATACCACATTTTATTTATATACCATATTTTAATTAAATTACAAAATGGTTAGAAATCAGCTTAATTGTATTTCAAACATTTACTTATTCCCAGATGCTGGGATATCTTGCATACAGATAAATTCTCTCAGATAACTTTAAAACACATCACAGAAATGGCTATCATGATCACAAGGATCTTGGATTGCAAAGCAGAGATTCAGAGGACAATTACTCATCAAGAATCCCACCAACAATATGAAAGTAGGTTTACTAAAGTACTTGTGTACTTTCATAAGCAGTTTAAGCTACCTAAAACATAACTCATCTTCAATTCTCCCACCTGAGTTTTTACCTAGGCTCAGTGTTGCAAACAGCACTCAGATGAAAGTGAATCCTGATATTCAAATGTAGGATAGCAGAGGACTCTTTGCAAGCAATCAAAGTAATTGTCTGGGTTTGATTCACCTCTGGGAGCTGTATTCACTTACATTTAGTCCTTCTGAACAGTCATGTTGAAAGGAATGCTGGAGGAGCCTCTGAATCCTAACAGCAATAAACAGTTATTTTCTTTGCAGAGCAAGGAATTTTTACTTGCTGGCCAATACTGTATTTCTCTACCCTCTAGTGGTGAAAAACACTTGAAAATAACTACTGTGCTAAAAAAATAAAAAAAACCACCAAGATTTTAGGAGAAGATATATAAGCATTCAGCATTTCTTAATGAAAGATAAAATCACTTTCTACAATGAAAGAGGTTACCAGAGCAGTTAGAGCACCAAAATATACTAGGTTTTCATAATTAGCAAATTGTCTATATTAAAAAACCCAGCTTCAAATGAGGTGTGCAGTGAATTAGAGGGTGCATTAGTAACAGAAAATGGGTCTTGATTCAAATGACTTCTTGTTACTTATTTCATAGATTGTTTTATCTAGGCATCTCCTTGGTAAACCCGAGAATAGATGTAGCCTGATAATCAAAAGCTAAGAGAGAGCTCCTAGAGAAAAACACTGACTTTGGCAGCATAGTGGGAACAAAGTACCTGGTACTGCTCAACACTTATGGTTGGACACCAGTTAAGTTATAAAACTCATACAGGGGAGATGTTGGTTTGTGTAAAATTCTGAAACTGGCTGTTAATACAATATGGGAAGGAAGG